>JADBJO010000004.1:322500-512500 GCA_016801955.1 Conus betulinus | reverse complement strand
AAGAAGAAAAAAAAACCGTTACAGGCCGTTACAGCCGTTAGTAACGGCTATAACGGGGTAAATTAAAACATCGGGCATCATCCGTGACCAAACATGAACATACATACATACAAATTTACAGAAAGATCGGCCAGGTACTTTCTGAGATATTCTATAAAGAAGAAAAACCGTTACAGGCTGTTACAGCCGTTAGTAACGGCTATAACGGGGTAAAAACTAAACATCGGGCATCGTCTGTGACCCATAATGAACATACCTGCTCATTTTCATAAGGGCGGCCAAGTACTTTCTGAGATATTCCATGAAGAAGAAAAACCCGCTACAGGCCGTTCAGCCGTTAGTAACGGTTATAACGGTACACTAAAGCATCGGGCATTATTCGTGACCCATAATGAACATACCTACAAATTTTCACAAGGATCGGCTAGGTACTTTTTGAGATATTCCATACAGAAGAAAAACTGTTACAGGCCGTTACAGCCTTTAGTAACGGCTATAACGAGATAAACTAAAACATCGGGCATCATCCGTGACCCATAATGAACGTACCTGCTCATTTTTACAAAGATCGGCCAAGTACTTTCTGAGACATTCCATAAAGAAGAAAAACGTTTACAGGCCGTTACAGCCATTAGTAACGGCTATAGTGGTAAACTGAAACATCGGGGATCATCCGTGGCCCATAATGAACATTCCTACAAATTTTCAGAAAGATCGGCCCAATAGTTTTGTCTGGAGCGAGTGGAACACATTTTGACCACGGAGACACGGACACACAGACAGCATTTCTTCGTTCCCATTCTAAAGTACTCCCTGTTCTATAAGAACTGGGAGTCAAAAACGGACGAGAAGCAAGGAAAGAAAAAAACAAGACAGATGAGCGAAAGAGAGAAGAATGAGAGACCCTACCCAACTTCTTCGAAGAAACTCAAATAAACATCACACACACACACACACACACACACACACACACACACACACAGTAGGCCTACTCTTGTGTCATGCAATTGTCCATAAAAGGCCGAGAGGGGAGACGTCGCGAGAACGGCCGAGAGTTTGGTGAATATAAGCACACACTCCTTTTCATGAAAAGAAAACTGATTTGTTTAACTTTGTGAATAGACAGATAGATAAATACACACACACACACACACACACACACACACACACACACACACACACACACATACGTACACGTGTGTGTGTGTGTGTGTGTGTGTTATAGAGAGCGCGGGAGACAGAGAGAGACACAGAGGCAGACAGACAAAGACGAAGAGACAGAGAGAGAGAGAGAGAGAGAGAGATGGAGAGTCAGTTCCCTGCGTGGTGGGACTCGCGCGGCGGTCAAGCGTCTTTCGTCCCGCTCCCCTCTTTGAGGTAGTCTTACGTGACACAGGACCATCGCCACCCAAGTATAAAGAGGGCCGTCTGGCCTACTTCATCCAGTTCACTGCGAGTGTGGGCATAGCAGTGGACGCCAGGGGAGAGGTGGCAGCTCTCCTTGAGGGACACTGATGTGAGAGATCAGTGTCGGGCGGCGCAGACAACCTTCCAGCCATGTGGGTGACGGCGGGTCTAGCCTGTGTCGCCGGGGGACGGCTCTTGGAGATGTGGGGCGATTGGCGAAGGAGCGCTGCCTGACTGCGACTACCGTGGCCTGGAGAATAACCGTGCTGTTTTGAGGGGGGCAGGCAGACACGGGGGCACTCCTTAGGGGGTTGGGCTGAAAAATTGCCCTCTCGGCCGCAGTCAGCGAGCGCCCGCCGAATTTTAGGGGCTCGTGCAGCGCTCCAGCACTTTCGTCCTGCTTCCTCCTTGAGGCGGCCTCACGCGGCACAGGACCATCGCCACCCGAGCATGAAGAAGGCCGCCCGGTGGCCCTGAAGACAGCCTGATGATGTTTGGGGGACAGCAGGCAACACACACCGACGCCCATCGTCGGTTGATCAACAACTTAAAAGTGAACTAACGTTCAAGACCAACTTCACCAAACTTGAACCAGCATTCAAGAGGATAACGACCAGAATTGAGCCAACACCAGCTCTGGGAGACGAATACGACGACCCCCATTGAAACCTACCTACCACTGCCAGATGACAGCAGTTGCCACAAATATGTAGACATATGTCTGCAGGAACCTTGTCCTTAAGGGCCACAGGCCGATAGGACGTTAATCTCACCCTTAACAGCTAACAACTACTTCATCCTCACTGCGAGTGTGGCATAGCAGTGGACGCTAGGGGAGAGGTGGCAGCTCTCCTTGAAGGGACACTGATGTGAGAGATCAGTGTCGGGGGCGCAGACAACCTTCCAGCCATGTGGGTGACGGCGGGTCTAGCCTGTGTCGCCGGGGGACGGCTCCTGGAGATGTGGGGCGATTGGCGAAGGAATGCTGCCAGACTGCGACTACCGTGACCTGGAATACCGTGCTGTTTTGTGGGGCGACAGACATGTGGGCACTCCTTAGGGGGTTGGGCTGAAAATTTGCCCTCTCGGCCGCAGTCAGCGAGTGCCCGCCAAGTTTTAGGAACTCGTGCAGCGCTCCAGCGACTTTCGTCCTGCTCCCTCCCTGAGGCGGCCTCACGCGACACAGGACCATCGCCACCTGAGAATGAAGAAGGCCGCCCGGTGGTCCTAAAGACAGCCTGATGCTTGGGGGACAGCAGGCAACACACAACGACGCCCATCGTCGGTCGACCAACAACCTCAAATTGAACAAACGTTCAAGACCAATTCCACAAAACTTTAACCAACATTCAAGAAGATCACGACCAGAATTGAGCCACAGGAGCTCTGAGAGACAAATGCGACGACTCCCATTGAAACCTACCCACTACTGCGAGGCGACAGCAGTTGCCACAAATATGCAGACCTATGTCTGCAGGAACCTTGTCCTAAGGGCCTCAGGTCGATAGGACGTTAATCTCACCCTCAATACAAAAATACTTCATCCAGGCTCCTGCCTGACGAGCCATCTTTCCGGGGGACCCTCCACCCGACGCTAACCCACACTTCTCGACCCAGCCTGCCAACCTACAATGCCTTTGCCAAGACAAACATCACTGTACCACCTCTAGGCTGTGGCGAAATCGTGTCCCCAAAAACTTTTTGCTATGAGGACGTTAAACTCAACCATTTACCGGCTCTGAAGACAGGTCTTGGGGAGGAGGAAGAGGGGGAAGAGGCGAAGAAAGCCGACGCCCACGATCGGCCAACCAACTTTACAAAGAGAACCCGAGTTCACACGGACCAGAGCTGAGAGAGTAAAAGACGACAGCCCCCGTCTGAAACCAGACCCGACTACTGTCAACGACTTAGACAGAGAGACTTAGACAGAGAGAGAGAGAGAGAGAGAGAGAGAGAGAGAGAGAGAGTATACGATTTCCCGTGGCAAATGGCAGAAATTTAGACTTACACAAGATCATGACATACATATGTATAAATTTGATTTAGAAATCACGATGGCGGTAAAACTAAGCATTAACTTTTGATTGCCTTGTTATGAAAAAGGCCTTTCGCAATGCTACCGGCCTTCAACACATACAGACAGAGCAGATGGACATACCCAATACATACACTCCTAAATACATACATATGTAATGCATACATAGATTGTTTGCGTGTCAATGTGAATGATATATCTTTCCCACCATTTCCCCTATCAGCCTCTCTTCTCTCAATGTATTTTCTTTGTCACATTTCCTTCTTGTTTCCAGCCCCATCCTTCGCCAACAGCTTTTGTGAAGCACTAGGAAACAATCTTCGCATCGCCATTCCTTAGTGGTTTGGATCATATTGTTTGGCCAACACACACACACACACACACACACACACACACACACACACACACACAGGGTGGGGTGGTATAGGAATGGGAGAAAAGGAGGGAAAGGAAAGTGCTGCTACTATGTTTTATATCTAGATACCTTGGCTATGTTGAGATCAGTAAGGGCCACATTGAGGGAAGCTGGCAGCCGAGTGACCACCACTGCAACGCCTAGCAGTGGCACTAATTTTATGTCTTCCAGGAACACCTTCGGCTTCAGCGGTTTGGTGCTGCCCTTAGGTTGCACGGGTTGGCCTGCCCGTCGCTGCTCTGTTGAGATACGGATGGCGCCTATCAGCTATTTGGTGTATATTGCAAAGTTAGCAGCACTAATGACAGAATTGTGTGCATGCGGGCGGGCACGCACATTATTCATGATCGAATGTACCACACATAGCGAGAGAAATATACAAGTAAATGATGTACATACATACATATACCAATACCAAAAAAATGTGAAGTACACTCATGCATGAAATGATGCAGACACACGTGTACATAAATATACAATCGTACGAATGCAAACACACATGTGCGTACTACTTATGTACGTAGTCAGTCAGTCAGCTTGAGACTAAAAAAAAATGGGGCAAAGAAACTGGGAGAGGTAGAACAGCAAAGAAATGAAAGGAACCATGAACTGAGAAAAAGAGAGAAAATTTAGAATGAAAACAGCAGAAACAAACAGGGCTTCTGGCCTGATGCTTCAGTTCTCCTGAACTCTGGTCCAGATGGTGGAACTGCAGCGCAGATACAGAGTCAGTGAGATAGACTATACCCTTTGGTGTCTCTACCGGAACTGAGGAATATTGCCGCAAGTGAATTCTGAAGGGTTTGAGTTCGGCTCTATGGATGGAGCCGACTGCACGACTAGCAATCTTCTTTGTTCAACTTCCACCACTTCTTGTTGCATCCTCTGCTGCTATGTCAGTAAGGGCATACTTCCACTTCATGACTGGGTAGCGCCAGGGGATTTCTCTCCGCGCAAAGGCCCGTGAAGCGGCATATTCTCTTGCTGCTTTGAGGTGATGCCAGGTATGGCGATTCGTAGTTCATTCGCAAGTCCGAACCATTTTCTGTTTTAATGTTCACATTAGGCTGGGTTTGACTGTAAAATATCTGCACAACCTCTCTGGTGTTTCTGACGCTTCCAGCAGTTTTTAGGGAGTACCTTCAGCTTTTCGCTATTTAGTAGTTCCTGCGATGCTACTTCTTTTCTTGGATGTCCTCCAGTGGTTACAACATGATAGTCATGTTCATTTCTGGTACTGGCGTGGTCTTCACAGATCCAAGTACATGATGTTCAGGTCCAAGATTCTTAATGTATTCTAGTCTGGATTTATTTGTTTCAGCAGCAATTTTCCAGAAGCTTGGGGCATACTCAAGGACGGGTCTCAGAGTGCCAGTGTAGACGATCTCAGGACGGTAGAGTCGTCTCCCTCCATTCTCACTACTCACCATCCCTGATATGGTTGCTTCAAGTTTTCGTTCTGTAGCAAGCTTTCGGGTGCTTTTGGCTTCTGTGTCCGCTATATAACAAGTTTTTCCTTGATATGCAGAGATCTAGCTTCAGTCCCATGTCTATACTTGTGACTGTTGTGATCCTGAGCTTGACCTGGATTTGTTTCATCCCTTGCATGTTGACATGCTGAAAACTCGACTCAACAGATTTAAAGTCTATCAAGCATCTGATGCTGTTCATGCCATCTTTGTTTGAAAGGGTTGGGTGTTGAGGAGGAGCCGCCGTAGACGTGATTTTGAAGGATTCCAGACTACTAGATCATTCGCATGCAACATGTTGAAGACGTGATTGGGCACGATGCTGATGTATCCCAATCCTGCCACTGTAAGGTAAACCATTCCACAACTTGAGACTCACACTCGTGTAGCCGTCCAGGATTTGTCGTGAAACAAAGAGTTAATCCGCGCTGTCGTCCACAGACTCCGACCTTGAGAAGCGAGCCTTGTCTCCATAATTTGGCTATGGCACGGAACAGATCAAGAACACATGAACCTTTTCTTCATCACTTGAAACACAGTCTCTGTATCCTGCCCCCTGAAAGCCAGCAAGCCTCGGTATTTCCATCCTTCCTGGAACCTGTCTGGATTAGGATCAGAAGGTTGCTAGTCTCAAAATGCCAGAGTGGTTTTCTGTTACTATGTTCCCCATCGGATTCCCGAGAAAGCACATCAAACTGCTAGGTAACTTTCGTAGCTTCGTAGCTCTTTTTTTTTTTTCTTTTTTTTTTTTGGGGGGGGGGGGGGGGGGGGGGGTGGATCTTTTCCCTTCTTATCAGTAATGATTTGTGCCGTCTTCCAAATCGTTGTTTTCTAGGAACTATTCAAGAACTCTGAGACTTTTTTTTAGCACATCATTGTTGACACCATTAGATCTAGAGCCTTCTTTCATGTGAGCGTTCTGGTGGCAGTCTTAAGTTCATATACGAAGATGTGATCAAATACGCTACTGCTGCTGGTGCAATTCGGTGGGAACTGGCAGATTTGGATTCAGATTGTTTTTGCTCCGTCTTTTGACTATGCTCTCATACTTGTATACGTTGGCAAGAGCGTTGGTTGCTTTCTTCTCTATTTGGAACTCTGTACTGATCTCCTGAACCATCTGCCTTCTGTGAGAGATTTCTTCGCAGATAGTGGGCTTGCCTTTATATGCTAGAATTGTTGTATAAGATTTTCTTATCCTCTTCAGAGTGGAACAAATGATCAAACAAACAAGTAAGAAGTACAATAACAAACTGATCCAAAGAGATTAACAAACTAAGAGAGAGAGGGTTGGTTGGGAGGTATATGCCTCATGTCATTCTAGGACATAAACACATTTTAAGCCGACAAAGATGTTCATGCTCGGGGCTGATCTATTTGTCTTCTAGAGGTGAAAGCGAGGGTGGAGAGAGGAGGGGATGCAGTGAGAGAGGCCTGCGGGTGCAGGGCGGGCGGCGGGGAATGGAAATGGGTAGGTTTCCAAGACTTGCAAGTACTCAAAGACTACTGTACTGTCAGTGGAGAAAACCTGATAATTGCTGGCAGCAGATTTCCAGATTAAGCCAGTATCAAGAGAACGAAACGATAATTATGACCCATGCAGGGATCAGGAGACTAATGTCAATGTCACATTGATCAAACAAGCAAATATCGTTTCTTTTTTTTTTTAAAACACCGTAGCTATATGCCTTTTCCTTTGTATATTATTTCTGCATCCTGGTATCTTAAATCAGCTGTGTTATCACTGGAATGAGAATATCCGCGAAATAATCATAACCATGCCAAGTTTGGTGTTCATAAAGAAGGTACTTTCAGAGAAGACAGCAAAATTTAAGTTGCTACAGACATGCGTGTGCCCATGCCCGTGCGCTGATGTGCATGGGTATTGAAATCTATTTGAGTATGATGTGTACATATGAACACGGAAATAAAACACACAGATTAAAAGGAACTTTCGCTCGTATCGCTATCATGTTAATGACAATGTACACAAGTCCATAATCTGATACTGAGGAGGAAGGCGGGGGGGAGTGCGGGGGGGGGAACGGTAGGAGGGAGGGGGACGGATAAGGAAGAGGAGCAGAGAAAGATAAACACATATGTGTTCATGATTTAACACAGCCGTAACTGACAGTATTCAACAACTGAAATGTAATATATACCTTGTTCTATAATCTCTGGTTCTTGATAATAAAACATCAGCTTCTTCTCTCCGTTTGCTTGCATGAATTCATGCATCTTCTCAACCTGAAACACACACGCACACACGTACGCATGCACGCACACGCGCACGCATGCACGCACACGCGCACACACACACACACCCCCACACACATGCATGCACGCACGCACGCACGCACACACACACACACACACACACACACACACACACACACACACACACACACACACACACACACACACACACACACACATATATATATATATATATATATATATATATATATATATATATATATATATATATGTGTGTGTGTGTGTGTGTGTGTGTGTATCGCAGGTAAACTTAAGCTTGATATACATTACGTCTGGAGTTCTGACAGGATTCACGGTGAATTATCACTCTGGTGCTGAAAATGACGGGGTAATCAGACAGAAATTAAAAAGATCGAACTAATTAATGTGCACTGACTTGGAATGGGACGTTTCCGTGATTAAGGCATACAGCTATTTTGGAGCCCATTCTGTTGCACTTTGTATTTTGAAAAACTATGGGGGGTTTTAAACTCTGAATTTGATGTACAGGAAGTCAAAGTGAGCAAAAATCCATGCAAACAGTACTTCCCCTTCCCTCTACAATGAGATTAATTACACTTACAGCATCTATATCCTGTTATGAATGACAGAGGACTAAGGGTTGTGGAGATCCCTGATGACCCAAGACTTTACTGTCGTAGACAGAAAGAAAGAATTACACAAGTGTACTGATCTTTGTCGCCCTTGTGACTGTCTTTCAAGAGAGAGAGTGGCAGTCAAGGCATGTCCTTGGCAGCTTGACTGGTTGGTTGGTTGACTGATTCGAGAAAATAAGTAATATCAGCGCAGGCTTGAAATCATCCAAACAGCCCCCACTCCTCAACTATCCCACACCACACACACACCACCAATGAAAATAAAATGAAAAAAAAAATGTATTCATAGTGCCAATCACCCTCAGGCCGAGGACTGGCAAAATGGCGGTAATGATCGGTTTCCAAGCAAAAATAACAGGCTTTGCCCTTACGTGTACTGTACACAAAAACCTGGGTGCCGTCCAGCAAGCTGTCTTCCACCTCATTTTTCTCCAGACCAATGAAGTCAGCCACAACCTGTATAATGTAGTGATGTCGGGCATCCAGCTGGGCCCGTTTCTGCTCCTTTTCTCCCGCAGCCTTTGCTGGGGACACGCACAAACAATTCTGTTCCACTTTACTGGGACCATATACAGAATGTCAATAGGAACAAGATAGATAGATAGACAGACAGACAGTTTAGTTAGATAGATAGATAGACAGACAAACAAACAGACAGATAGATAGATAGACAGAAAGACGGACGAACGGACAGACAAATATATGGATGGACAGGAGGACAGAAAGAAAGATGTATCTGTACATGGTAAATGGCAACTGCGATTTGCACCGGGGTAACTAGGAATTGGCTACTGCACCCAGTGCAATTTTAAATGCCTTGGTGCATTTTACAGTTGCCAGTTGCCCCAAAGACTGTTTATCAATCTAGTCACTGACGTGTGCGTGAGAGAGAGAGAGAGAGAGAGAGAGAGAGAGAGAGAGAGAGAGAGAGAGAGAGAGAGATTATGTAAAAAATTTTACTCATCATTTTATTACTTGTCAGGACAACTGCTTGTAACTGCTTACGATTTTAAAACTAGCCACCGATGTGCGTGCGCGCTATTTTGCTCTTGTCTGTGATGATGATGATAATGATGATGATGATCATGATGTGTGAGAGGGTAGCGTGCGCGCGCGCGTGTATGTGTGTAAGCACACGCGCGCCTCGCGCGCGCGCGCGCGCGCAAGCGCTCTTATTTAAATGCTGATTTTAATTTTGTTCTCTTTTACCCTTCATCATGTTTTTAAGCTAATATGAAATTCTCTTCTGTTGGTATACCACCATCAATAACAACAACAACAATAATAATTATTATTATAACAATAATGATAACAATGATAAAGCCGAGAGTAAACAGTTCCGTTTTCAACATGCATTGTTGGTCTTCTACGCAATTGGCAATCATCGTCTTCAACGCAAATGGCGATCATCCCGGTTCAAATCACTAGTGTCGTTTGCACCGGTGCAATTAGTGAATTATCAATTGTCATTTAGCCCGGCACAAATCGCACTTGCCATTTACCCCGGCGTGACTGCTAATCGCGCCGGATTCTCATCTGCACCGTAACAGATACGTACTAGTTAAAATAATGTTTATAGCCAGGCCATTTCACGGCATGATGGAGCAGATTACACAGTAAGAAGATGGGAAAAAAGGAGACAGGACGGGACAGAGAACGAACAGACAATCAAAGACAAAAAAATGTCGATTGGTAGGCAAACAGAGGCATCGCTGACAATTACAGCAACTATCGAGAAGACTGGCTGATGCATCAGCACGCGCACGCGCACGCGCACTCGCGCGCACACACGCACACACACACACACACACACACACACACACACACACACAGCTAGCAGACAGACTCGGCCCGCTTTGTTAACATGTGTGAGTAAAAAGAAGTAACTCTAGCATTGGGTCAAGAAATATACAAAGCAGAACATTTCATAACATTAATCTAGATGTAAGTATGTATCTAATTCCTGTAAGACTTTGGTTTCGCGTTACAAACTTCAGTCTTGGGGGTCCCTACTTTCGACGCTCATTCGCATAGGTCTATGTTTTCCTTTCCGCAGAAAACCCAAGTCGCTTTCATTTGCATGCGTTTTGAATATTCCATAAATGCTAAATACATACACAAGTTAGCACTTGCAGTTCCATCTGAACTACTGTGTGCATCATCCCCATAGATGGCCAGGCTTAAAATCCACTCTACAAGAAATGCGACACACTCAGTTCTCGCAAAACAACACACAGCAACAGACCATAATACACAGCTTCGTATAAACTACAGGCTGTTGTCAGTATGTCAGTCAATGAAAATGCATTTTTTTCAACTGCGCATCGAGTTTACGAAAACTGGCAACAAATACTTTATATTAAAAAAAAAAATTATGATATTCGGTCCGTAGTTTTTATGCCGCAGATCTAGGTCTATTCGCTTTAATTACAGACCTTTGACCTCGACCAGCCTTATTGTAGGCCTATCCGTTTGTTTGTAGTGTCAGAATCTTCAGCTTGATGAAGGTGGACACTCAACAAAAGATGAAGATCTATTTTCCCACCTGTTTTTCTTTCAAGTTCTCTGTGGGAGCTAATGATGCCATCCTCCCCTTGTCCCGTTTTTTGCTCATCACGCTCAACCGCATCGTGACTGTTTTTGCGACGTCTCAGCATGAAAAGGTCGTCTGTCAACACATAACACAGTTACGCCGTCTGTTCAATCTATCCAACTGTTGAAGAAAACGTTCTATGAAAAGTGACGTGTGCAAAATCGACGTGACGTAACTTAGCTAGCCTACTGGTTAACGTTCGTCGGTCTACAAGATCACAAATGTTTGTCTCGGGGGAAAATAGTGTCACTGTCTGTGAAATTTAATTAAATTAATGTACATTTTTTCCCTGCCAAAAACGAATATGGAAGTGAATTAAATGTTACACATAGTAGGCGAGATGTTGAGCTCAGCAGATAAGAAATTTGATATAAGGGCCACAACTCTCTATTACTTAAAACACAAGCAATCCTAGACTGGCGTTGCGCGCGCACGCGCGCGCGAGCGCGCGGGCGTATGTGTATGTATGTGTGTGTGTGTGTGTGTGTGTGTGTGTGATATCATGAATGTCTAGTGTATGACAACACTCTTTCTTCTTAATTACAGTTATATGAGAGGGGAATCCAAATGAGGGTTGAGGTCCTGCGCAAGAGGGAGTAGGCGTACGATGAAGCAATGTGCCAACAGTGTGTTCGTGTGCATGGGTGTGCGTGTGCGTGTGCATTTGTGTGAATGTGTGTGTGTGTGTGTGCGCGCGCGCGCGCGCGCGCGTGTGTGTGTGTGTGTGTGTGTGATATTAGCCTGTGTGCCAATCCAGAGTCCAGATCCGACTTTTAACTCCCCGGGAGTTAGAATTAGCACGTGCCAATTTTAACTCTCCGGGAGTTAAAACAAATATATACACACACACCCCTCCTCTCTCTCCCCTCCCTCCACCTCTCTCTGTCTGCCTGTCTGTGTCTCCCTCTCCCCCCCCCCCCCCCCCCAACTTTCTTTCAGTCTCGCTCACTCTCTCTCACTCTCCTTGCTTGTCTGTCTGCCTTTTTGCTTGTCTGTCTCTTTGTCTCTCTTAATTTCTCTCCCTCTCTCTTTGCTTGTCTCTCTGTCTGTCTATTTGTTTATCTATCTCAGTGTCTCTGTCTCTAGTGTATCCACCACTCCCCCTCTCTCTGTGTCTGTTTTTCTTTCTTACTTTTGCCCCCCTTCCCCCCCCCCCCTCTCTCTCTCTCTCTCTCTCTCTCTCTCTCTCTCTCTCCATGCTTCTAGTCAGCTTTGTTTGCTATTATTAGTGTTTATCAAGGCAGATTGGATTAATAGGCTTTTATGTTAGCCTAAGATCTTTATCCTTGTCAAGTGAAGTTTTCAAGCGTCATGTGTCAAGTCTGTCTGCAGTGTGTTTGTGTGTGTGTGTGTGTGAGGAGGGGGGGGGGGGGGGGGCAGTCCTGGCATAAGGCCAGAACGACTCCCCCCTTCTATTTTTTAACTCCACGGGAGTCAATCTTGATCAACATTTCTTGAACTCCCCGGGAGTTAGTTTAGGCACGTGCGTATTTCAACTCCACCCTGGGCGGGGGAGGGGGGGGGGGGGTAAAATACGCACGTGCCTAAACTAACTCTCCGGGAGTTAATTTCGACTGAGAAGTGTTGATCCAGATTGACTCTCAGGGAATTAGAAAATACAGGGGGGGGGGGGGGGGGGGGGGGAGGGGGGGGGGGGGGGGTCGTCCCGGTCTTATGCCAGGAATGACACCCCCCACCCTCCCCCCCCCAATGCACCAAGAATACTGGCTGCATCTATGGAAAATGAATAAATAATTGAGTAGTTTGTCTTGTATATATATTCCAAATCTCTGTGTGTGTGTGTGTGTGTGTGTGTGTGTGTGTGTGTGTGTGTGTGTGTATACCTTATGCACGGCCACAGTTCTCAACCGATCAACACCAGGGCCTTACTTAAAACACAAGCAATCCTAGACTGGCGTTGCGCGCGCACGCGCGCGCGAGCGCGCGGGCGTATGTGTATGTATGTGTGTGTGTGTGTGTGTGTGTGTGTGTGTGTGTGTGATATCATGAATGTCTAGTGTATGACAACACTCTTTCTTCTTAATTACAGTTATATGAGAGGGGAATCCAAATGAGGGTTGAGGTCCTGCGCAAGAGGGAGTAGGCGTACGATGAAGCAATGTGCCAACAGTGTGTTCGTGTGCATGGGTGTGTGCGTGTGCATTTGTGTGAATGTGTGTGTGTGTGTGCGCGCGCGCGCGCGCGCGCGTGTGTGCGTGTGTGTGTGATATTAGCCTGTGTGCCAATCCAGAGTAACGATCCACTTTTAACTCCCCGGGAGTTAGAATTAGCACGTGCCAATTTTAACTCTCCGGGAGTTAAAACAAATATATACACACACACACCCCCCTCTCTCCCTCCCTCCACCTCTCTCTGTCTGCCTGTCTGTGTCTCCCTCTCCCCCCCCCCCCCCCAACTTTCTTTCAGTCTCGCTCACTCTCTCACTCTCCTTGCTTGTCTGTCTGCCTTTTTGCTTGTCTGTCTCTTTGTCTCTCTTAATTTCTCTCCCTCTCTCTTTGCTTGTCTCTCTGTCTGTCTATTTGTTTATCTATCTCAGTGTCTCTGTCTCTAGTGTATCCACCACTCCCTCCCCTCTCTCTGTGTCTGTTTTTCTTTCTTACTTTTGCCCCCCTTCCCCCCCCCTCTCTCTCTCTCTCTCTCTCTCTCTCTCTCTCTCTCTCTCATGCTTCTAGTCAGCTTTGTTTGCTATTATTAGTGTTTATCAAGGCAGATTGGATTAATAGGCTTTTATGTTAGCCTAAGATCTTTATCCTTGTCAAGTGAAGTTTTCAAGCGTCATGTGTCAAGTCTGTCTGCAGTGTGTTTGTGTGTGTGTGTGTGTGTGAGGAGGGGGGGGGGGGGGCAGTCCTGGCATAAGGCCAGAACGACTCCCCCCTTCTATTTTTTAACTCCACGGGAGTCAATCTTGATCAACATTTCTTGAACTCCCCGGGAGTTAGTTTAGGCACGTGCGTATTTCAACTCCACCCTGGGCGGGGGAGGGGGGGGGGGGGGGGGTAAAAAATACGCACGTGCCTAAACTAACTCTCCGGGAGTTAATTTCGACTGAGAAGTGTTGATCCAGATTGACTCTCAGGGAATTAGAAAATACAGGGGGGGGGGGGGGGGGGGGGGGGGGAGTCGTCCCGGTCTTATGCCAGGAATGACACCCCCCCACCCTCCCCCCCCCCCAATGCACCAAGAATACTGGCTGCATCTATGGAAAATGAATAAATAATTGAGTAGTTTGTCTTGTATATATATTCCAAATCTCTGTGTGTGTGTGTGTGTGTGTGTGTGTGTGTGTGTGTGTGTGTGTGTGTGTGTGTGTGTACCTTATGCACGGCCACAGTTCTCAACCGATCAACACCAAATTTGGCATCAAGCATCCTGGCACCCTCGGAAGGTCATGGCGTCTGTACCTTCTGAATAACTGTCCACCAATGAGCGCGAAGCGCGACTCGAAGTGCGCTGAGTACGGCCACAGTTCTCAGCAGATCGACTTCAAATTTGGTATCAAGCATCTTTGGCACCCTCGGAAGGTCATGGTCGTACTTGTGTGTGTGTGTGTGTGTGTGTGTGTGTGTGTGTGTGTGTGTGTGTGTGTGTGTGTGTGTGTGTGCGTGCGTGTGTGTGTGTGTGCGTGTGGGGCTGGCTGTTAGTATTTGTTCAATGTGTAAGCGTCTGATATCTTGTAAAGCGTGATCTCTGTTGTTGGAATCTTTAGTGTCGTCTGTGCACAATATTGTTGTTGTTGTTCTTCTTGTCGTTAATTTTTGTTTGTTTGTTTGTTTCTGAATGTGTGACCTGTGAATGTAGAATCTGGATTCAGTCATCTTTTATTATACCTTCATATAATACGTATACCCATCTCAACGGGCATTTAGTCAAATGTGAAACCGAGCCACTCATGTGGTCGAATTTTTACAACATAAAAATTCTCTGTATCCACGCATCTGTAAATACAGACTTCAACATAAGTTAAGGACCACACCGCAGAATGCCTTAGGTGCTTTCAAAATCAAATATTAAATAAAGGTTAGTAATTGCCAAGATTTCTGAACGCGACAGTCGTCAGCCCTTTTCAATAAATACTGCCAAGCATGCAACAGCTGCACTGACTCCCGTGAGCGTGCAGGAAAGTGCTCTTGTTTGGCAAAACAAGCTGTTTGTCAGCAATCCGTGCACACTGACTGGAACTGTCTACAGGTGAAAATCCTGATGCACGTGACAGCATGAAGGTATGGGAGTGCGTTGTGCTCACCACAATGGGCCATAAAAGCCGTCGAATACCCGTTCTGAAGCACAAGACCAACATGCCAGCGAGACGAAAGTTTGAGAAATTTCGATCGTGCCCGAGCTATCGCCTGGCTGCTGGACGGAGTAGGCGTCCGAGAGGTGGCCCAGAAGGCTGCAAGTGTCACACTCGGTCATCATCCGTCTGAGACATCGCCATCAAACCACAGGCACCGTCCAGGAACGGCCACGCCCAGGACGTCCCAAGAAAACCACACAACGTGAGGACCGGTACCTCTGCAGACAGGCCCTCCGGGAGAGGACAACCACCGCCAATGCCTTGCCTTAAGTCAGCAACTGCGTGCTTCCACCAACACAGCAGTAAGCGGGCAGACCACTCGGCGTCGCCTACATGCCGCCGCCTTGAGTTCCAGGCGTCCGATGAAGAAGCTGCAGGTCACAGGCACGCCGACTTGCTTGATGCCAGGACCATTGAGGTGGACTCGTGCTCATTGGGGCCATGTCCCGTTCACCGACGAATCGCGCTTCATGGTGAGCCCCAACGACGGGCCGCATCAGGGAGTGGCGGCGCCCACAGGAGCAGCTGCAAGATGATGCTATCCAGGAGGCGGCTGCTTTTGGAGGTGGCTCCATTATGGTTTGGGGAGGCATCAGCCGACACTGCAGGACTCTCCTCTACCATGTGGAGGGCATGCTCAATGGGCAGCGCTACCTGCTGGAGATCTTACAGCCTCTGGTCACATCGACCCTCCGGCAGATCGGACCCCAAGCTGTCCTCCAGGATGACAACGCTACACCACACACCGCTGCAGGGCTGTCAACACTTTCATTCAGGAAGCTGGGAAAACCAGGATGGCATGGCCTGCGAACAGTCCAGATCTCAATCCAATCGAGAACGTTTGGGAAGAACTTGGCCGGCGAGTCCATGCTAACCGCCCCACGTCCAGCTAATCAGGAACAGCTGCTGCACGTCCTGCGACAAGAGTGGGAAAACATCCCCCAGGCCGTCATCGCAAACACCATCAACTCCATGAGGCAGCGCTGTCTCGATTGTGTTGCGCGCGGGGTGGACACATCCGTTTTTGAACAGATTAAAGAAACATGTTTGTGGATTTTCTTTTCCCAGAGTGGGTCTCTTTACATTGCTTTATCATTGCAAAAACATTACGCAATCCAAATGAAATTGCTTTAATTTGATTCACAAGGGTTGCAATTAAATATCTGTACACATGAAACATTTTTGGTTTCGCGCGTGTTGCATTTGTCAGACAGATTGCAAGTGGTCCTAAACTTATGTTGAAGTCTGTAGGTGCTTGGATCAGATCTGGAAAAGCGAAAAGCGAGGAAATGAATGAGTTGAACTCTGTCGTCATCATGCCATGCCTCAGACGCAATAACCCAATAGCAATTCGCTGCACAATACGGCCCTCATGCTATGGGATTTAACTTTTTAACCTTCTATACTGAGCACACTAACAACGACATCAGAAAAGCACATAAATTATGTTCGACGACTTGTAGGACAAGATATGACGAATGGTGAAGCGTTCTCTTGCATGTGGATCTGGAAAATAGCTACTCTGCACAAAACACATTTCTTGTCATACATCAGCACATATGATATCTTTGTGATGGTACGGGGGCAGCTAAAATGGCGTGAGGGAATCACGGATGCTCCTGGAGTTACCTTTGAATATATCTAAGTCAAGCCTAGATAGAGAGATCTTAGCTTTCTTGTGGACAGCCTGATGGGAGCAGTAATATTCTTTTTTTTCTGAAGATGCTTCTTTCCATGCAGTTCTCCTAAACACACACATGCTCGCGTGCATGTGAGCGCACGCACGCATGCACAAACACACACACACGTGCATTTATTTTTAGTTGAGCGTGCACATTGGGATTTTGCGTCAACATAATGTCAATAGGGACCCACACATCTGCCTGCAGCTCAGCACAGGTGATTTTCAGTGCCTAGCATAGGTCAGATTTGAACTTTCTTAGCGTGGAGGCTCTCCAGATTAAGTGCAATTTGCCTTAATGAATGGAAAAAGTTGAACCGCTGGGCTACCAAGAACGACACCGATGATAAGACTGGAAAGAGATGCTAGCCAGCACTGGCTCAACCTGCTCATAGCAAATGCTTTGTATGGGTGAACCACAAACATAGACCTCAGTGGTGTCTATGCTGGCTCTAAGGTCAACCATCCCCTATATGCAACAGGGT
Organism: Conus betulinus; assembly: GCA_016801955.1. NCBI lineage: Eukaryota > Metazoa > Mollusca > Gastropoda > Neogastropoda > Conidae > Conus > Conus betulinus. The sequence continues at coordinate 495,227 of JADBJO010000004.1, read as the reverse complement.
GTGACAGAAAAATAGCTAAGAGTGAAAGTACGGAGGTGTGTAGGTGATTAGATATGAGATATGAAGGAGACTGTCACTGAGAACTATCACAGTCAACTGATTTATCAAATACAACTTAATTATCACACACACACATTTTTCACTTCTGGACGCCATTAACAGAGGTGCCATGGAAACTAATGAAAGCTGGCTTGAAAATGTTGTTTGTTCTTGCCTGAAGAAGACCCACAAGGTCGAAATGCATCATGTTTTGTCCTCTAATGTTTGTCTGTATTGTCTTGCGGAACTAACAACCTTTCTTTTCAAAATTCAATGAAAGCTGGTTGTCAAAATTTTCCCGGGCCTGAAAACATATTATTAAAATTATCCAGGCTAGAAAGTACAGCAAGGGGGTATGGGGAGAGTATCTTGCAGATGTTTGTAAAGGGGGACGGGGAGTGAAAGGGGGGAGAGCTGGTTCGGCCAGACAACACTAGATTTATTATAGATTCTTTTTATCAGTACAGTCACTGAGCCAAGAACACACAACCATGGTTTTCACATTTGGATTGAGTGTCAGTTTCATGCAGTATATTCCTTGACATTGATTTTAAAATGGGGTGATCGCAGGCGGAAATTGAAACAACAAAAAAGTCAGGATCGCTACTCTGCCAAACAAAAGGACAAACAAATTATGAAACAAACACCAGCCGCCGTGGCGAAGTGGTTTAGCGTCGCGGACTCCCGGCTGGGAGGTCGTGGGTTCGAATCCCATCAGAAATCATGTGGGGTTTTTCTGCCCCGACCAGCTCCTACCCAGAGTTGAGTTTGCTGCGGACTCAGTTGGGAAGACTGGGACCACACAGTCGAGTTTCATCCACTTAATGGATGCGTTTCTGAGAGTGTTGCTCAAATTTCCTGACCAACACTGCAGGTGTCTGTATCTCTCGGGCCTGGTTGACGCCGGGATATATTATGAGAGGAAGCGTAGAGTACAGCCCTGTCATGTAGTCTCAGACCGAAATGGAAATCCGTAGCATCATCATATATCATCCTCATTCTCATCGATCAGCATAAAAAAAAAAAAGTCTCAAGTTCTGTGGCCCTTCATGCCCTGCTCTCATGGTGACCTCAGTTTCGATGTCCTCTCCACGTCTGTGGCCTTGGTTTGGTTCCGTCGGGGTCACCGGTATCGGCGAGTCCATGGGGGCTGTCGTTGGACGGACGGACGTGGTGGCGCCCTCCGGAGGGAGAGCTCACTCACGCCGGCTCCACGACTAAGCAATTATTGTCGTCAGTAGGGGGCTTAGTAGGTGGTGTCCTGCGTATGTTAGATCAGAACAGGCGCCACTGAACACCACTGAAGTGACTCGGCAGCGGTGCAGTGTCTCCTCCGGTGGGTTGCCTCTTGACGACTTGACATTGACTGCTGCCTGTGGATTGCCGGTGCCGGGGCTGCGGCGGGGCCGACTGGGCTGTAGCTGTGGACGGGGTGTCGGAATGAGCGGCGTGCGAGCACTGCCTCTGAGGTGGCGCAGAGGTTGGGACAGCAAAAAAAAAAAAAAAAAAAAAAAAAAATATGAAACAAACACAATACGTTTTGACCTCTTTGGACTTTTTCGCCAGACGACACAGTCATTCTGTCCTTGCTTCTCGACATTGTCAAGGCCTTACTTACTGGTGTTCTGCGCTATAGAGTGCAGACCAGAAATTGTGAAAGAAAAGATAATCCTGATGATGTCAAAATGACCAAAGCAAAGCAAACCTCAGCATGCTCACATCTTTCCTACCTCCTTCTCCTCTTTTGAACAGTGTGTTAGAACAGTCACAGGTGTCAAGATTCTGTGAAACGAGTTCCATGTCTGGAAGTTCTAGGTTTGGACCATTTGATGTTGGTAAGTAGTGGGAGTTCGTCTGATATCTCTGGTAAGCAGTTGTGTTTTCATCATTTCTAAAGCCTTTCAGAAGTTCTGCGTTGGGACCACATAGTTTGATTGATGGCGGAAATTCATCTGTCTGTTATCAAACAGCTTCCCTTATTTCCCCATTTTTTTTTATCTTTCCAATTATTTGTCTATTTGATGTGATTTTGTGATGATCTCCAACAAAATCTGGATTCCTGCACCCACATTCTGGTAGTTCTTCAATCTGGAAGCAGTACATATCCTCATACAAAATAAGTAAATCATGTTGGCACAGACTGATGACCGTCCTTGGCTTTTATTTCCCAATCTAAATAAAGGTAAAAGTAACAGGAAAACATTGTCTTATCAACAACAAAAACATACGAAAGAAAGAGCAAAAGAAAAAAGACCGACACAAAAATGTTACAAGGAAATTGCAACAGACAAAACAAAAACAAACTAAATTCAAATTTTGAGATTCCAGTTCATTTTAATGTTATCCACAAAATTTGTCACAAACATGACTGAAAGTGAATCTGTCAAAGCTGGTCACTACCAAGCTTTCTTTTTATTATAGTTTCACACAATTCCAAGAGCGATCATAAAAACACATCATATGCAAAGATGACCATCCCCCCCCCCCGCCCCCCCCCCCCCCCCGACACCTGTCTTTTTTAAAAAACTGAATTAAACATACTTCACCCACAAGTCATAAAACAAAATCATCAATCCCACAATTTTATCATATCGATTTCAGCCCAACCACGCAGAGTTTTTTCAGGGCTGTCACCACAGAAAGAACAAATTCACCAAGTCTTTATTTTTTATTGAAAACTACTTTTCCTGAAAAAAAGAAAGAAATGCATAAGAAGAAGATATCTTAAAACAAACCGAAGAGTTCCTTTTATCAGACAATCATGTTTTTGTGCATACAATGTTAATGAAATGATTTTACCTGGTTCCATCCATCCAGCTTGATTCTATCTCACTAACTTTTCTCCTGCCTATCCATCAAGTTCTATCCAGATTCTATACATCAAGCTATTTCTAGGTTCTAGCCTTTGCACTCTTTCCCCTGCTCCTGTCCATCAATTCCTTCAACTTGCTCTCTCCTGGTCCTATCAAATTTCCTGAGTCCACCAATTTTGTCCCTGTTGAGAACTCCCATCAACCAAGCTCTTTTTTCCTCCTGTATTATCCAGAATAATATATCTGTTGATAATGGCCATCTTATGGATGAAGACCTGATGCATCAAGTTCTTCCAGTCTCTTTCCGTAATATTCCTCCCTGGTTTTGTGCATCAGAGTCTTTCCTGGTCCTGTCCATCAAGTTCTTTCTTAACCCTATCGTATCCATCAACTTTCTATGTCTCAGTCCTATCCTTTCCCTCACATTCTTTCTTAATCCCATCCATTCTTCAGTCCAAGTCTTATCCTGTGCATCAAGTTCTTGTTGCACAGTCCTATCCCTTCCATCAAGTTCTTCCCTACGCTTATCATCTTGTTCTTCCCTGGTCCAGTCTAAGTTTCTTCTTTCCTAGTACTATTACATCCATCTAGTTCTTCCCTCACTCAGGGGCATTATTCTGCCTTCAACCTTCTCAATGGCATTACACCCATGCTGTTCATTCAAGTTACCCAAACACAGTCACATCCAGGTCTGTTCTATTGCAGTTTCAGCCCGAGTAGTCAACAGATGCTATTGACATGAGGTCATCCTGATGCAATCCACCAGAGAAGACACTGCAGAGCTGCCAGTTCACTTGGATTGTGTGATGGGTTGTGACTGATCTGATATTTGCTGGACACCATCTACAAAGCCCACTATTTGAAGACCATATTTGTGATGCCAGAAAACCAAAGCAGTAGGCCTCTCCCTCTGCAGGATGCCCCCCATTTTCGTTCAGTGACAGTCCCCATGCACACACAGAAGACTTTGACATGACCTTTCTACAGAGACTGATGTGGAAGGGGAACTTGAAACTGAGGTCACTGTGAGAAACACACCATGAAAGATCACAGAATCGGAGACACATGGTCGTGAGGATGAGAATGATAGAGATGATGCCATAGAGTTGTATGAAGAACACACTTGTACTCTATGTTGATGTCAACCTGGCCTGCAAGACAAAAGACACCTATCAATCCACTGCTTTCTTGGCCCTATCCATCCAGTTCTTTCCTGACCCTTTCCATCCACTTCTTTCCTGGCCCTTTGAAGTTCTTTATACATGCACAGTACACCATACAAAGCCTGATATAATCATGATATGAAGTTCTCCGATGACACTATCTTTTCATTAACTCGTTCATTCATTTCATTAATCTCTTCTTTAAACACTAGTTTTCATGAAGAATCTATCTGCCTATTCATAGAAAAAGCTGATTTGTTCCCATAGTACTGATTTTGACCTATGCCTACATTCTACAACACAAATATCCCATTGTTATATAAACAGTTGTACACTGACCCATGCTAAAAGTCTCATGATTTCAAATACACTTTGAATATGGGCACCATTCAACCACAGCCTTAACTTTATGCACGATAACAAGTCGTGAGTTTGCTCATTGCAGTCAATTAAATCAGACTAAAATGTTATCCAGTTTTGAAGATAAAACAAAAGTATTAACTTCAACCTTTGATGATTCTGTTGCTAAAATGAATCCACAACTACTGATGTGACTTCAAAGGCTATTTTCACTCCTCTTCGTGCTCAGAGGCACAGCACTCTCCTATGCTCATCACTTTCTGACAAAGGTGCATAACAGCATTCCATGTCAAATAAAAAAGAAAAAAAAGATGGTGCATTAAAAAGATGACAATATGCCCCTATGATACAGCCACCAACACTAGCTTCCAGCCTTTCCACAGTCCAAAAGCAGTCTAGTGTGGATGAGAAAGTCAAGTTCACAACAAGATCTGCTCAAAAGACTTCTTGTCTCAAACGATTCCTGCAAAAAAATACACACCTACAAGTTACTAAGTAACCAAAGGCGCCTGTTAAGAGCAGCTGAACATTTATATATCTTACATATCAAAAGCATTTCAACTCTGCTGAGTAACTTTTTTTTTTCTTTCTTTCTTTCCTTGTACAAGAATCTTATATCTCCCTTCCCCCTTACTCATGAGCAATCTATAGGGAAGACAAAGAGAAAAAACTGGCAATCCAAAGTATGATATGTGAAACCTGACTTCTGAAGCAGAACATAAAAAAAAAAAAAAAAAACCTTTTCAATGGCAGTCGAACAACTGGTTTCACCAAAAGTATTTATTATTCACTCTCACCTATCAACATTCATCTGAGTATTGAAATGAGGGTAAACACAATGTCTTGTCAGCCATAACATACATTCAACCATCCTCATTAGGAGACTTCTTACGTGATATCTTGAAAATCACACACAAGTAAGCTGCATCTTTATCGTTAACTTCTGAAACCCTATTCATGCTACATATCCATCTACTAATTTTCTACTCAGTTCTCCACCTTCACCCTTGTGACCAAAAACTTTGCTAGCTTCTACAATAATGTAGCCGCTTTCTCCCCCTGAATGAGAAACAAAATCTCCAAGAAGTATAGACAGTGCCCACTGACCACTTCATAAGATACCATCGTCTAGTATCAGAGTCCAAGGCTCCTTGACACAACCCTTTAACAAATTGAGTTCTACCAGGTTAAATTCTGACATCAACACAATAAAATCCAGTGTGACCCAATACTGTAAGGAGCAGCTCTGCATAAGGTTCAGAGGGCAATTTGATTTCCCTTCATCTTTTCCTTTCTCAAAGTCGAAATGCTTTCCTCTGTATCTGTCTGCCTAGAACTGTGCAGGTGAAAAACCTATGAAAGCATGAACAGAGGAAAAGCAAGAGAAGAGGAGGGAGTGAAGTGTAAGGGGATGATGGTTAGCCGAAAGAGTGGGGGGGGGGGGGGGGGGCAGCCATAAAAACAAATAAATAAAAAAAAGTTTGTGCGCTAGGCAAAGGACATTCGCTGTCTTTATTAGGAATTCATGGGCAGCAAGATTCAGGCTGACGTGTCACTGATTCCAAGAAAATGTAAACACACAGAACCAAAACTAGCAGCATGAAGAAGACCTGATTTCTAATAGAACAAGATGAAATTCCAAAACCGGCATGGATACATCCTTCTCGGAATTCTTTACAAAAATTATTCTTTTTTTACTAATGGTTTTTCTCCATGTATAAAATCAATGTGCGACACCTGACTTGAATGTAAAATTGCCTGCCATCCACTTGTGAATTCATAACTTATCCTCCTGTTTACTTTTGACATTTCTATAAAACATTTCTATAAAACATGTCCTCTTCTTTGCCACAATTTTTTTCTTCCCTTAAAAAAAGGTAAAATAAAAAAAAAAAAACATACCCATCGAATCAAGGTAACAATCTCAGTCATTCTGGTAATAAGACCAAATCAGGAAGACTACAGTTTATCGCCGATATGTACAATAACTACAGTGCAGTTGACACTGTACACTCAAACTATCACAATCAGTGAGAAATGGAACAAAGAGTGAGCTCTCTTTAACCATCTTCCTTCCTTGCACTTGCACAAGTTACTCTGAGCAAAGAAAAAACTAAAAAAAATTATATACGTATAAATCACTTCCATGCTGTACAAGAAGGAAATACAAATGTATTGGTACATTAGTCATCCACTGGTGCGCTAGGTCAAGCGTTCAAGTGTCCATGAAGTAGATGTGAAGATCTACATGTCCAAAGATGTCATGAATCAACCATTCAAGAGTATGTGTCCAAGAAGCGGATGTGAAAGTCACGGAACCTGCCAAGCATCTCTCCGAGTTTCTCCACAGGAGGAAGAATTGTGGTCCTGCAACAACAGGAAAACAAGAATTTGAAGACATGGCATGTGCATTTCTTAAAAGAAAAAAGGTACCTGAGTTTCTGATGTGCTTGAAATGTTTACAACAAAGCGCATGAATGTTGTCAAAGACCAGACTCAAAGACTGTGCGGTAATCACTGAACTGCAAGGCGCTTCCAAACAGAAGGTGTACCGCAGGACTTTAAAGAAGAAATATTTAATCTATAAAAAGCAGGGGTGGGAGCAGAAAATCATGGCTATACTGAAAAGGCCGGCGGTCCGGGGGGAGGGGGAGGGGAGGAACACCCCCCAGACGCTGAAGAAAATTTTGTTTTGCAAGACACTTTGTGGCCTCTCCTTGAAAAGAAAGTTGATATTAACTTCTATGCAAAAAGACTCCAAATATGACAAAATATGACTTATGGCTTAAATATCAAACTGAAAATGTTATACCAAGTACTTAGAATACATCTTAAATTGAGTAAACCATCAAAACAAAATGGATGCAATGTATAAATATTTCTCACCAGTGATGTTAACAGAATGTTGTGGCCAAATCTAAATTATTTAATTTATAAGTTCAAGAATGAGGATTCCTGTTTTTGTATCTTTTTTTTTTAGTCGTACATGGCTTAAATTCAGCAGAGAGTCAATGTCTGCACTAGCACTGGATTGGAACAAACGCTAAGCAAAATCAAGAGCTGCAGTGGGCCAAGTCTTACAATAGAAATCAGTGGCTGGTGGCACTGGGGAATCTGAAAAATGGAAGTCAATGGTTAGAGTGGATGAACCTGAAAGCGATAAATCAGTAACCCCAACTGAACAAATCTTGAGAAGAAAGTCAGTGGCTGCAGTGAGTGAACTTGAAAAAGTCTATCAGCTAAAGCAGCAAGGTGAGCATGGAACTGGAAATTAGTGGCTACAGTGAGGTGAATCATGGTAACAGAAGTCAGTGACAACAGTGGGGTCAGCTTTTCAATGACTACAGTCGGGCGATTCTTGGAAACAGATATCAGTGGGATCAGTTTTTTTTTTAAACCTACATTGGGGCGAGAGTCTTGGAAACGGAAGTCAGTGACTGCGGCAAGGTCAGTCTTTAAAATGAAAATCAGTGTTAGCAGAGGGGCAAATCTTAAAAACTAGAAGCTGCAGTGGGTTAAGTCCTGAAAATGGAATTCAATAACAGCAGAGAGGCAAGTCTTGGAAATAAAAAATCAATTGATTATATCCAATTGTTGTCTGTTTGCTTCTTAGTTTTTTGACTTCTTTGCAAAGTAAAATGCACAAGTCCCAATCTTGGCATCCAGCAGGGAATCAACTTTAGACACCGGAGCCATTACTGGAGCAGCAGCAGGAAAAGTTGATGTATGTTTCAGTGCATTCAATCTCTCCACATGTTTCATCTCCTGGGAATGCACTTCGATCGAGTTCTTTTCCATTTGACTTGTATACAAGCTTTCGACTGCACAGTATACACCATACAGTGCCCACTTCATTTGTTTTTCTACAGTCATTTTTGGAACGGACGATGCAATTCGTCCATTTCATCCATCCATTCATTTCTCCACTCCCACTTTTTTCTTCTGGTCATTGTTGATCTTCCAAGCCTCTGCTTCATTGTTAATCTGCTCCATTTTTGACACAAATATGAAGCAGGATGGCTTAACACATTGAAAACAAGATGACGGACTTCAAATACGAGTGGCGCGAAAACCTGAATCGGAACACAGAACGCGCACACATGAAAAAAAAAGGGGAAAATTTGCTATACGGAATTCCGTATCTATACGGAAAGTCTCCCACCCTTGAAATAGTTCTATTAATACATGAAATGCATAAAGTTCACTGCATACTAATCTACATTTTTTTAATTTCATATCCAATAAACTTGAAATAATGGTTTGATCATACCTGTCATGGACTGAGCACACACTGGCTGATCAGGGCTTTGAGCTGGTATGTGGTGTGGTGGGGGCTGGGGTGAATGGGGCGGTAAGGTTGTGTGTCTGTTGTTTCATTTCCATTAGCTACAGAATGTCCATATGTGTTTGCAACCTCACTTTGTATAAAGCATCAAGTATACCTTTATTCTGGATGTGTGCATTTAGCTTCTTCTTACTCCTATCATTTTATGAATAACTTAAAATGCCATAAGCAAAACTTTTAACCACACCTGTCGATCCATTTGAACAAGATTTCAATAATGAGATCCTACTGTGACTGTCGCAGTAAAATATCGACACAAGAACTTCCCCCTGTGTTTCTCAAGTAAACTATCTTACCTAAAATGCCAGTTCCCTCTACCTGGCCAAATCCACTACCAGGCACAACACAAATGCCCGTCTCTTCCAACAAATTGTAGCAGTAGAAAGCGTCTGGGGCCAGCCTTTCTCCTGCACAATGAAGTTTATTATATATCTGCAATCACATCAGACTAACAAAACCAGTAAATCCTATACACCTGACTGAACAACAAACAAAAAGAAGGAAAAAAAAAAGTAAATGTACATAGACAGACACACAACTTCAATACAGGCTTGGACAACAGGTTAATGCAGTCAGTATTAGTGGGTAATTAGATAAAAACAGCGGGTTAGCATTGCAAAAAAAGTTCCTAATACATATCATGTACTAAACAAAAACTTGTTTGCAAAAATGCTCTTGTTCAACACATTCTCCTTTAACTGTAGTTACGTCATATTGTTTATAGCCAAGAAAAGGCTATTTAAAGTAAGTATTCAGTACAACACGCAAAATCTTTTTCCTCAACTCTAAGCAGTCAATGGAAATAGTTCATTAGGGTCTTCCAGTTCTGGCAGTTGTGTATTAAGGCTTCCAGGAAAATGTTTTCCCCATCTATCCTCCTATGTCTCAGTCCAGTTTTTTTTTTTTTTATCTTCCCTTCTATCTATCTTTCTCAAAAGTCCACTGGAAGATTGTTTTCATATAAACACAGTAGGAACTGTCATCTGATCATACCAATGTTCTTTTCTTTTCTTACTGATGTCAGTAATGTTCATATGGTCCAATATACTGCTGATGATCAGATGCTCATGTTCCATCAGTCTGGCTTACTTGGTGCTGATATCTGTGTTTTATCTTGTTGATGCTTCAACCAGACTTTTAACAACTTGACAAATTCCTATTCACTGGCAGCTAGGCCCTTAGTGTCATCTTTAAATCAAAATTTTCCGGTGGTTCTTCCCCCAGTGGCTGACTGTGCCCACATGATCTTCAAAGTGTCATTCATGATGCCAGGAGTATGCTGAAAGGAGTATGCTGAAAACTCCTATTTGTGGGGGAAATAGAAGGCAGCCCTGACAAACTCCTATTGAAAAAAAAAGTTAAAAAAAAAAAATTTTATTGTAAATGTAACATTTAAGATGATGTTCACTGCATAATATGAACTATATTTTCACCCCTTAAACAACTGTATAAATACTAATTCTATGGACAGTGCTCAATTTCATTTTTTTGCCCCTATAAATACTAGTTTGACTTTCGTCATGATGTTTTTATGAAGTGCTTATGTGTCATTGCTTTTTTTTTTTTTTTTCCCCCATGTCCCCACTGTGTTCTCACCCAAAAAAAAAAAAAAAAAAAAAATCATGCCTGACCTTGGCAGCTTGAATGGCTTTCTTGGGCAGCATGATACGAGGGAAAGCGTACATGGCTCCCTGCACAGTGTGTTACATGTGATGCCAGATGGAGTCAAAGGTTTCCTTCACCATCTGGGCCTTCTCTGCCAGCTGTCCCAGCACCATCTCACGCTCCTGTACACATCAACATCACATGAACTACTTAGAATGTCACCCTGAAGGAACTTCAGCCATACAATGGGCAGCCTCTACACTGCAAACTAACAACTTTATACACTCTGTTACACTCTTTTGCACTAGTAACTGCAGTTTTAATAAATATTCAGCATTGTTTAAAGCATAATTATTGCACATTTTATATGGACGCAACTTAAGATTTGGATGATGAGTTCCTGAAATTAAAAACAACAAATGGTCAAAAACACCATATTATTGCTACACAATTTCAATGAAAATATTCATCAATTTTCAAAGATCAACCTCCTGCCCGATTCAGCTGTTTCTTAAGGCTCTGCCAGAATTTCAGGCCTTTTTGGTATTAAAGTTGTTTTCAAATTTTGATGCCCAAGGATATGTTGTCTCACTGTACCATTAAAAGATATAATGGATACTGAACATTTGGAGGGCCATCTTCTGTCTTTAGGGAAGGTAAACTGATCTGGAAATACTGAACCCTTTATGGCAAATTGATGGCAAATTTTTTCTTGCCTCTTCATGGCAGTGACAAATGTTTAAACCATGAGAGTGGCAGTGGTGCTGTCATCATCACCGGCCCTTACTGTGAAGACTGAGGCTGAAAAAACTGGTCATTACAATCACCTCCATAAACCTGACCTGTTCACATATTTTTCTTGTAATTTAAAGCAAATGACTTACAATGGTCAGTTTTAAAGATCACACATACAGATAGACAAACACAGCAAACTTCATCTACAGTTACATTTTTACAGAGTCTATACTGACTGACATGATTTTTTTTTTTTTAATCTCGACTTTCCCACACCATTTTGAAACTTTTCAATGACTGTAGACAGTGTTTCGACATAAAATCTGACAGTTTTTATCAAAATTGCTTTTTCATACATATTTGTCACAGGCAAGTGTGTTCTCTTGATTTTTCACATGGACAAACATATGCCCAAACCAAGCATTTGTGTTTCCAAACATTTGTGTTTTCAAACAATTAAGTTTCTTCAAGGATTTACTTTATTCCAAGACTTTTCCATGACTTGAATCACAATTCCATGACTTTCCAAACCTAGAATATGTTTGGTGCGATTCAGATCTAAAAACATTTGCCAATTTAAAGCAAAAGCACTTCTTGAAAGATTGATTTACATTAATTTTTAGCTCTAAAAACTGATCTTTGAAGTTGCAGGAATACTACATGAAAAGATTAGTTCATGGGTTAAACACAAATGTAAACAACAGTCCTTTGATGACTTTTCCTTCTTTCTTCTGAACTTCAGTCCTCCTTCCACCTACATGCAGCAGTTATTTGATGTCTTTTTTTTTTCTCCCTTTTTCCTGATTTTCAGGTATTATGATCCAGTTTCTAATGGTTCTTTAATGTTTTCTCACTCTTTTTCTCTCTCCCAATTTTCACTTTCTTAAGCACCAGCAGACAAAACACCTTGATGTCTTCTCTCTCTCTTGCCAGATCTCAAATCATTTAAGACAAAGGGCATACAACAGTACTCAAAGGTCTTCTCTCTGTTTCCCGATCTTCAGTCATTGAAACTAGGGGCATGTTAACTGTCTTTCATGTCTTTCACTCCTTCAGTCCTTTAAAACAACCTTCATACAACAGTCATTTGATGTCTTCTTTCTCTCTTCCTCGGCCTTCCGTTGTAAAGACAAAGGGCATACATTATCAGTCCTTCCCAGACTTGGCATCTTCAATCATTAAATCACAGTTCTCCTTTGACGTCTATCTTGCACCCCAGCATTTCTGTCATTAAAAAGAAAAGCAGATAAACAGTCTTTGACACCTTCTCTCTCTCTCTGCAGGTCTTCAGTCATGTCAAGAATGGCATGTAACAGTCCTTTGATATCTTTTCCTTTCTTCTTTATTTTTCATACTCTCTCTCAGGCTAGATGGACTTCTTTGAGCTACGCCGCATCTGATGATGAAAAACAAAAATTGAAACTCTGTGTCTGCTGATTTTTCAAAACCATCTGTGGATTGGATTTTCCGTCCAGATCTGAGGAACATTTGGAGTTTTCAGTTCAATATCCATAACCTCCTAGAAAAAGATCTTGCAGTTTGTTGTTGAATTAAAACTTTTTTTTTTTCCTTTAAACAATCAACTCAATTTGATGTTTCCACATGTATTTCACTGATCATGTGTTTTCTCTCACAGTTCTACCTTGTTATCCCCAACTGACCGGTGATCATTACCCACACTGATGGGAACCAAGAGCTTCATATATCTATCACTATACCAACAATTCAACTCCTACCTTTTTGAATGACTCATAGGATGGTTCCCCTGGCCGAGGAGGGTTAACTACTACATCCATCACAGCCTGCCCCGCCACAGAGCAGCACAGTTTGGCTGAGATCGACTTCACCAGCATGGCCTTCACATCAGGGTCGAAGTTGATAGCTTCAGCGTAACCTCCGCGGAACCCACACCTGCAAAGTTGCCACTGCTCATACATCAGTTTCCTCAGAACATCTAAAGAGAAATGAAATGAACAAGAAAATAAAGATAACCTGAAACAGCATGTTTCTCTGTAAGTCACTCGCATGAACTCCAAGTTTGTAAAAAAAATTTATGCCAGTTGATCCCGACTGCACATCCTCTGGTTCATTTCAAAACAGGGATACTGCTCTGACTGTGTGCAGAATCTAACCAGAAATGACTGCATTGTAATTTCAAAACTTCCTCCTAGTAGAAACGTAACTTTGATCATTAAATTCTTTGAACTACTATATGATGTGATCCTTGAGAACGCAGTAATTAAATTCTTACTTCTGTATGTTCAATATCAATGTTTCAATTTTTATGAAATTCTTTTTGCACATGAGGCAAAGAAAGAAAGGAGGTGGCAGTGATATATTGGAAACAAACTTGTAAAACTGTCTATGTTGACCTGAAAGTAAGTTTTACAAAAAAACATAATGAAGTAAGTTTAAAAATTCCTTTTCTTACTTTCTGAGGAATTGCTACGAGATGTATAGTGGAAGAACAAAGATTTCATTTTCTCTGTTTCCTAAGAATTCATGTTTTTCCTGAAAAATGAGGCTAACATCACAAAAACATGACAATTATATTCGCAAGAAAGAAAACCAGGCATCCATCACTTTTACACACAAATATGTTTGTGACATTCAGGGTACAAAACAAGCAAGACTAGCTTATCATAATGCTAGGTTTTCAAGTCAAGCGCAGGGTCAACCCGAATGTGACAGACAGTGCAGAGGTGTGACTCACTCTCCCATGTATCCTTTGGAGGTGGACATAAAGAGGGCCAGCTCCATGGAGCTGTACTCAGGGCCCATCTCCATCAGAACCTTCTTGAATGAATGGAACTTGCAGCCGCTGGCGTACACATTGTGCTGGTAGACCTAGAACCCAATGCAATGACTTTGATCAGAATCGCTAAAAGGTCACTTGCTCTAAATATGTTCTGAAGGTTTCAAAAATGTACAGTCAAACCTCTGTATAGACCCTCTGTTTAGAGACCTCTCTTTTACGACTGAATTTTTTTGCACGGATGCATTTTACTATTAAAACAACCCCTCTTAAGCGACTTACTTTAAAACTAAACTTGCGACCTCCGTTTTGTTGAAATTTTTTACCATCACAGCATTCGTGTACAACCATCAGTCAAGGGAAACAACTGCAGACTTGCCCCCCCCCCCCCCCCCCCCCCCCCCCCCAATCTAGAGTGTTAAAAGAAAGATGGCCCAGATTGTAGGCAAAACATGCGGAACGCGAAAGAGAAAGCCACTGAACTTAGAAGAGAGAGTGGAGGTGATTAAAAGAAGTCGTGGAGGTGAAACTGCAATATCAATTGCTCGAAGTTATGAAGTTGGCAAGACCCAGATTCAAAGATTCAGTATGCATTCAGTGTTCTGAGACTTTTTGTGCTTGGAAAATTCATCTGTGAGAAAGTGTTTGTTTTCTACAACTGTCGCGCCTACCTCCATTATAAGACTCCTTCAATTTAAGACTGAATTTTCTGGACATTTTGAAGGTCTTATAATAGAGGTTTGACTGTATTCAGAAAAAATAAAACAGGTAGAAAGCACAACACAGACATTTCACAAAAAGAATGCATATTTGACAACATGGCTTGAAAACAAAGACTGTAAAAACAAGCATTAAATAACAATATCAAAAATAACTTCAAATCAATACAAACACTCCACAGTTTACTCCTCTTCTCATTTACTCTCTCCCACCCTTGCTGGACAAAAAGTATTTTACGATACAAATATTTTAAAAGTCTTTCTTCCTAAAAAAAAAGTGATCATATCAGTAACCCAACAACTAAATGCAGTATGTTACAGAGAGAGCCATAGTTAATTGAACAGACAATCTCAAACCAAGTATGGTCCATTTTACGCAAGTCTGTAATCATTTAGATCCTTCGCAACACCCACTGGCTTTGCTTTTTTTTTTTTTATTTGATCCAACAAAACATGAAAACTTCAAGCGCATATGAAATTCATTCACTGCACAAAAAAAAAAAAACAACAAAAAAAAGAACGAGCTAAAAACGAAACTCAGGGAAGCAGAGACCTCTGCCAAGGTCAAACAAAATCCTGGCTTTGCTTTTTGTTTTTATTTGATCCAACAAAACATGAAAACTTCAAGAGCATATGAAATTCATTCACTGCACAAAAGCAAAAAAAAAAAACAACAACAAAAATGAGCTAAAAACGAAACTCAGGGAAGCAAAGACCTCTGCCAAGGTCAAACAAAATCCTGGATCTGCCTTTTGATCGGATTCTGTACCATGTATCCACACACAAATTTAATGGGCTCATCTTGAGGACATGTTCCATCTTTCCACCAAGTTTCATTAAAACTGGTTCAGTAGTAGTAGTTTTTTTGTTTTTTTTTTTATCTTGTTAATGGATTCCATATCTCCCTTTGATTCGGATCCGCAGAAAACTTTACCGGCCTTACCCTTGGGCTACATACTACTATTTTCCGCCAACGTTTGTGAAGATCAATTCAGCACTTTTTAACTCTTTCATTCCTACTTTTCTATGAACCATTACTTCCTACTGTTCCTAGATTCTTATAATATGAGTATTCCCTCCATTCCTGGATTTCGAGAAAAAAAAAGAAGAAGTGTAAAGTGAGAACTGCCACGTATGCAGTAGCAAACTGCCCCGAATAGAGTGGCGATCACTTTCCCACTCTGTAGGGGCTGTCTGGTATCCATTCCATTCATAAATACTGCTCCGCATGCGACTGGGTCATGAGGTGTACCGATGACACGACTCTCGCGAAGTTCAAAGCGTTCACCACAAGAACCAATTTTACGTGCTGCATGAAGGAAAGGAGGGATTTTGTGCTGCCCAGTTTTCCGAGCTGCAGGAAGGAAGGGTGCGATTTCTGCAAACTGGAAAAACCAGGTTGTAGGGATGAAAGAGTTAAGTAGTAGTCTGCTGACAGACAAACCAACCGACAGGTGTGGATGAATACATTACCTCCTTGGCAGAGGTAACAAGTAACAAATACTGACAACACAACCTTTCAGGATATATAACTCACTTCATCTGCCATCAGGATCAGATTATGTTCTTTGGCAAATCGAATGATGTCCTGAATGTTTTCTTTTGTTAACACACTTCCTGAAACAAAACACTGGTTACATAAACACATTGTTTCAACCACCTGGACGGAAGGAAACAAAACACAATGCCAAGACAAGAAGATCCATGTGAGATGCTGAAAGCAGTGAAAGTCCAACTATCCAGATATAAAAAGAATATTAGAAACATGGGCATTTTGTCCACAATGTCATTTGGCATTTTAGGTTTGGAAAAGATTTCAGGGTTTGCATATATTCTTATCTGATAATGACATGTAAAACAAAAATCCTAGAAATGAATGAGCTAAGTTTCCCTTTCACGTATCTATGAATTTATACTGTCTTAAAAATACCTGAAATCTATCAAAAAAATAAAAAAAAAGTACTACATAAAGGACATTTAAACCAGTTTGCTATTTTACTGTTTTAGCAAATCCATAAGCCTATCTTCAATTTATTGCTCATTTATTTTTACTGAAAATTGCTTAAAGCTCCAACAGGGATGTGAAGACATGACAATACTTATCATAAGATGTAAATATGCTTGTATGATTGTTAATCAGAATCACTGATCATTCTGGCTAACTTTATCCGAAAGTGATTCTCAGTTATACCAATTTCTTATGGCTTATTGATGAGGCTGACGGACTGACTGAAACCAATTTATTGTCAGATTAACTCCTAGTTGTACTGACATATAGAAAAAACATTATGATAAGACTGTCAACTTAAAAAAAAAAAAAAAACGAATATATTTCATACACACTCACACACACGCCCATACATACACACATCCACACACTCACATACACACAAACACATACATATGCGTGCATACACACACACACACACACACTCACATGCACCTAAACACATACGCATGCACTAACACAGGCACACACACACGCATGCATGCATGCATGAATTAATGCAAGCACGCATGCACGCAAGCATGCATGCACGCTCACACATACACATGAAAAAAAAAAAAAAAAAACTGACATGGTAAAAAAACAGGAAAAGGCACCTTCACCTCTATGTCCAGACTTTTATCCCCTTTAAGTATCTTCCCTTCCCCCTTGTCCCTTTCCCTCTCTCTCCCTCTAATAAAGTGTTGTCTTCCCTTGAGTCCTATCCTTACTTTCATCTTACGTTTGCAAGGACAACAACTCTTCAACACATCAAAGAAATTGACATATACCCGGAATATTTCTACACGCATATACACTATGGGCCCATATATACCCAGAATATTTCTACATGCACACGCACACATACACACTATGGGCCCATATACACTAGTATGCAGAAACATCAATTCCATGTGACCACAAGTGTAAGCAATAAACGGGAGTCCAAGGTCATCAGATTATGGAACAGGCTGACACATTAGCCATAAAAGTCAAACTGTTCATGGGTGTATGTGGCATGGGGAGGGGGAAAAAGTGGGAGGAAGGGAATGGAGGGGGAATAAAAAAAGCCTTGTTCTATGAGCAAATTAGACGCCGAACCATACTGATCTGGTATATACATGAATCAAAAATTTGAAACTGTAAAATTCACCAACTGGAAAAGGGGAGGGGGGCAACATTCTGTTGGGGAGGGAGGTGGGGTGGGGTGGGGGGTGTGGGTGCAGGAGTTAAAAATATCTTCCGAGCAGATCAGATTTAATACGATAAACAACCAACAGTGCCAGACTCCATCCAGTCTCATAACTGGGACTGAACACTCTAGACATTGTCAGAGAAAGGTTAAGAGATTTGATGTTATCAGATGAGACATGTTGTCATGCTATCACTCGAGAGAGAAGACAATGTGAGCAAATTTTCACTTTCTCATACACTCACTTCATACAAAGAAAAAAGCTGTGGTCACACAGATTGCCTCAACCATCACAGTATCATCAACAAAAAATGTTCATGAGGCTTATAAGAAACTTACATCTCAGAAGCCTGTCATGATTCTTTATACTGAAAGACATCCAGCAAGCCTTCTGCCTATTGATCATGTGTGGATCCAGAGGTTACAAATCACAATTCTGCAACTTTAGGCCAAGATTTTGAAAATGACTTCTTTTGTAAAAAATGAAGAGGAAAAAAAATAAAGGATATAAAGTAATCACTGGCCTGATGCCAAACCTTATGATCTTTCACATAAGAGTAATTTAAAATATCACTCAGCACCACAAATAACCCTTACCAGCAGTCACAGTTGACAAATTTGATAATCAATGATTTAGCCAAGAGAGCCCAGGTGGCAACAGCATTTTCTTCTTTTTTTTTTTCACTCTTAAGCACCTCAACAAATTTTCTAAAAGACAATCTTCACAGTTTTGTCTGCAACAATGGAAGAGTGAACTAGTCTTTCCTGACAGCTTGAGATGATCAAGAAAAAGATTTTTTTTCACCCATTTACACCAACCAGATGACCGTGACAGGTTTCATGGTTTATATTCTGATAAATCTGAGATTGGCTGCCAAGGTTCTTTGTTGGCCACAACCATTCTTTTGTGGAGATAAAGGTTACCGGTAGGATTTCCAGGGTTGATGATGACCATGGCGCGGGGCTGGCAATGAGGACGTGCTTCGCCGATGGCTCTGTCGAGCTCTTTCATGTCCAGGGACCAGTTGTCATCCTCGTTCAGATAGTACCCAATCTGCATTTCAAACACAATACACTTCATCACTTACAAAAATGCAGAATGAGAGAACTGGTGCCGAGAAATATGTTAGAAATTATGGGAGATTACTTTTGAAGAGAAATATAAATTACTTTGTATAGATGAGGGGAAACAGAAACGTTACTGAATTAGCATTACTAATTTGCCATAACCTTCACGAACAGCATTTCGACTGAATGTGTTAATAATGAGACAATTGAAATCACAAATGTATTCCTGCACATATATGCACATACTGATCAACAATGCAGAACACACACACACACACACACACACACACACACACACACACAAAGCAAAAAAACCATCATGGCTCCTGTGTCAGTGAAAGCTTTCCCAGAGCACATGCTGTAAAATAAAAGACACATGATGACTTCTTGTTAACACAGAAGTTGCTGTGTTTCATTGATCATTATTAGTTCAAACATGCTGAATACATAAATCTATAACTGAAAAAAAGAATGTTATTACTTAAGTAGTTTCATAATATACTTACATGTCCAAACAAATGACTTATCTCCACTTAGTGTGAAACACTGACACACATCAGGATTTCCATAGAAAATTAAATGGAGCATGAGGGGCTGATTTTACCTGTTACAACCAAGCCAGCATGAGTGATCTCCCTTAAATGAGCTCACACCATTTGCACCCGATCATCTGAGTTCAGATTTGGCCCCTTTTCTGCTAAACGGGGAGGGGGAGAGGCATCATAATGTTTGGAAAGTGTTTTTGTAGTAAAATTCCTTTTTTTAATACTTATGAGTCCAAACAAATGCCTGAGTATCGAAAAGGATGGTGGGATCAAGGTCACCTGAGAATTAATCCAAATCCCCCCCAGACCACATGAGTATGTGGCTGAAAGGAACTCCCAAGAGTTCAGCACCACATGGCTGAAAAAGGCCCTGAAGGTCAAAATATGGTCCCTACTCTCCCGCAAATGTTTCATAACAACATGGAGCCATAAATATGAACATTTCAACATCTTCAAGAGCAGGAAAGGACAAGACCAGAGCCAATTAAGCCTAAAAGGCCCCAGAAACCAACACCACCTAGCACACAGAGAGATATCAAACAGACAAGCTCAGAGATGAAACACCTCCAGCCAATCACTCTTAACATAATCAAGATTACGTTTAAATGAGTGTGCCCACTAAACACCCGAAACAAGTATATAAACAAACAATAGCACACTAGGGTGTGCCACAAAATACACTCTGAAGTGGCATTCAAGCATGTCCAAGGGCATACCACCAACCACCACCGAACCTCGCAACTCTAAACCCCTCCTTGGTCAATGATAAAATCCATGCCACTTACAGATTCAAGTTAAAGTTCACTCACCTCTAGTAAACAGAGGATACAAACAATGCAGGAATGAGCCTCCAACATTCAGCAAGAAAGTGGCTTACAAGACAATATGCAAGTACAAAACAGGGCAGGGAAGATTTGATTAAAGAAAAAAAAAATAATAAATAAAATTTAAAAAAAAAAAAAAAAATATATATATATATATATATATATATATATATATAAAAAACAATAAAAAGCATGTGCCACAAGCATCCAAAATATGTGGCTTAGCACAGGACCCCATATCCGCTTGAGACCACAAAGAGTTAGAGTGCGCTACACAACAATCATGTGGCTTTGGTACAGCAAATGCATGTGTGGCCACCAGCACACAGTTATAAACATGGCATGCCAGGTTTTAATGTATGATTCCCACCTCAGCTTGAATCTACAAAATGTAAGAGTGCACTACACAGCTCTCAGTAATAGCATGGCTCTAGTGCAATAAATGCATATGCGACCACCAGCACATGGTCAAAGTGGTGGCAAGATAAGTCTGGCATGGAATGTCACTTCAGCTTGTCCACGGTGTTAGTGAGTCATACACCACTTGGCCATAACGTGGCTTTGGTTTAAAAAAAAAAACCATATATTCGGACACCAGCGCTCAGTCAAAATGTGGCAAGAAAGGCAAGTCAATGATTCATTACTCTGGGAAGGTGGCTCCATGAGCTGCCATTGTATCTCCCCCCTCCAAGACAATCCAGAGCCTGCGTATCTTTGGACATATCCCTTAAATAAACACAGCCAATCTTGTCTCCAGCCTGCTGCCTAACAAATGTCAGAGACTGCAATGCTTTGCCAGAGGGCACAAATGGTGGGGAGAGCTTGGACTGTATGTACCCTAATATCCTCTCTTGGAGCAGTGATTTCTGGCCAAAGATGAAAGCCTGGCATATGATCTGCCTTAGCCAGGAGCCTATTGTCTGGTGTGTGACAGCAGTGTCACATCTGTCATGCCTTGACCGCGTGTTAAAAACTCGGATTCTGTCCTCTGCAGACACATGAGAGAGCTATTGCTTTATATGAGACTGGAATGAAGACAAGGATATGTTGGGTTGGCATGCCCCTTCCTCACCTTGGGCTGAAGCAGCAAATCTTGCCTCAGTGGAAGGACCACAGTACGTTCAATAGAAAAGAGATCAAAAGATTGATCCAACCTTCGACCATTTGAGAGGGGAAACCAGGAACACCTGGCACTTTCCTCAACACCTTCTTCAGCACTGTTGGGATGAGTGGAAAGGAAGGAAAAGCAAGCAAACAAACCCCCTCCCATGAGGTCGCCAGAGCATCCACTGCAAAGGCTGTTAGTTCCAGGGCTGGTGACACCGAGATCTGAAGCTAGTTGTCCTACCTGGTGGCAAAAATGTCTATATGAGGAGTCACAGAGACTGGCAAATTGAACAAATGACCTTCGTGTTGAAATCTGATCCCAGGAAGGATCTGTTCCTTCTTGGATGGAGAGTCCACCAGACATTCATTCAGTTTGCTCTCCAGGAAGAGGGGAAAGAGATGCGTGTCAGGTCTAAGCAATTCCTGGAACAATAACCGCATAGCCCGCCTATGTATATGTGGATAAACTTGGAGGGGAAAACAGAGAGATTTATCCTGCTGAGGCCTATCACTGACCTAATTTCGCATTCCTTAGAACCAAGGAAAGGATGGCCACGAAGCTTACAGGACAAGGAGGAGCAAAGTCCATAAAGGCACTTGACTGGAACAAAGACACAGCAACTGGGTACAACAAACAAAAACTGTTCAGTGCGTTATGCCACCAAAACTATGGTAAGCAAACACAGGTCGTGTCACAGAGAGCAAATTTTGTGTGCATCTCATGAAAATCGACATATAATGACAATCAACTGACCGGGTAAGCATTGTACTCAGCAATGGTGGCAGTGTACAGCGGGTACTGTGGGATAGGTATCAGCACCCCCCGCCCTCTTGTCTCCCCCCTTCTCCAGTCATGGCCAGTTTCATGATGCTCTGTATACACATACACACACATACACCACACATGCACGCACACACGCGCACTCACGCACGTACGCACGCACACACACACACACAGAGTGAGTAATGAAATGTTAAAAACATCTCCCTAACAACTGCATTGTTTTCCTGCATCATATAATTCAGAATTTCGGGTAGTAGTTATTTATCTATATTCACAGCTGAATTAGTAAATATTATGCCGGCAATGAAATTTCTAACAGATCTTTCCAGTAATATTGTTCACCTAATTTTTTCTTTAGATTTAAAATCAGTCTTACTTGCCCTTGATTCATCAAATATATCGACACGACCCGATCTTGTGTTCGAAATTAAATATCTTTTATACTGGCTGGCGTCTTAAGGCACTACTATAGAACTTTGCTGGATTCCTTCGCATACTGGTATACTTAGGAATGAACTGACTGATAGGGCTGTGAAAAAAGGTGCTAAAAAAGCAGGGTCATCTTCCAAGCTGATAATAAAACCATCATCAGTCATAGAATGTTATCATATCCTTGAATCAACTGCATGGAAGAGAGCTCAAATAAATGTTGATATTTCATCCAACAGTGGGAAGCTTTTCCAGTAGACCTTGTGCTAAAAAAAAAATGTCTGATCATCCAGTTTATTGTTCCAGGCAAATATATTCCCTTATACTTCGATTAAAGCTAGATACTTTAAAAACAAAGTTCAGTAAAAATGCTAATTGTATTTGTGGTAAAGAAATAACATTGAGCCATTTTCTTATTTAATTGTCACAAGTTAACTCCTTTCTTACCAACATCATTAAGATCAAATAATTTTTCTGAAAAAACTTGCAAGATATACTTCCGGACCACTTTCTGCTGATCAAAATTGCTGAACACTTATTTCATAGTCCGACTGGGGATTTTCTTAGATTGTTTTGTTTTAGTTCATAGTGCATTATATGATGAAGGCCTGCATTTTACTCCTCCTTCTCTCGTAAGTGTAGATAGTGAAGGAATTCTCTTCATTCATTCACGTCTAATATCACTCAAAGTGAACAGACGTTAAACAGAAGAACGAACAAACGAACACACACAAAGATTAACATCTCTGTAAATATCAAACACTGAAATCCTCTTCACAATTACCGAGATGCTGTAATCAGACTACCTCAATGCCATGACACAGCAGCAGTGGTGTTAGGACTGCAGGCAACAATGTAGCAGATTTGAATGCTATGAAGGGCATATACACTGTGTTGGGGGGTTTTCTGATGCGTTTTTTTCCCACACCACTTAATGCCACCAAAGAAAGCTGCAGGGCAGTGTCTCCTTTGGTGGGTTGCCCTCCTGATAACTTTTACTGGTATCTCCCTATGAACTGATACAATGACAGTAATACTGGTTGTTGCTAGTCAGAGATAAGTAGAAGTGAGTGGCAAAGGAGTAATGTCATTAACTGGACATGCAATATAGCAAGCAAAAGAAAAAACTAAAACCTCAAAACCAATGATACATGTCGTATTTTGTACCTCCTGCTTATCAAGACAGATATGAATTCTTTTCAAATGTTATAAAAACTGAATGCACTAGGATCACAGGCTGAACACAGGCTCCACAAATAAACTGTTGGAACAAAACAACTGTAACAAACAGCAACGATGAGCAATAATTGCCAAGGTCTGCATAATGTCTTGTCTGAAACTAAGCTGAAGCCTGCATGCTCATGTATGAATATGTGCTAGTGTGAGCATGGAAACAACTAATCACGTGATGCGTGTGTGTGTGTGTGTGTGTGTGTGTGTGTGTGTGTGTGTGTGTGTGTGTGTGTGTGTGTGTGTGTGCATGAGCATACACGTGTCTATGAGTATGTGTGCATGTGTATGTGAGAGAGAGAGAGAGAGAGAGAGAGTGTGTGTGTGTGTGTGTGTGTGTGTGTGTGTGTGTGTGTGTGTGTGCGTGAGTGAGTGTGTGAACGCACACGCACACACACACACATGCACATATGCATGCACACTGAAGCAAGCTGAAAGGCATTAACAAAAAAGAAACACGTATTAAAATAAAGATTTAAAAAAAACTTGAGCTGATTTTGCTGTTCAGCCCTGAATATTTTTTTCTCAGTCAGAAGTAAACTCAGTCTTTATGGCAAACTCTTCTCACACACTATCAATCATTTTGGTTGCGAAACAAATCTGTAAAAGATTACTTTGATTGCATCACTGGCACCAGTGGAGAGGAAAACATCATCTGCATTACAGGGAAATCCATCTCTTTCTTCGATGTATTTGGCAACATCTTCACGAAATGACTCGAACTCCGGCACTGTCACTGTAGGCTCCTGAAATAACACACATTAACAATGAGTACATGAACGTATCGCTAAAGATCCTTACGCATATTCCTGGTTTCTGCTTTGACTTTTGCAAGTGATATCATAAGGGAACAGGACTTTTTTTTGGGGGGGGAGGGGGGGGGGGGGGGGGGGGGGGAGGAGGGGGAGATGAGGAAGGAAGCGGGGGGGAGAGAGAGATAATGTTGCTTATAGCCCAGCTAACCACAAAGGGCCACATCAGGACTGTCACCAAAAAGAAGTCAACTCACAAGTCATTAAAAGAGAAAAAAAAAGCCCTCATTCACACAACCCTTTAAGACACACCTTTTAAAAAACACAACTGAAATTCAGTTTAAAATCTTTCTTCCGTAAAATCTATGATCAGATGAAAAAAGTTGATCTCTTTGAGAAATTCAAAGATCATTTCAGGTGGGATATCTCTGAACAAAGTTTTCATGGAGTCTGCTGCAAAGTGTTTGTCTCACATCATGCAAGTCCCAAAACTCTAAAAGAACGTAATTCACTGTGAGTGGTACATGACATGGAAGGCACCATAGAGCTTCTTCATCTGTAAAAGATACAAATGGATGTAAAAGGAGTAGCCTGTGTGCAAACACCACAAGACTGTTTCTTCTTGACAGCCACCTCTGGAATACGCGGAATAGAATACTGTGCTACAGTAAAAGTGTCTTATTTTCATTGTTTAGTAATAAGTTCTATGTGGTTGAACTCAGGACACTGAATGCTAAAACTTCAGACAAAAAGACAGTCAGACAGCCAAAACTAGGCGCTAAAAATCACAACTCTATAATCAACTGATACAAAGCAGAGTGAAAACTGCTCTAAACTTGCCCACATCTGTGTGTATCAATGCCAGGCAGCATGAAGCTTTTCATTCCACTGTTATGTATATATACATGTGCACACGCAAGAAAGAGACAGGCAGGCAGACAGACAGACAAAGACAGACTGAGACCGGACTCAAAGACAGAGACAAAGATACAGAGAGGTTCATCGTGGAGGGGTTGGTAATAACACTGATGGTTGCTATCTCATTACAACAGTATCACATCATGGGGGGGGGGGGGGGGGGGGGGGGATTGTTCCATACCAGCCAAGTCTGTCAAAATCCAGCAATTAATTAGTACTGACAGCTTCAATTCATTTTTCATTCACTGTTCAAAGTACTTCAACAGCTGTGGAGAACGTTGCACTAGCAATGTTGTAAAGTGCAAACACAATCATAGTTGAATAGTTCCAGAGAAAAATTTTGAGATCTTTACTTTTTTTTTATGTAAGAACTGCCACAACCTGAACCCTTGTCTTCTCATTCATCCACAAATGTACTCTCACACATGAAAAAAAAAATCTTGATAAATATGACTGATGACTTGAATGGGAAGTTCTCTTCTGATAATACAAAACACAGGCCCAGAGTACTGACTATGCATGGCCAAACACACACACATCATCATTAAAACAAACAACCAACCAAGATCCCTCTTGCACTTCTGAAACAAATTTAACATCGGTCGTCTGCTCTCACCAATGCTGTGGCCTCCACAGCCATCCAGAATCCTTTGGGCTCTCTGTTTGGCATCGTCAGGAAACCAGAGCTTTCCATCAGCTCAGGGTAGGTACACAGGCCACAAACCTGCACAAATATCGCGTAGCATGATGAGACTTATTGTCTGTATGCATGTGTGAGTAGGAGGCTATAAAGCTCTCCTAAAACTGGACATAACCAAAACTAACCAGACACTAGAGGTATGAGCCACTTCTGCACACTTGTATTAAATTGGAACAGGCAGGAGAACAGAATAGCTTTTCTGTCAACAACAGAACTTGTTGTGTTTTTTCTCAATCCAAACTGTATCATGATGCAAGATGGCCAAGCACATAATGCTCTTGGAACTAGATCTGAACAGAAAGAGATCCCCCCCCCCCCCCTCCCCCCAGCCCAAACTCCCTCCCCCACCTTTTTTTTCTCTTCAGATCTTAATGGAATCCACTTTTTAATAATAATATTAAAGTCACGCATTTCACTAAACACTTCACTATTTTTTCCTTTTATTGATTATTAGCACAACTTTAAATGGAACCCTCCTCTCCAATCTTTCTTCTGTGTGTGTGTGTGTGTGTGTGTGTGTGTGTGTGTGTGTGTGTGTGTGTGTGTGGATGCGTGTGTGTAAGACTTACCTGTCTGATGAAGGTGAGTGGTTTTTGTCCCACAGCATGACAATCTCCAATGTTGGCTCTGATCACATCAGCAAATGGCTTGCTGGCTCCCTGCAACAAAGCCATTGGTAAGAGAGGATTGGGAATGTGATTTTTTATGAATGTTTTTTTTCATAACATAATTTATGAAACACTTTTCTTTTCATAAGCGAGAAGGGTGGTAATGAAACACTGAAGAGGAAGGGGGGGGGGGAGGGGGGGGGGGGGGGGTCTATTTGTGGAGTGGTGGGAAGAGGGGGATGGAAAGTGTCTGGAGCGTATCTATGTGGGAGATAGGGTGGCGGAATAGGGTCGTGGAAGGAGGGGAGGGCATGAAAGTGTCTGGAGGTGAGGATGATTTGGGTGGTGGAATGGGTCGAGGAAGAGGGGGGAGGCAAGATGAATTTGAGGTAAGAAGTGAGGAATGGTGGAAGATGAGAGTTGAGGTGCAGAAGAGAAGAAGGGAGATGAGAAGAAGCAATCTGTTACTAGGGTTTGAAGTAAGAAAGAGGGGTTAGAGGAAAAGGTAGAACTGATGAATAATTGGGGGAAAAGACAGGCCAAAGATTATCTAAGGCAATTACCATCATTTTGAAAGGAAATGACTAAATCTAAAAGAGTTCTGCTTAAGACAATATCTGAGGGTTGGAACATGGACATTCACACTAAACTGCAGAAATGAAACAGCTGTGACGAAATTGGCAAAATCCCTAGAAATGTTTCAATTGCTTCGGCCTTTTACAGTCTTACAGTTACAGTTTGCAAATCCCCTATAAATCAGTTGAATCTGTAGAGCTGTGAGCATGTACTACTTTGCCCATTTAATCTGAATATTTGCATGAGCATAGGCTTTATATAGCCTTGCCATTTTTTTTTTTTTTTTTTTTACATTTTAAAACCACATTTAGCTCTTATCTCATATAGCATAATTTGAGCAATTTTTTTTTCTGGTGTTTCTATGTCAAAAATGTTCTAATAGAACTATTCCTAACCATTATTGCCCCTGACAATCACAATAAATTTCTCAATCCTGGGCTTATCAGTAACTTTTCTTTTACTTATCCAGTGGAAAAATTATTTATCTGGATGGGTTTTTTACTTGCCCAGATTTCTTCTGTTTACTTTCATTAAATTTCCACACAAGCGTCCACTAACAAATGAGGTCAGAAATAAACATCATTTAGTACTGCTAAGCCTCAATGACTATAAATTACCACTGACTTTCTAAAAATAGCGGCCAAGGTCACCTGTGGGCTGCAACACAATTCTGTTGTCTTCATACTGCTGGGCCTGTCAGAGCTGAAATCTGGATCACCTGTCTGCTCTTAACTTTCTAATGGCTAGTTTTAAATGTAATTAACTACGAACCACCAAGAAAACGCAGACAAACGAATCACAAGACAAAACATGACATGTTTCGACCTCTTAGGTCTTCTTCAGGCAAATACAAAACAGTCAGGACAATGAAATGAACAAGCAATCACACTCATCTTCATTCACTTCAGCACAAGATGGGCGTTGAATCATCATAAAATCCTCAATCCTGGGCTGATTTATAATGGCTGTTACTGGCATAGGGTTGTGACTTAAAAACAAGTTTTTGTTGTCAAAAGTTTCACTTGCCTGAATAGTGGTTGATCAAGTTTAGAATGAACTTGGATTGCCCCACAGAATGATACACTTGCCCTGGGCAATCAGGCAATCATCAATGTCAACCCCTGCAATTTGTCAATTGTGATTAGCATAGGTTAACCTTCCTTATGTCAGCCTTCATAAAAGAACACCAAACATAAGAGCCACATGATTATGCTCTCTTTTTGCAGTATTATATGAATATCTGCATGTTCCTCTCCTTTCTGAGGGAAGGAGAATCCAGTAGCAGTCTCATGATATGTACACAAGCTAGATGGTCCTGCTATTTGGTGTAAACTTTGGAAAAGATCCACCCTGATCTGTTTCTGGACTGGGAGATTAACGTCTCCAACAATGTTAATCGGATCATTGCCACTTAATTAATTACATAGCGACTTGATCTCATTATCTGATGTTTGGTTTTTCCTGATCTTTGCTATTTGGTCAACTGTAGTGTTGGAGAAAAAAAAAAATATTCCCGTCCTACGCGATCGTTTTTAATCTACGTGGACAAAAGCTTAAGGATCCAGATCAGAGATCCAGGACATTAAGAAAGCAACACACTGAATACAATTCTCATCCTCACCTTTTTAAGTTCTTGTTCAATTCTCCTGCTCTGATGACGATGGGGCCACGAACTGCATATTCCATTTTCTTCACGTGAGGATTTATGTTTTCGACTGTGAGGACTTTCCATCTTTTGCATGCTGCAAATTCGGCGCACTTTGGACCTCGTAGCAACTTTCCCAGAGCCTTTGAAGCTATTCTGTCCGTCAAACGAAACATGTTGTCAAGCTGTTGTCACAAGAATATTTTTTTTAGAAGTGTACGGCACAGTGTCACCTTCAAATACTGTCTATACTGGTAACACACAAGCTGTCAGGTTACGTCTACTTTAATAACAAGAGGGAGAGTCAGCCATTTGCAGAAAGGTCATTTCAGGTGAAGGCTGTTGACTTGGCGACAGAACTGGCCGAATTGGAAAGCGCAACCGTTTTTGATTCGGTTGTGGTGTTAATTTTCTTTCTTTCTTTTCTTTAATCATTCCACCACATACGGGAACATATCGAGCGGCATACACGAGAAAACTGAGATACGAATCTAATATCGCATATCACAAACAGATTCGTGCACTCGCGTATTTCAGTTTTCTCATGCTCAAACAAATAAAACAGTTGCACGGTCGGGTAACCGCGACTATGGGAACATCGCTGCGTCACAAGCCAATAATGTTTTCCCCGACCATCCTTCAGCAAAACAGCCATGGTAAGTGGAAGAGGATGCATGCTACATGCTGTAATCCCAACGCCAGTCACACCTGTTTTCACAAGAGAATCGGTTGCCACCCTTCACGATCACTGGACAACAGCCATCACTCCTGTTATCTTATAAGGTTTCCCCATCACCCGTTTGAGCACCGTTTCCAACATCCCGCGCCAATACCAAAGATAGAACCAATAATGTTGCTCACATCATCAGAGAAAACGTTTAAAAACAATTGAGCTACTTGTTTGTTATATTGCTGTTTTCCAGCCTCCATATAATTACCGTTTTCCTCAAGAAAGCAGGGAGAACTGTTATTATCCTGAGGGAGGGTGGGGAGGATAGGTGGACCCTTCAGAGTGCTGAGAAAACATTCATGATACTTGCGTGAAACAATCATAATCCTAAGGGAAACAGTTGTGGGCTAATCCTTAGGGATAACTTATTTCAAATCCGTTTTATCACTGTTCCCAGCAGAATACCAACTTAATGTTAATTCCAGGAAAGCAGCTGTTATTGGCTTTTGGCTTTAATATGACACCATACAATCCCGGGCTCAGGAAAGAGCAGCTCGAGTGTGGCACACTTGATTGTTCACACTATCTTGCAATCACAACACACACACACACACACACACACACACATGTAGGCTACATGCGTTCGCTTACGAAAGCATACGATCACATTTACTTGCATGGATGCACAGAGACGTGGAGTAAAATGAAGTAGGCCCCTTTGCTTACACATACACGCATGCGCGCGCGCGCGCGCACACACACACACACACACACACACAGTGCATGCAGGGCTCGAGCTGTGGTGTCCATGTATCACTCAGTCCACATGCTATTGTATGCACGAGCCACGCTCTGAATGAAAATGTCAAATATAGCACGATCAGCAAAATTAGATAATGGTGTTTCATATTGTAGGAATGCAAGCATGTTTTGTATCGTTTGTGTGTAAATGTGCGGCTGTGTGTAACAGTAAATGTGAGCAAGTGTGCTCACTCATGTTCACATGTGTGTGTGTGTGTGTGTGTGTGTGTGTGTGTGTGTGTGTGTGTGTGTGTTCTCTGTGTGTGACGTACGTGCTTGTAGGCCTATGTGAGAGAGAATAATATAGGAAACACAGCCTGACAGTCGGCACTAAGGTTAAGAACAGGCTACTGAAAGAAAAAGACACGATTGAACTAACAATTTCTGTGAAAGATGTGCTTGGTGCAACAATTTTTTGAGAAAGAAAATGAAATAATGATTGAAAGGCCACATGCAGGGGGGGGGCTTGATAGCCAAATGACCCCGGGGGGGACTTGAAAGTCGTCCTCTGCCATGGCAGTAAAGACACAATTGCACGTGCATACAACAATATTTGGACACAATGCTCAATTGACACAACACGGCGAACACTGACCACACACAATTAACAATCATACACTGACATGCGCACTTATACACAAAACAGGTGCTCCAGACATACCACACACACACACAACACAACAATGCAGAGTATGTAGGCGTAGTGGCAGCTGTGTATTGTGTCAGTCCCCATGTGTTCCTTGATTTCCTGCCCCACGTTGCCATTACTTGCCTGCCACCTATGACATTTCGGAATCACACATAAACGCAGCTTGGGTACAACATGTGCTAGTCTATAGAAGAGGCGGAGACAAAAAGAAAGAAAAAGAAAGAAAAAGACTTGCTGTCGCTCTCCGCGGGGACATCTGGTGGTGAGAGAGACAGTTTGGGTGTTGAATCCAAACAAACCAGAACGAGAGCTCCAGGAGGGGATCTTGAAATCGGGGGGGGGTAGGTGGAAGGAGGATGGAAAATGGGGCGAGTGGAGGGAGCCCTGAAACCTGGAAAAAACTCCACCGCCTCCCTCACCCGATTGACCCCAGTCTCCCCGTGTCCCGTGTATATTGGATTGGAACAAACACAACTTAACACCACGGAAATGACCCGGCAGGGTCTCTTTTTTTTTCTGCCCCCAAAGTTTGCTGATATTGCTTGTTACGGGCGACCTGACCACCGTTGAAGCAGGGATATGTGGGACATTCGGAATATAACAGCATAGGGTAACGTCGCTTTGAAGACATAAATAAATGGGATGAGGGATGGAGTGATGCCCGCACGGTTGCATAGCATTTTCACTTTTTGTGTGGCACAATAGCTCAGTAGATCATATCCTCATCCCTACACCCACACACACACACACACAGAGAGAGAGAGAGAGAGAGAGAGAGAGAGAGAGAGAGAGAGAGAGAGAGAGAGAGCAGCAACAGCAACAGCAGCAGAAGAATACTTTGTTCAAGTATGGGACAGGCCTGGGGGGGGGGGGGGGGGGGGGGGGGGGATGAGGGGGGGTGGAGCTCATGTCTTTTTTTGTCAGCACTGCTACTGTCAATCACGGAATTCTGAAGTACTTGTACAGAGGCTGTTGGAAGCGGTTACAGAAAATTGGCATGAGACAAAGAAAGGGGATGGGAAGGGTGAAGGTGGGGTGGGAGTCGTCTAATGGGCTTTGTGCTCGTGTAACGAAACAAGGCCATACGGTCAGAGATCGAAGAGCCACAAAAGACAAGTCATGGTGGTGCAGTGACCAGTGTCAAGGATGTGGGCTGGGAAATCGTGGGTTTGACTTCCATCTCAGGCAATTGTGAGATTTTCATTCCAAGCCAGCCAGCCTTGCCTATAGCTTAGAGTGCTGTGGACTCAGATGGGAAGACTGGAATCACACTGTCTTCGCATCTTCAAGCGTTTCTCAAATGTCATGAAAAAGTGTGTTTCTGAAAGAACACATACGTCATTATCTTGTTCCATGTCCATGTTTTGAAAAAAGTCTAATAAAAGCATTCAGAGTCACATTCTGACATTCTTGGAGTTAACTTGCTGGTGGCTTGAATACGTGTGTGTGTGTGTGTGTGTGTGTGTGTGTGTGTGTGTGTGTGTGCGTGCGTGCGTGCACACACACTATACAGTTTCCAGCATCCTCTACCCGCCTCACTTTTTCCAGTTATTTTGATTTCTAATATTCCCATCATTCGTCAGAACTGCTTATCTCCGTTTCCTGCCTCTCTTCCTGTATTGCTTTTTGACCCTCTTTCTTCGTAGCATCCTCCCAGCGTATGGTTTGCTGCCTCTTTTTGCTCCCCGCCTCTCTTCCTGCATTACTTTTGGTGTTCTCTCTCTTTTGCTGCTCGCCACTCTCCCTGTGCTGCCTTTCTCGTCCTGTATTATTTTTCAGCCACCTTCCTGTATTGAAGACCGTCTCTTTTCCTATGTAACCACCTCCTCTTCTCTTCCTGTATTGTTTCTTTCCTCTCCTGCTTTGCTGCCTGCCTCCTGCATCTATTCCTGGATTGTAGTTTGCCTCTCTTCCCGTCTTGCTTTCTACTTTTTTTGTGTGTATTGCTGCCCTCCTCTCTTTCTCGCGTATATTTGTTTCAGACGAACTATACCCATACCTGTTCATAAGGGGCTTAGGCTTATTTGATTAAGCATCTGAATCCGAATCCGAAAAGAAAATCTTGTTTGTGAAGGGAATGCACATTGATCATGGCTCATCTGTTGTGCCACTACAGACTACTTGTAACGCCTTCTATGTTAACCTTCACCGTATCTCCGTCACTTATCCACTGATTTGTATTTCGTTGGTCTTACAGACCCTAAGTAAGGCGAAGAAAAAAAGGTGCGTTCTTTACCATCTGGGTGAACGTACACACGTAATATAGGAAATAGTAATAATTTACATCTGAATGATGTGGGTATGAATCCACCCATCTTTCTTCTAAAGGGAAGAAAAAGTGTTTAGGTAGTGTGAAGGTAAAGATACTCCCCTACTTCTTTCACGGGATTGCTTCTGATAATTTCGGTTCCACAACGCAGAGAAAGGCTAAAATTTCGGTTTTTTTTTTTTTTTTTTTTTTTTTTTTTTATTAGCATCTTGTTTTCAGATATGGGATAGGAGGAGCATGGGTCATATGTCGTAAAATGTGCAAGTGAATGTTTTGGTGTTTTGAATGCCTGTCTGGGTGAACAACTACCCACGGCGTTCAGAAAAGGTCAAAGAGACAGTTCAACAGCCTGCTCTGCCCTTTCCAACAATGCAGATTTACATAATTCCCCTCATTCTCTTTTACTGCCTACAAATCTGTTTCGTACCCCTCTTCCTGCTTTTCTGACCATATTCCCTGTGCTGCTTCGTGAACCTCTTTCTTTGCTGCATCCTGCCTCTCTTCGTGTATCGTTTCTGCCTTTTTGGTTCCTGCCCTTCTTCCTTTATTGCTTTCTGCGTTCCTCCTGCGTTTCTCCTGCCCTCTTCCTATGCCTTCTGTTTCTTTTCCTGTATCATTCCACTCTTCCTGTATTGCTCCCTGCCTTTTTACCTATGTGACTGTCTTCCTCTCTTCCTGTATTGTTTCCTTCTCCTGCATTGATGCATAGTCAGAAGCATGTAACGGAGTTGCAACAACTGACCAACATTCACCAACTTTACCGCACTGACAGAAGCCTTTCACGGAGTTGCATCAACAGACAAATATTCACCAACTTTACGGCATAGACAGAATCCTTTCATGGAACTGCAACAACAGACTTTCAAAATTCGACAAGAACTACAGGTCTCTGCTGATTCACTCTCTTCTTTCTCTGGGAACTTGGAGCTTAACCCCTCTCCATGGCCTGCTTTGTGTTCTGCTATGCAGAAAGGAATTCTTCAGCGATGCCAGCATACTGCAGAACTACAGGCAACAAAAAGAGCAGTCATGCTGGCCAAGGAAGAAACCAAAAGGATTAGGCTGAAAATCTGATATTCTACAGTAAGTCAAAATATTCTTCAAAACCAGCCGGACAAGAGCAACTCGAAACAAGGAAGATGACATAAAGCAACTGGCAGTGACTGGGATCAATATAAAAGAAGTGGTGGTCCAAGGCAAAATGGAAAGCAAAGAGAGACCTGGTGAAATAAAACATGAAGAAAGAGAAAGATGCCAGAAGAATCCAGAAGAGTCCAGCAAAGATCAGTATGGATAACGGACTGTGTGGATAAGCGCACTCCAAAGGAGACTCAGCTAGAATGAAAATTGGCATAATGGTCCCTCTCAGGATCAGCTTCATCCACAGACGTGTATATGACCTCTCCTGCCTTAAAACATGAACCTGATGAAATGGGAGAAATCACATGACCCTACATGCCCTCTCTGCCAAGGCAGAGTTCATGCAAAGCAGCACTAATCAAAGAAAGGTACACGTGGAGGCACAACAGACTGCTTA
The DNA here is from genome assembly GCA_016801955.1 of Conus betulinus. NCBI lineage: Eukaryota > Metazoa > Mollusca > Gastropoda > Neogastropoda > Conidae > Conus > Conus betulinus. The sequence goes on along the minus strand of JADBJO010000004.1, from coordinate 460,402 downwards.
AAGAGATCGCACATGGCATCAGGTTTGCAGAAGGAAACATCACACTATGAAAAGCTCCTGCAATAACTCTCTATAATGGCTTGAAACAGCAAATCATTATCTGGAACAGTGTGACATCTGGAGCATAGAAACAGGATTTACTCGATGGAGTGGATGCCTGTAACTGCACAGTGGATCTTTTGAAAAAAAAAAATTCCAGGAATTATCAGCAGGAGAGGCAGAGACTGGACATATACTCCATTCCTGTTCATCAAAGCAAATAATTCTGATGGAACTCAAAGCGCTATATGAAAGCATTTGAATAGAGGAAGCACATGTATACAAGACTGAGTAATGTGCTAGTCCTGCCAGCAACTTGAGGGAATCTGGCTTCCAGGTTAAGTCCACACCGTGGAGATTTGGAGCACACGAGTTTCTGTACGTCTGTCAATGGTCATACAAAACACAAAAAAAGGCAGTAGTATCAAAAATATTACAGTCATTCATGAAATGTGACTGGTGAGGGACTGTACATGTATTCTAAAACTGCTGACTGAGAATTCTCTGGAAAATTCGAAAAGTTATTTTTAGAATTACCGGTATTTTTGCAACATGTCTAGTTGACAATTCGGCTCCTGTTTGTATTATTGTGACAGTGTATTGCCATTTGGTGAGTCACCTGACCAGAGAATTTTCGTATCATGTTGCATCACAGCTAGAGTGAATGACCCATCACAGTGGTTGACAGGCTTAGCATAAAGACGTTTTGGACACTGGCGAGTTTCAAAGAATTAAACATTCTCTGTAGCATTCTGACAAAAAAATTAACATCAAAAGCAAGATGCGTTTACCAACTTAAGACATTACTTCTTTTGAAGAAAACTAAAACCATTTCAGTGACACCACCCCCTCAAAAAAAAAAAAAAAAAAAAAAAAAAAAATTTGAGTTTTATGAACACTCTCAACAAACAAACTGAGACAAAAATAATGCAAACTTGATACCCTTTTTTAATGAACATTTTAAACATAATTTTCATATGTGCTCAAATGGATACAGCATACTCCACAATATCATGACTTCTTGTTACAATAAAGTTGTTACACTTGCAGCACCTCCTTTTCACCTGAACCATGATGAAAATTGCTCTTAACAAACATGCTCTGTATTTGAAGCATTTGAAGTGACTGTGAACACAATCAACAAACAAAACAAAAACATGATGCAAAACAACAGAGATGCAAAATTCAGTAATACTTTTTTTTTCTCTCTCCAACCATGCAGGAAAAACCATCGACAATAAATAAATTTCAACCTTGTTCAGAATTTTGGCTGCTGCATAGAATATACAGCCATAAGCAGATCTAAATGGCTGTCGCAGACATAACAGCTTCTGTAATTCACTTAATTTTGAACTCTGGTCACACAGAAGATAGTGTTGGCTACATGTAGATAAAGCAGTCCTATTGGTTACATTCATGACCGTGACCAAACGTTATTCTCAATCATTAGTTATAAATTTATCAGTATTTGCATGTCCAAATATCTTATCTAACCCATTTTATAACCATTATTGGAGAGGTACAGAGAGAGAGAGAGAGAGAGAGAGAGAGAGAGAGAGAGAGAGAATGTATGTATGAAAAAAACTGCAAAACAGAAAGGTAAAAAAATGATGAAAAACAAATGAAGAATGGCTGGAAGATATTTAAAAAAAAAAGGTACAAATAAAAGATTCAGAGAATGATAGTGCCATTAATAATGTTAAACAACAACTACCACTAACATACCTCTAGTTCACTAAGTTGTCATAAGTTATATTCATTGATACACAATTGAAACACTGACTTTTAAAATAAAAATTTCAATTACAGTTAAAGTCAGTATTATGTCTGTACTTACCCCAAGTATTTAATTTATCAAACTGTTGGAAGACTGATCACATCACACATAGCAAGACACACTTTCAGCTTAACTTAACAGTAGCTGAACTCCCTCCAACCAATCTTTTAAAGGCTGATCACATTTTAAAGGAAAAATTCAATATGAGCTAATTCTGATAGCTATTTGAACTATAACAAACCATATGTAAGTGAAATTGGTATTAAAGAAAAGTGTGTGTGTGTGTGTGTGTGTGTGTGTGTGTGTGTGTGTGTGTGCAGCATTTTTTCCCTGTCTTAGTGAAGACATTTTTCCCTCCACCATATGATGTTCTAAGGTCCCATGTCCTGAGAAGGTTTAGAAGTGAAAACCAAGAGCTGCACAGTCAAATACACCTTTGCAACACTTCAAGAATCTTGAGATTGTGTGTGTGTGTGTGTGTGTGTGTGTGTGTGTGTGTGTGTGTGTGTGTGTGTGCGCACGCATATGTGAATATGCAATTTTGAGACTTTAACATTTTTTTTTCTTCTGAATAATGACAAAATTAGATCAGTTTACAATTTTTTTCTTCTGAATAATGAAAATTAATTAGATCAGTTTATACAATGTTCATGTTCATATCCTCGAGATAAGCAAAATGTGACAAGGTGTAACATTGTGTCCTCAAAAGTATGCCATACAAGGGTGTGTGTGTGTGTGTGTGTGTGTGTGTGTGTGTGTTAGGAACAGTATGCTTAAATGAAAATGTTATCGAGTCTTCTGTGAGATATGAGATTACACTTCTGATAATCTTTCTTTCTTTTTGTTTTCCTTGGTCAGTCATGGACCTAAAAAAAATCCTGGAGTTGATACTAAATCCCACATGATGAACAATGCACTATTTCTTTCAGTTCAACAATCTTAGGATTTCAAACAAATTTAACAAGTTATGAGATGAAATAACAGGAAAACACAGCTGAAGATAAAATTTGAAACAACAACATTTATGCACAGTGAGATGAAACAAAACGGCAAATTTATAGACGATAAAAAACCCAAAAACGATTGCCTTCCACAATCCCCAGACAGACACGTAAGAAAAAAAAAAATCACCTTGTAACTCTTATCATATCGTATAATTTTCTGCAGCGCCTTCTCTCCACACACAAAAACCACTGCAGTCAACAAGGACATGGTGAGGAGCCTTGACGGTGCATTAACTGTTTTTTTTTTCTACTCTTCCCAAACAGTTGTTTTTTTTCTTAGAATCAACTTAACTCTTGTTATATAATCTCCCTCTTTCTTTCCCTATTTAGATGTCTATACCTGAAGAGGTTCTTGTAAACGGCAGAGCAATGCGCTGTGAGTTTGATCATTTCATCACTTTCATTATCGGTTGAATATTGAATACAATCACTCTGGAGTAATTGCAAATATTCCCATTGATAAGAAAGGGGCACAAAAAACTGTTATTGTTAACCGTATAAGTTTGGGTTTTCCCGTTGTGTAATGTGTATGTTTGAAAAAAAAAAAGAGAGAAGACGGTGCAGGACAGGATACCTCCTGAGAATGTGACCAGACACGGTCCCAAGAGTATTCCTTCACTGGATCTTAGATGGTCCAAAGAGCATGAGAACAACCACACTTCTTTGTTCATAGGAAAGGATTTGTTCTCGTCCTCCTTAAAGCAGCCTTGTGTTCAGCATCTTGTTATGTATACACACCTCTGCCCTTCCTGTTGACATTTTGTTTGCCTTATGTTTCTTGTAACAATTTCGGATCAATGTTTGTACAGAGTCCCCTGTAAACATTTCTCGCAACTTCTTTTCTGCAATCACCCCTGTCAATTTCTATTTCTTTGTCAAAGGGTTGTACAAAGAGTCAGAGTCCCTGTAAATTTCTCTTTCTTTGCAATCGCTTCAATTTTCTGTCAAAGGCACCACAGAAAATACCATAATGCATATAACTGACCAATGGATTCATTCCTAAACACTGTGTGCTAATGGTTGTCATCAGGTGCATTGTGTGCATCATGTAATCAAGGTGCTTAGAATGATACTGTCTCTGGCTTTTAGCTGAATGGTGTCTCTATGCAAAAATGTTTTCATATTTTGAATGAAAACTGCAGCAACTATTTGCTGGACCAAAAAAAAAAAAAAAAAAAAAAAAGGAAATGAGGGAGGGGGAGCAGTAGAGGTACCCTATGATAATGAAATATGGCAAAACAGCTTGACACCGTTTCTTTTTCGAAAGGGGGACAAAGAAGTTGGAAGGGGGTTGCGCTTGTGTGTGTGTGTGTGTGGGGTGTGGGGGGGGGGGGGGGGGGGGGGGGTAAGGAAGGAGGAGAGAAATAGGGTGAGAGGGAAGGAGGGTACAGACAGAAAGAAAAAAAATGCACATTAAAATTAACATGGCTGCTTCTAACAATCTGAGAAGCTTAAAAAGAAAGGAAAAGAAAAAAAAAAAAAGGATCAAAGACAAATCAGAATATTACCTTGATGGTCTATTGCAATACCAACTGCTACATCCAATGAGGTGGAGAATTTTCCTCATTTTCACGGTAGGTTTGGCCACAAAATATGCATGGGGTGTTCTTTTTTTTTTCTTCAAATGTTATCAACTGTTATGCAATATTGTGTGGTGTATCTCAGTGTTAAAAAAGATTGTACCCTCACAAGAAGTGAACTCAGGTTACATAGCAGCTGACTAGAATTTTGCACACAGTTTTGAACAACATAAATCACAGTAGCCTCCTTGTCATGTACACACTGCTGGATTTATGGAAAAATGTTGTTATTCAAGCAGAAATCATAATGGATAAAAGTTGCCACACACACACACATACACACACACACACCAGCTATTGCACACACGCAGATCGCTAGGGGACTGCTACCGTTCCCAAAGATCTTACTCTTTTTTTTAACTGACAACAAAAGTCATGTTTTGCACACACCAAGAACCCCCTAACAGACAACTTTCCAAATGAAAAAAAAAAAGGAAGGGAGGGATTAAAATCATTTTCACTTGAAAAAACAGGGGGTGGGAGTGGGGGGGGGATGCCCAAAATGATGACATTATGGGAGCCGCATTTGGTTGGAGCAAACTTGGCATGAAAACACAGCTTACAGGTTGTACTTGATTCAAAACTCTACACTTAATGGACTGATGTGGGTACGTCCTTTATCATGTAGCGCTTCTGTAAAGGGAATTATTAACACAGTAATGAGACAGCTTAAGCAAGAGTTAGAGTATGTAACAGCGTGACATCCCAACAATGATTCTAAAAAAAAAAGACGACCTTCAAAAGTCTTGAAAGTATTTCTGACTTTCTTCTTTCTGTCTAAAAACAGTTTCTCCCTCCCCTCCCCTCCCCACCCGATTTCATGTCAGTCGGTGAGGATTTCTTGTGAGTATTAATGAGATGCTTGATCACATCATATCAATTATTTACTTCCATGCAAATACAGAAATGAGACGAAGCTCGGTGAAACAATACCCTTAAGCAACATGTTATTGTGTATCATGTCACATCAATTACCAAGTAAAACAGAAATGAGACAGAGTCAAGTCCATAGACGCAACATGTGCGCGTATGTGTTAACAACAGGTACAGTATGCAACGTCTTATCACTTATTTTTTTATCTTTGTAATATAGTAATATTCAATATCATTCAGAGTGCTTGTTCACCATGGCTGAGTATACCACTTCATACTTTGTTCTTATACACCATGCGTTAACATTACGACTGAATGCTGCACCATCCGTCAAGGTTTCAGAAAGATTCTCTCAAAAAGTCAGACAATAAAAACAAATGAAAAAGATACCACTTCTCTCACAAAGCTACAGTGAGAACATAATGATTAAAAAAAAAAAAAACCCTATGATTTATTTTTAGCGATACTGCTACATACATTCCTTTAGCATTCATAAAAGAAGATGCTTCAGATGAATGTCATAATGGATCATCTGATAATTGATTTTGAGGCCATTTGTTGAGACATTTGATCCCAGGGGAAATAATCTGGCACAAGGCAGAAAACTACTCATTGATCATCTGCTACAGACTGAGAGCTATTGCTTACAACTGCTCCAGTAACGTTTTATTTTAAAAAAATGTATTAACACAGACTGCAAAAAGGCTCAAGAACAGTATTTTTTGTTTTAAAATACCCATCAATTTACTGTTCGCAATGGCAGCCAACAGAGTCAATCCCTAAAGTGCATGAAAAAAAAAGATCTAATGCCGCATACGCAGACAAACGAAGTCCAGCACCAATATTAAGTAAGTGAAATACTGAGAGAATTCTTTCAAATCCATAATTTTTCTTTTGATTTCATTTCATGAACAGAGATCTGGGTTAAGAAAGTGTTACACTTACAAATTCATTTTTTGTCTCTGCATCATCATTTCCTCTTTGTTTCTGGACAATAGTCTCAGTCTGCAGAGATAAACGCATTCTTAGTGAGTGAGAGGTTCTAACTTCTAAAACATAAAATCCTTAACTAATTAATGATGGATCAAGGATGCTATTCTGTGTAATTAGGGAACTGGTGAAACTTTTTCAAGAAAAATAATGCGTACAAAATGTACTCAATAACAGGGGATATCATGAGCATGTTTATCATACCCAGATAACACAAGCTCAACACCCAACTTTTCCTTTCTTCGGAATTCTTGCTTTACTTATGGCAATTGAATAAAAAAAAAAAAAAAAAAAAAAAAAAAAAAAATGCACAATATCTCAACCAACAAATCTCTACAAACATTTTATCCCCCTTCCTTCCAGAAGATTAACAAAGTGAACCCCGAGAGAAGTAATGAAATTGTTGGATAGAGTGGCATGACCAAAGAGATGGCCAAGCAGGATTGAAAATGTTAGAAACTGATGCAGATCTGTTGACTGCACTGTATGACACAAATGAGAACTGTATCTACATATCTACGTAAATGAGAAACGTCAACACAACTCTGATTTTACAGTGGATCTTAATATGGCATATGCAAGTCCACATTTGTGTTCAATGTCAGTAGTCTCCAAACCATTTGTTTTTAAAGTCGCTGGTGAGAAATTGATTTGAAGCTTAAATCCTTGTTTTTTTTCACACTCTTACTTTGGAGAAGAAAAATAAGCCAAAATGACTATCAATTTCTGCAGAGGTAATACACAGACCTGTAGACTAATGGTTAGAGCATTTGCCGCAATGCCAAGGATTGTGAGTTTGAACCACTCTAGCGGTCCAATTTTCTTTGCCTGTAAGCTTTCTCTGCCCATCCAGCACCACCTGATTCAGTTCAGGGAAAGTGAAAGGCAGAGGAAGAAGACTGATGGGACCTGCCCTCCATCTTACTGTACACCAGACACAGTGAAACTCTCGAAAGTTCACTACCAGGCTATTAGCCTATGCAACTTTAATCTTACCATACTAATTACTCTACATTTACTAATCCAAGCTCTGTAAAAATCAAATCTGCTGTCAACCAGAAATCACATGAACAGACGACCACTTGTATGCAAGGCAACTCTGCAACTCTGCCTATTGTAACTTTTGACAAGTTCAAAAGAACTGGAAAAAAAAATGTGTGTGTGTGTGTGTGTGTGTGTGTGTGTGTGTGTGTGTGTGTGTGTGTGTGTGTGTGTGTGTGTGTGTGTGTGTGTGTGTGTGTGTGTGTGTGTGTGTGTGTGTGTGTGTGTGTGTGTGTGTGTGTGTGCACATTAAAAAAAAATGAAAATCACATTCAAGAATACTTCAATTCAACACATATTGCACTGTGCTTCAATGCTTATGAAAAACAACTTGAAGAAACAACAGAAGAATGGACAGATATTTGTCATCCATGAACAATGATCTGTCGGTCCCGGATTTCTGAATGAGACTGTAGTTTTGAAAAATTAATTCCAACCACAATTATGAACCACAACTGACAGCGACTGAGTATTACTGTCATCTCTGTTCCCACTGCTTACTCCGAGATCTTAACTCGTGTCCAAGTGTTGCTGCTTGCTGATTTTGTCTTTCTCCCTGGCAGAAAGTTGGTTTTGCCTGAAACGGATAACAACATGTCATTACACATGGAAAACAAGGAACAATAATAACATAAACACAACACAAAGTGTGTTTTCTTTTTTTTTTTCTAGCTAGCTTTCTGCAGTATCCTCATGATACAGCAACACCAACACTCAAAGAGTTACCGAGGTCAGGTTGCTGTGAAGTCATCTACTACAGAAGGTCTTAATTGCTGCCAGGTCAGTTCACTTGCCTCAGGGATATGGCTAAGTTCCGATTCTCTCTCCCCCTTCTATTCGTGTGTCCAGTGGTCATGCTACAGACTTTGCCAGCCAGTTCCGGCCACAAGTGTCCCTCAGTATTTAGATGGCAACTGGTAGGCGACTGGTACCAGCAAACAAATTGCCAGTATCATTCGCTTCCTACCATACCTCATACCAGACAACAAAAGGAAATTAAGTATTCAAATAGTTCAATTTATAGCAGGTGACCATTTTAGTAAACAGTGGTGATATGTGTCATACCATGTATGCCAGATTGCACAGAACTTTTGCGACTACACACACACACACACATACACACACACACACACACACACACATACATACAGCTTGGGCAAAAACAAGAAATTTAGATAACAAAACAAAACATGTTTCTGTACCACCTAGTTTTGTCTAATCCAACTTTCAGTTATGTCATTTCTTTCCTTTTTTTTTTCCTTTTATGTTCACACTAATCTGAGCATTAATCTATAGACTGTGGGTGGTTCTTGTTATGTATATGTATCTAGACTGCTGATATTCAGACTTATGATAATCAGCCTGGATGGAGGGATAAGTTGAATTAAATGACTGTTGCTATACAAACAAAGAGAAAGCAACAACAAAAAATGTGTAAAATGCCATGAAACACCCACAATTTTAGAACAAGGGCTTCCCTCTGGTCTCTGTGATCATTTAAAATCTCAAAAGTCACATACACACGCATCCATGCATTGACACATACCAGTCAAGAAGGTGAAAACAAAAAATATCGGAACCATCAGACAGAAAACATAAAGTCGTACACACCTTATTAACCTTTTAAAAAAAAGTTACAAGCACACAAACATCAAATTCAAAGCCAACTCACTTGGTGGCTGGGTAATTTTGGAAGTAATCCACACAAATGGATCCACCAGTGACTTTCTGTTGGCTACAGACACATCCCAGTGACGTACTATACCAAGAAAACACAACACAAAAACATTTATGAGAAAGATCTTCTTGCTGATCATACCTTCCACTAATAACTGCATCCAGAAAGACATTTGGCTGGCCACAATCATGTCCTAGTCATGTATTGCACTAAGAAAACACAACCAAACTGTTCACGAGAAAAATGAAACTTGCGTAGTGCACTTGTCTGCACTTGTCAAAAGCAGTAACAATTCTAGGAAAAAAGTTAAAGCAAAAAACACACAATCTTTGAAACAGAATGTTTAGTCCAACGACAAGGAGCAGAGCTGTCTATAGCTAGCTACCAATCTTTCCCAATACTAATAGAAAAGATATCCTTCACTACAGAATTCTTGACCTTAAAAAGGAAGCAATATCTAATGAATGTTACACACTTTATAAACTAAGGATCAAAACATAAACAATTTAAGAACTTGCTTTTATCAACTGATTGTTATACCATACATACTCATCCTTAAAACTGATTATCTCCTAATGTTTGTCCAATGAATACTCTCCAATACGAAGAGAAAAAGGAAATCCCGAAACATATGACCTTTCCCTAGCCTTGACAGACAAAATCCTCTATTAACAGTATCATTACATTCCCACCATTACCCAAGAGTGAACTATCATCTGTGACTAAGTTTTGATCTTCTCACGTCTCTCACTCAAAACCCAGAAAACTGAAAAAGATATGAGATCAAAACATTTACTACCCACTCCCTCCAAATGATCATACTCTTCCACCTCTCTCTTCTCAAAGTTAGGTGCATTATTAAATCATCCTCATTCTTGAAAACAAAAGCTACCCAAAAGCCTTTCATTTATGTTTTTTTTTTTTCCCATCTCATTTAAAAAGAAAATCAAGAGCAGGTACTCAACTCGGCTTTTACAGACATACATTTCTCTTTGGTGGCCCAAGCCTGAGCGGTATCAAACTGAACTTGTCGCCTCTCTGTCTGCTCACTCTTGTTGCCCAGAACTATCATGTGCACCTGTACAGAGACAAACCAACTCATGCAAAACTCCATGCATAGTTTCATCCGTTCCTTAAATACCAAAATGATAAATGTATGTTCTAACAGACCTTTATAGCACAGAGATATTAATACAGAATATGGGTGATGATAAAATTCTTCACTGCTCTCAAAATCCTCCTTATCTCTGAGCTTTTCTTCTGTTCACTGCCAGCCAAGATGAAGTTAATCCTCATTTGATGCCAGTGACAGGGATGTCAACTACACCTATCTGGTAGCAAAAAAACTCCTTATTTCGTATTCTTGTTCTAACAATTTTTCTCTTGCTCTGCTTTCCTTTTCTTTCCTTTTTCTTTTTGTTAACCAAGAAAAAATGTAATTGATGATAATCCCATCTCCTACATGAAAAATGTGAAGAAAATGAAGAGCTTTCTTGTTACTGTTAAAAAAAAAATTCTTTTCTTTTCAATTATACCGTGATTGAAAGAGCAAGACTGGGCACCAAAAAAAAAAATCTTTTTCTTTTCAATTATACCGTGATTGAAAGAGCAAGACTGGGCACCATGTTGAAGCAATAAAGGGCTTGCAGACTGCCTACTTGACATCAGCAGATGCTGGATACACTGATAAAGTCACACTATGTCCTCTTGCACAGTTGTCAGGCTCAAAGTCAATATGAATCCTGGCCCAGGTCTCTCCCTGTTCAAAAACCTACTGCTATTTGATAAGTTTCAAACTTTGTATTCCCATGTCTTCTTTTTTGTTTATTATAGGCAGTTTTCTGGCAGCATTTGAAAAAAAAAAAAACAAACTTTATTTTGAATGCCCCTTTACTGCAAAGGATATAGAATATGCAGATATGGCATTTTAGTTTTGTCACACAATGAAAAAAAGACCAAAGCTTGTGTTATCAAAAAAGCTCTCTTCCATCTGTTTTCTTCAATCTCTACATTCAAATTTTGAATAATACTTTGTTAGATGCATATATGTTGTGTTCTTTTATTGCACAAGGAAAAGGAAAAATACATATATGCAAGAACACTTACATACACTGACATATATACACACAAACACATACACAGCATAATCTCATGTTTAAATTAATCTTAATCCGGAATTCCTGTCATTAATAACTTTGTGTTTCTCTCCCCCTGACCACAGTGTTTTGGTCTGTACATTTTTACCCCCAACAAAAGAAGTTTACTTAATAAGAATTATGAACAGACACTCATGTACCTGCATTTGTTGTAACTTTAGTCTTATCTGGTATGCACTTCTCTGGTGACCTACGATCTGCTCTACTCTGTCAAAGTCTTAATCAGTACTTACTGTCATGGAGGTCACCTTTTCTCCTGCATCTGTTGGCTTGTCCGTCTGTTAGCGACATTACATAAAACCTCCTGAGAAGACTATAACAAAAGTTGGTGGAAAGGTGGAATGTGGCCCACAGACAACCCCACTAAGTCTGACACAGACCAACCAACCGCTGTGGTGAAGTGGTTAGCATCGTGGACTCCTGGCTGGGAGGTCACGGGATTAATTCCCATCAGAGTGAAGTGGGATTTTTTTGCCCTGACTGGCTGCTACCCAGAGCTGCATTTGCTACCAGCTCAACTGGAAAGACTGGGACCACACAGTCGAGTTTCATCCATTTAATGGATGCGTCTTTGACAGTGTTGCTCAAATTTGCTGACCAATACTGCAGATGCATGGATCTCTTGAGCCTGGTTGATGCCGAAATATATTCTGAAAGTAAACATAGAGTACAGCCCTGTCATGCAGTCTCAGACCAGAATGAAAATCCATATCATCATCTTCATTCTCATTGATCAGCATTAAAAAAACGTCTCAAATTTTGTGGCTCTTCATGCCCTGCTCTCATGATGACTTCAGTTTTGATGTCCTCTCCACATCTGTGGTCTTGGTTTGATTCTGTTGGGGGTCATCGGTATCGGCAAGTCCATGGGGGCGGTCATTGGATGGATGTGGTAGCATCCTTCAGATGGAGAGCTCACTCACGCCGGCTCAGCCACTATACAATTACTGTTGTCAGTAGGGGGCTTAGTGGGTGGTGTCCCGCGTATGTTGGATCAGAACAGGCAACACTGAGCACCACGGAAGTGACTTGGCAGCAGTGCAGTATCTCCTCTGGTAGGTCGTCTCTTGACCACTTGATGCTGACTGCTCCCTGTGACTTACTGGTGCCAGGGCTGCAGCAGGGCCAGGCTGTGGTTGTGGACAGGGGGTTGGAATGAGCTGTACGGGTGCACTGCAACTGAGATGGGACAGCAAAAAAAAAAAAAAAAAAAGTCTGACACAGACCAAGATAAAAAGGCTGATCCAGGATCATTTAAACCTTGGTAGAGGACAGCATTCTCTTTCTGTACAATGACACCTCATGATTTCAAGACACACCAAGTCTTGAACAACTCACTGTATATAAATTTTTTCTTCTCCAACAGAACAGTCAAAGCCAGCAACTCTATCAATGCAAAACACCGACCTGAAAGAAAAATTCCGACAGTTTCCAAATCATACCTCTCGTTTATCCCTGTGCTTGTCAATATCCTTCTTCAATCTGTCCAAGCGTCGGAAAGATTCCCAGTTTGTTATATCGTAGACCAAGACAAATCCCTGGAAAAGTTATCAACATTTTGTTCACATTCTTTTCATGAGAATAACAGGGGTCAGGTTATTCCTGGATATCAGAGCAGAATGGACAGAGGGAGGTGAGTAGAAAGAGAGAAACAGACCTGTTTACCCTAAAGCTGCTATTGGTGTATTTCTCAATCAAAATCAGCATATTTTTCTTAAAATTGGGTACATCTTCCAAATTTGTAAACTTTTGTAGAAACAGGGGGTCCCTGCTTTTGTTCCAACATCGTCCAGATGTGAGTTTGCACACATGTTGTTGCGCGAGTTGTCACTCTTTGGTCGTTGCACTCAAACACAATGATTATACACCACAAGTGCAACTACAGTTCAAGAACCTCGTCTCGAGATTTTTTACAAATATTTTTTCATGTTTGTTGTCTTCACTGCATTTTCTCCAAATAAAACATGATGAAATCGTATGGGTAAACAGGTCTGCAGAAAGAGAGCAGACAGACCACACTGTGTGTGTGTGTGTGTGTGTGTGTGTGTGTGTGTGTGTGTGTGTGTGTATGGTGTGTGCGCGTGTGCAGGTGCACATGCGTGCATGCATGTGTGGGTTGCATGTGTGGTGTGTGCGCGCGTGTTTGTGCCTGCTTGTGTGTGTGTTTCTATGTGCGTGCATGTATGCGTGTGTTGTATGTGTCTAATGTCTATGCATTTAATCATTTTTAATGTCGTATTGTCATATTCGCTGTTTCAATCTGACACTGCCCTTGCTGATATGGGTGTGCGAACTAGGTAATACAGTAATACAGTGGAGTGCAGTTTATCAAAAAATGGTCAAGCTAAATTTTGTAGTCTGCACAAATCAACTGACTGGTCCCAGCATTGTTATTTGGCTTACTTCCGAGTCAAATGATTAATTGCGTAACCATTTCTATGAACACATTTATGTCCCAATAGTTTTGTTTTTTAACTCTGACCTTATTGGTACTCATCCACAGTCACTGTAGGTTTATATTTACTCTGAAGACTCTCTGTTTGAAACAGATAAAAGTACAGAAGTAGCTGGCTTTTCAGAACTTCTGTGTGAATACCAAGACCAGTTTACAAGTCAAGACTTTGCCATTGATGAGTTTACCATTGAAAGGTTTACTGATATCTAATTAGCATCAAGCTTTATTTCAAGACAGTTTTTTTTTATTTCCTTTTTTTTGTTTGTTTTTGTTTTTCAGGCAAACTGAATAGTTTGCATTTAATCAGCTTTACTTGCATACAGGATGTTCTGGGGGCAGTCTGGACAATCAATATCTTCACTCAAAGGGTACTAAAAAGAAGTCATTATTGGCTCTCCACGCAAATATCAATCGAACCACAGCAATCTAGCATGTATGAAACAATCTGAACAATCATTACTGCCTACACGGAAAAGTCAACTGAATGATAGGTATCTAGACAGTATGAAACAAAAGAACGAGCATCACTGGCTATAACAAAATGTCCAGTGAAATATGGGAATCTAGCCAGAATAAAGAACAGAACAATCATTACTGGCTATATAGAAACATGAAGAGAACCATAAGAATCTAACCTTCAAGAAAAACACAGGACAATCATTGTTTATTGGCTATACAGAAACATAAAGTGAATAACAGAAAAACAAAAATCAAACAAAAACAGGACAATCACATTCAGTACAGAAACACCAAGGATCCAGTACGTCTCTTTTGTTCAGCTGAACAGTCGTTTTTCTTTTTCATTTTTTTCAAATTCCGCCTGCAGCAACCTCACTTTGAAACTGTCCAAGTGCAGTTTTGTCTACTGCACTTATTTCAGATCGGCTATTGCTCAAATTCATTAGGCAGTGCATTTTTCACTTATCTGAGATTCACCAACATAGCAACGACTGTGCATTTGTTACAGAATCCCACAACTACACTTGCAAACCGGAATATGGCTAGCTATGTTTGTGGCCTAGTTTTTTTGTGTGTGTTTTTTTTTTTGTTTGTTTTCTGGTGTAGCATTTCTACACAAAGTTAGCTGCATATTAACATTGTCAATGAAACTGCAGCACGCTCTGCCAAAAGTATACCACTTAGCAGCTCGAAACATTGCAACGGCAATTATCGCTCAAGAACTTCAACTCTAGATTTTATTCCCCGACTGTTTTCTTTTTTTTTTTTTTTTACTTGGTTGTATTTTTGCCAAACATATGTACAAAACACAGCAAAATCGAATGGTTCATTCTGCTTTCTTCTATATGCAGTGAAATCCCTAAAAGGGCCAAATATTATAACATTATGCTTTACCAAATAATTAACATACCTACAAAAGATAACAAAAAGAAAAAAAAATGCTGATTATGCTGATACTGATAATAGTCAAGGATATCACAGGCAATGCAAACAGAAGAAATATGTGAAGAAGGCTGGTATGTTGCCAGTACAAGCAATGGGTCATACTCCCATTCCAGTCTGATCTGTCTGAGATGAACTGGGTTAATCTTATTTTTACGACCAGTATATATATAAAATGCACAAAGAACAACTAATCATCCAAACTCATCACTACCAAACTAAAAGTATGACTTACGTCAGGAAAGTTCAGATAGTGCTTAGGCAAATCTCCGTCTGCTCCATCCTGAAAAAAAAAACATACGAATGAAGAAAATCACCAATAAACAGTCAACTCAGTGAAAAAAAAAGAAATCAGAAAATACACAGCAAAAATGAAGATCAAACAAACTTTTGAGTGAAAAGAATCATTCAACCAAAAATTGTGAAAAAAAAAAAAACACCCAAGAAACAAATAAAAGGGAAAAAATCTAATACTTCAACGCATAAGACAAATGATTACTCGAACATTCCAGTAAATACAGTAAATACAAATCACTCAATACACTTTAAAATAAAGAAAATTGTCGAAAACACAAATAAGGTCAGAGAAAAATCACATAACAATACAAAGAAAAGATGATCAATGCACACAATACCATGGAAGGGGGAAGGGGCAATCACCCAGCAACAACCACACACACACACACACACACACACACACACACACACACACACACAGAGCACACGGGGGGCCGGAATAGCTCAGTAGGTAGAGCACACACACACATTTTTTTTTAAATTTTGAATTGTGTCTAAGTAGAGGATGGAAGATCAAGTAAAAACTATTGGCACTTACTGGCCTGAAATTAAGTGCACATGATCTTCAGAGTTTCTTCAGGTTTCCGAGTGTGAATGCTCTCAAAATCAAAGTTACTGGTTTCATTTTTCTTTTCCCCCATTTCATGTCGAACTCTCACTCCTGTACTCTGCAGCAAGTGTTTGAATTATTCTGTAGAGCTCCTCAGAGATTTATGACAGTGGAGATAAGAGATTTGTAGTCAAATTAAGTTTTACAAAACTGTGCATATGTGCAAGTTTGTATTATCGGCCGACACCTTCTGTCTAAGTAAACTAATATGGGTATACCAATCCTGGTGAACACAGCTGGTCTCAGTTCACTCAGCTTTGCAGTTACCCATGAAAGCACAGGTTAGCTGCTAGTATTCCAAGAAACGTAAGTACTGAGTTTTCAGCTCACCATTGCAGCAGCTCCTGTGTCAAATATGCGGACTTTCTCTTTCACCCCTCTGTCTGTCTCTATCACAGCTGTGTAGATATCTTCAATCGTAGAATGACTAGGCTGCACATCACATTCAAATAATTCATTCAGTGTACATCCAAGGCAATATGTTTCTGTTTCTTTTGCCCCCCACAATAAATAATCAAAAAGTGGATAAATATGGAGAGAACACACAAACACACAGACAGAGACACACAGACACAGGGGCACACACACACATACACAAACAGAATACAAAAATACACAAAACAAGTAAAACATTAATAAAGTAGAAGGGTACATGGTAGACCATAGACCTGCCCTTTACTTGGATCTGCACCAAAATTAACTAGGCTTTTCCTTTGGCCACGTTCAGTCTTTCCACCAAGTTTTGTTGAAACCTGTACAGCTGTGTGTTTGTGTGTGTGTGTGTGTGTGTGTGTGTGTGTGTGTGTGTGTGTGTGTGTGTGTGTGTGTGTGTGTGTGTGTGTGTGCGTGTGCACCCATGTTTGTATGTGTGTGTCTGTGCTTGTGCACACCGCATAATCCTGCCGAATACTTTCCCTCCACTTTACATTTATTTGCTGTGAGCCTTGCAATGTCATTGTCATCATTATTTTGACTACATTATTGCATTTGTTCTGTCTTCTTTTTATCATTACTTTCTGCACAGCTTGAGAAATTATGGGGGTGTCTGTTGATTTTGGTTGAAAAAAACAGTACAGTGCCATTTTATGTCAGTCCATCAACATTGAATGAAGATGTTTTATCTAATTCTTTTCTTTTTTCCTGCATCCATTTTCTGCTCCAAAGCCATATCATCGCAGATCTGAACCCAAATTTAATGGATTCTTTCTTAGTCCATATTCCATCTTTCCAATAAGTTTTATTACAATCAATTCTGTAGTTTTCAAGTAGACTAACTGAAAAGCGGACAACCAACCAACTTCGCTGGCTGAGATATTAAACAAAGTACACAATCCTAAACTTAATGCACTTGTCTGTGTCTCCTTCTCTTTTACTTTGTTAGTGATCATTATCATAAGATAAAAAAAATACTTTCAAGAACTATGAATGAAAGAATGAGGAAAACACACAAAATTCAATGCACTGATTTTGCTATACATCCAAGCAAAGGAGAAGTACAGGTATCCCCTTGTTAGATCAGACTTACGAAATAGTTTTGACATAAAGCAGCAGAGTAAATTTCCTTGGAAGAAACACTCTAACACCCCCATCCCTGTAATTTCTAACACATACAATGGTAAAATAATTGATTCTCAGTTTGCAACAGTGTACCAAAATTCAAATGTAAATGTATAAAACTGTTTACTACACAAATGTAATGTAAATAACCTAGGAATTACTTTCCACATCTATCCACTCCTGGACAGCTAAATGCTTGGTCTTGTCTATGAATATCAGATTTGCAATAGGATCATGATTTAAACCAAAAAGAAGTATGTGCATACACTTTCCACCACATGATTTCCATAGAGAAGCTGTTCTATGATTGCACTCTTGCCCACTCCTGTGTGACCACAGATCAAAATCTTGCTTATCTTCCCCATTCTGCACTGCTGGTGCCGTGGATTGCATTCACCACATTGTCGTTTCCTGAAAAAATAAATCATATGAATTAAAAAAAAAAAGAAAACTAATAATATCAACTGCTCTGTATTACCACAGATTGTAGCCAATTATAATCTATGACACAACAATATCAAGTCCTACCCCGAAGTTGGAGTATAGCTGCCTTAATGGTAGGATAAAAAAAACAGCCATACACACAGACTGTGTACACAGAAAAAAAAGGGAAAAAAAATCGAGTCCAATACATTTATAACAATTAATTACACAGTGATTGTTCCAGTGATTTTGCCAGGCATTTCTGGCCATAGTCAATGACAAAATGAGTGTTGAGATGGCAACCGGTCCCTGCAAAAAATTGTCTGATAACCAACCCAACCCTGATATATCCATTTCATTCTCCCTACCCCATCCCCTTTCCCCATCCCCTACCTGCAGGCAGTTGTTTTCTGCAGTTACTTCAATCAGTAGGCAAAACTTAGCACTGTAATAGTGTAAATCAGGACACAGTACCATGAAGAGAAAAAAAAGGTACAGTAATCACTAACTGTCAGCATCAGTGTATGAATACTAGATTGCATAGATCTTTCAATATACTTGTAAACACATTTAAAAAGATGTACAAAACTGGCAACAACACTGATAGTGGCTGTCTCACTGCAGCAATATCTAAACCAGGGGTAAAGGAAAAAAAACCTTGGGAAATAGCTGGTCTACTCAAAATGCAAGTCCACTTTCAAAAGTGACACCCGGTAGAAACCAGTAAAGGAGTTCATTTATGCAACACCCACTTAAGCAACATCAGAACAAATCAAACAATCACTCGCTACAGAGACAAATCGATTTTTCTTATGAACAAGCAGTCAGATCACTCCTTCCGCCATTTCAATCCAAACAAACAAGTGTGTGTGTGTGTGTGTGTGTGTGTGTGTGTGTGTGTGTGTGTGTGTGTGTGTGTGTGTGTGTTGTGTTCGTTCATTCTTCTTTAATTAATGTCTATCCACTTTACAGTGATCTTAGACAAAAGCAAGAGACAAACGAACAGGCAAACAACAAACAAAGACAAACAAAAAAAAAAATAAAAAGCTGGTGTATGTGTATGTGTGTGTGTGTAGGGGGGGGGGGGGGGGGGGGGGCATAAATGTATGTGTTGTTTTAAAAATGTCATTAAAAGTGTATGGAGTGTGGAGGTAGTGTAGTATGCTAATCTTTGCATGCATAGTCTATTTAATTAATAAGATACCAATAAGTGACTATCACTTTAACCCCATTCTAATCTACCAGCATAACGGTAAACTGCTTTAGCCTGGATTCATATCTGAACATTTTTAAAGAAACAAAATATTTTTAACAATTGACATGATAAGAGAATAAATCAAACAAATAACTTGAGATTCAAAGTAAATGTCCAACTGGACTCTTAACAATTACCCTAACAGCTTCTATAGCCTTAGCTTCGTTCCCAACAATTCGCGATTGATGGGATCAAACTTAATAACCAATGTAGATAAATATTTTTTAGTATTTCTGCAAAGAAAGATGACATGGAACGGAGTAATATTTTGGCCACAAATACAAATGACATTTTTACAATATTTGTTTTGTATGCATCAAGTCTGAATCGAAAGATCAGACTCTTCAAAATCTGTTCCTGATGGAGATTGTGTCCCATTTTATATTTTACAAGCTTCTTTAAGAATTTCCCCTTGAATGTGTGTGTGTGTGTGTGTGTGTGTGTGTGTGTGTGTGTGTGTGTGTGTGTGTGTGTGTGTGTGTGTGTGTGTGTGTGTGTGTGTGTGTGTGTGCGCGCGCGTGCATGCATGCATGTGTGTGTGTGTGTGTGTACATGTGCGTGCGCATGTGCATGTGTATGCATGTGTTTGTCCATGAGTGTGCAGCACATGTATATGTGTGTGTTTACATGTATGTGCATGTGTATGTGTGCATGTGTGTGCATGCGCGTACAAATGGGTGGTTGTGGATGAAAAAGACTTTGGAATTTGGACTCAAGACAAAATGCTGATCATGGAAATGAAATCAATCCATTTAGCTTCACACACACACACACACACACACACACACACACACACACACACACACACACACACACAGTACTTGTGTGTATGTAAATGCATACATATAAGATACACATATCAATGTATATTTGCACAAAATATGCAAGAGATCCTGATGATTATACCGCAGGTTAAATTCCTTTTCCATAAAAGTCATATTCACGCATACTGTATGCACCTCCAAAATCTTAATTTGTTCAAAAAGTATTTCAGATCTAATCAATCCCGTCAATTCAGAGCACATACGCACATGCACCAAACATGACATTCCCCTCCCCTCTCCTTCATGTACTAACCATGCATGTACGCACACACACATACACAAACACACACACACACGCACACATACACACACATGACACACACACACACTGACACACACACACACACACACACACTCATATACACACATACACATGCTAAATGTAATGGAATGTTGCTAAAGCGGAATGTCACTTAAGTGGATGTCATTTTCAATTAGTTAACAGGTATTCTCTGTTGATCTACAGAATGTTGCTCCAGTGGGATGTCAGCACGTGAGCCATCAATGTTATGATTGGACATCATTTCATACACCAGACTGAAGCAGCTTCAATTTGTTTTTTGTGCCTCTTTTTAGTTTTAGTATTCTAGGTGAATGGGTACTGCAAGCACCACTGGCTTTGCATTAAGCCCTTGTCTAATACAGTCATAGGTCAGTGTCTTGCTCTTGTGGAAGAAAGATATTTTTATTGCGCTCCCTCTTCCTTCACCTCGCCATATTATTGTCACTCCAGGTGAGTTCATTTTAAAGTGGTATGCAAATAAAGTGGTTGCATGACTCGGACATAAAACACATTTCTATGAGACTTCAATTGTGAACTCCCTCATTTATAAGCAAATATTCAACTTCTCATACCATCAATATTCACTAAATACCATCTGGAAAAGCCTATCACTGATAGAATCAGATGCCATTGCAGAAGCTCTCTCTAGCTGCATGTTCAATGGTCAATAACACAAACAAAAACAAACAAAAAAGTGGCATCTTATGTCATTGAAATCCGAATTTGATATATTTAACACACAGGCAGAGAGAGAGAGAGAGAGAGAGAGAGAGAGGAGAGAGGGGCGCTGGAAGGGGAGCTGGAAGGGGGGGGGGGGGGGGGGGGGCGGTGACCGCTAATGATTTTGCAGCCGTCTTCATTTTGACTTTCTCCAGAGCCACTGACTGAACTACCCAGGCTCATCCGACTCCACTCCCGAATCGGAGAGAATGTTTCAACTACTGCAACTTTGTCTAATACAGAGCATTCAACATTGAACTGAGCCGATCAGGAACAAAAAGTGTAGAAGTTTTAAATTAGGCAACAGCAAACAGAAATAAAACTTACGACGATCCGTCACATTTTCTGGCCTGCACAATCCATCACTGGTAATAAGCGACAGTCATTATGAGTAGCGCCCCCTTTTCTCTCTCCCCCCCCCCCCCCCCCCCCCTTTTCCCCAACCTCCGTACCTCATCCCCCATAGGCGCTCGAAATTGTAACTGGAGGGAGCTGACGACCCTTACTTTGGAGTTGCTTACTCTCTTTTTTATTCTCCTAGAAACTGAGTAAATATCAACTCCCGGTGATGCGATGAAGACGTATTTGAGCACTGAAAAGATTTCCTTTCAGGATCAAAGAAAATTTAATAACAGAACATACACCAACCAACAGGCAAGGCCAAAAGCATAATTATTGCGCGTCACACGAAGGAACAAACTGCAAAAGAAACATAACATGTTTTGACCAACTGGTTCTTCTTCAGGCAAGGGAGATAACATCCAAGGCAATGAAAACGAAGAACGAAGAGTCTCTTCGATCTGTGTGCTAACTTTGGTTTTCGGTGAACGTCTAAAACTATGAGACGGAAGTGAGATTGGAAAGGAGACAATACGGTTTAAATTTACTGCTACTACTACTACTGGTTGTAATAGTAGAAAAAATAATTACGATCAAAACAGAACAAGAGGAGGCGAGTGAGACAACAGTTACCGTAATGTAGCTATGGTAGTAATAATGATAATGACAATAATGATAATGACAGAAAGAAGACGAGGAGGAGAAAGAGATGAAGGAGGAAAGAAAGAAAGAAAGAAAGAAAGGAGAAGGAGATGATGGGAAAGATAGAAAAGCAGAATGTAAGAAATACGCCAGTAGTTATCATCATCATTATCCAACAAAGCGAGACATTGTAATACAGGGTGATGAAAAAAGAAGAGAACGCCAAAACAACCCAGAGATCAGTCCAACCAGGCTAACAGAGGCAATGGGTAAATGCACTCATGCTCAGCTGGGATGAAATGTGGTACTTGGCACTTCTTGGGATCGGCTACACATCCCCAGATCTGTAAACGACCTTCTCTCCTCGAATTCAAAGCTGGTGAACAGGGGAAAATCAGATGACCCTGCGTGTCCACTCTGTCAGTGCAAACGAACAATGGAAAATACTCTAGTTAATGCAAAGCAGCGCTAACCCGGAGAAGATATATTTGGGGACACAACTAAGTGCTTAATATCACACGTGCGATTTGCATTGCCAGAAGAAATTACGCCACCGGAATCCCCAGGAACAACTTGCTGCACGACAGGATGCCACAAATCATGGTCTGGAACAGCTGTGCATCAAGAGCATGGAATCAGGTCTGGATAGAGTAGAGGGCTGGGAAACCCACAGCAGGCTTTCCAGAAATCACCAGGAAGAGTGGCGTGAGACCGGAGATTGTATTCCAGAGTGATCAAAACAATCGATTTTGATCGAACTCACTGTGCCATATGAAAGAGAATGGAGCTAACTTACATCCCCAAGACTGCAGGTATGCCAGTCTAGCCAGCAACTTCACGGAATCCGAGTGGTTTCCAAACTAAGTCCTCGCCATAAAAGTTGGAACAAGACGGTTTGTGGGCTCACAAGCCTATGATCTCATAAACAGCTCGGAATTTCTGGTGAGAAAAGGTCTAGAACCGTAAAGGCAGTGGCAGTTGAAAAGAGTTCCAGCTGGTTCTGTGTAAAGAGGAATGAAGGTGAACTTCCGTTATGATGCTTGAAAGTCCCAACTAGGTGTCCACGAGTTATCTGTATAGGATATCAGTCTAAAAAACAGGCAACACCTTGAGACGCCCATCTAACCAAAAGTTACTGGTCTGAATCCCGCCAGCGCCAGGGGGAAAAAAAAAAAGACTCTAACAGGAGAAGGGTGTCTAGCATTCATCACCTGAATGCAGCCCAGACTCTACAGAACGCAAGAAGTCAGGGCCGAAACACTTGTCTGAGTGGGCTTCTCTGAAGATCTGCCGTCACTTGACCTGTTTCTGGAGCTTCTTCATGCTTGCAAAGATATTTCGTTTCAGAGTCACTAGTAAAACTTCTTTCTGTTACCTTTTCATTGCAAGCAACTTGATTTGCTGATACTTCATAGACCTATCGTGTCCCCTAACTTAAGCAATATGATTAATATTGGCAGACACAGTCAGCACACGCATTATTATGATTTTAATCTAGATGTCACCATTCAAACCCTGGCTCATTGATGTTTTACAGAAAGAAAACTGTAATTGAAAAGAACAAGAACAGGCCTGCTAGAAGGGCACTTGAGAGCGTAGACCTCTACCACAACAAAGGTCTCACAGATCCTGGATTCATCTTTTGAAGCAGATCCCGCCAAAATTGAATATTGTCTTTCTTTGGCCACATCCCATTTTTTCCTCCGACTTCCTGAACGGATTCATTAAGCCAACCTTTAAACAAACAAAAAATCAATGAACCCTGTTCACGCTCAACAGATCTTGGACCTGCTCTTTCATCCCGATCCGCGTCAGGGGTCCACACCAAAATTTGACGGGCTTGATCTTGAACCACATTCTGTCTTTCCTCCAAGATTTTTTGAATTGGTTGTACGCAATCTTGTTGACACAGTTCAGTTCAGCCCCCTCCCCCTCCCCCTTTTTTTTTTTTTTATTTTGTAACCTGATGTTAAGCCTCGTGATATGTGTGTGTGTGTGTGTGTGTGTGTGTGTGTGTGTGTACATTTAAAAAAAAAAAAAAAAACATTGGTTGCTTATGGTTGTCTCGTTGTTGACAAAATTTTTATAATAAAGTCATCGCGACGATTATTTTTGCCAGCACGGGCACTTCGCACTATCCGCATTAAGATTCCTATTGTTGGTCCAGTTGATTAGCTCATTTTTAAGTCTGTAATGTATCTTTGTGCCATCGCGAATCATACATTTTTCCATCATCAATGAATATTTTTGAAAGGCTAACCACCACACTTGGCAGATAATTAATTACAATGGTAAAGAAGCTCAAGCAGAATCCCATGAAGTATAGGCTACCCAGCAGAACATCGGTTTCTGAGGAATGTGCATTCCCAACTTTGAAACCGTGTCAGTGTTTAACTCTAAATGAAATCTCAGACACAAGCTACACCATTGCCAGTTGTACTTTGTATGACCAGATCTATACAAGATGACGGTAAAATGGGAAAGAGTCAAATGTGTTGAAAGTCCGTGTGTACAACACTGGATGATTCTCCATCGTCATTGTGTAAAATTCTCCATCACATACAAGCGTGTGTCCAGGTCTAAAGCCATGCTGCTGCTCAGAAAATCTAAGTCGTTGTTGGTCAAATGTGGTTAAAAATAATATTTCCTATAAAAGATTCTGTAACTTCACGTAACACTTACGTCAGACTAACTGGTCGGGTCTGTAATTTCCAGTTGAAAATTATGGCAGTTAATTACTGTTGCTTTCTCAAATCGTGAAGTATCTCTCCTTTCCTAACATTTTCTAAGAAGCATGGTGTAACGGACAGTTATTTCTAATTAGCCTCTTTAACAATCTTGGTGAAATTGGAATTTACAATGTTTTTGGCTGCTTTTCTTATATTTTCGTATTTTGCTTCTCTCACCTTTTTTCGTGCACTGATCTTCAAGTTTGATATAGTGCTGATTTACCTGAGTGGCGTGAGTGGTTAAAAATCAAAGAAGTAAGTGACATGGGTAGAAACTCTTGCTAATTTTAATGTGAAGGTAATGACAAAATTTAAAACCCGTTGCAGAAATACTCTGTCAATGATCATACTGTGCAGACGAACAGGGTTTGAAAAAAGTGACCCGCCATGGGTTTGATCTCAGAAAATTCAAAAACAAAACGACCGTCTTTAAGTCTGTGCTATGAATTCTCAACAAACGAACAAACGAAAGGGTTTCTCGTGAACCAACAATTCAAAACGACGCTAGCTGTTTACGGATTATAACAAATCAGTGTTTGTAACAGTTTCTCCTCCTGTAAGCCCATGAAGAGTCACCGAGCCGCCGCGCTGAAGAAAGGCTCACCACCACTCCCCTCCTGCTCTGTCGATTGTGTGCCATGGCCTGGATCTCCAGAAATGTTTTCCCCCGTTAATTCTGTAATATTGTTGAACCATCAGCCCCCCCCCCCCCCCCCCCCCCCCCCCCCCCCCCCCCCCCCCCCCCCCCCCCCCCCCCCCCCTCACTCAACATTTCCTTGGAGAACTGCTCTAGAAAGGACACTAAATCTCGTCACGTGCCTACATTATGTTTGCTAAACTGATATCGGCAGAACTCCTATTGGCCCGATGTTCATTGGCGATATGATTAGTATATCTAATTTAGTATCTTGCGATATCTCATTACCAGGTAATCATTCTGTTAAAAAAATTACTTACATGTAAGATATTTCTTTTCTCCTGTAAATAATGCATGTATAATGAACTGTTTCTACTGAGTACTAGAAAAACCATTATATCTAATGAATTATAAGCATATATATTACAATGTTTACCAAAGTATCATCTTGGCGGTTCCCCTCATTATATAGATGTAAAATGGCCTAATCAAAATATCGTTTAGGAAGTTCTCCTACATAGGCTTATGTCACAAGTGCCACACCATTTCTCTGCACAAATCAGCCAAACGATCATTATAGAAACTTAATTTTATATTTGTCTGTCTGTCCCCCCCCCCCCCCCCCCCCCCCCTTTTTCTCCCATCGTCTGTATTTTTGCCCCCCCCCCCCCCACCCCCACCCACACAAGAGTGATCTGTCTATTCCAATTAGCTTATCACTAATATCTCACTCATCTTTCCTTCTGTGAGCATCCCTCTCTCTTGTCCACATTTCTCTAATACCTCTACAACCCCTCTTCTTCCCTAGCCTTACAGAGTGAAGTCATAGAAAGAGCAAAAACAAGACGTAGACGAGGGAGTAAGATGTTCGAGGTGGGCCGGGTGGGGCTGGAGGGGATGGAAGAAACAGGGATGCAGAGGGTTGAAAGACAGGAGGGCTGGGAGAGGCGAGAACAGAAAAGGGCGAGACACTGGCAGAAGAAGGGAGCAATTAGATTGGGATCGAACAATTTTGACAACCCGCAATCGGAACTACATACAAATAATTCAGAAAACTGTTGGATGATCAAAAACAGAATAACGTATCACTTCACTGAGGCACCTTACGCAGTCTTTAACTCCCATCCTAACTCCTTGCACCAACAGGCCAGGCATAGAAGTTCTGTTGAACCATATCACAGCGTGATTTCAAATCAGAAGCAGTCCTCGATTTTTGATATGAAGCACGAACAGCATATGAGAGCTTCTCAGTGTCTAATTGTATCAAACAAGAGTTGGTTCAAAATGAAAAAGTTCACGTTGCCCATTACTTTTTTTTTTGTTTTTTGCACCTCTATACCTTTCCTTTGGCTGCAATCTCATCAGACATTTGTTCACACTCAGTATGCTGCTAGTGCCATCCACAGTTGATTAGCAGCAAAGTTTAAATGGATCAGGGTGAGAATTAATCACTGAACAGCGGCTGTTCTAGTCCAACGCTACAAGTTCATAGAACCAAGACTCCTTCATTCACGTCCTGTAAGCAATGCAAGAGAATTGTTGCACACTCAAGTCAGTGTTTCCAACAGCAATCATCATTTCCCCCATCGTGGCTAGTCATGTGCATCCCGCGGGTCTTTACCATTTAATCTGCCATATCACCCAGATGGAGTTCACCAGAGTACCTTGGTGATCAAAGTCATGGAGTCCATCACAGTTTATGAATCATCTAATGATGGGCGTCTGTTACAGAACCCAAGTCATGGAATCTGTCATAGCCCCTGCATGATGCAAGTCACACAGTCCATCCTAGCACCCAAGGCATTGCATCCGTCATTGTACCTCATCGATTATAAAAGCCAAGGAAAATGATTGATTCTATATTCAATGCCATGACTAGGTGAAGGTGGTGCTATGACAGCTGTAATGACTCAAACCATTTGGGCCTTATGACTATGTCATCATGATCTGCGTGCTGGGGGTTATGGATCAATGCCATCACTACACTATGGAGGTGCTATGACAGATGTAATGACTCAAAGCATCAGGGTGCAACGACTATGTATGTCATGATAATCTAGGAGTTATGACAGATACCATGATTATCAGGATACTATGACAGATGCCATACTTTAAAATCTTCAGGGTGCTAAGACGAATGGCAAAAGTCAACTCATTATGGTGCTATGACACGAGTCAAATCATCAGGTGACATCGCTTAACTATCAGCGTGCTATGGCAAATGCCATGACTCAATCTTCAGCGTTACTGATTCAGGGATAGCCTCAGTCCCTGTCCTCACACTTATAGCCGAGATGTTGCAATCATTCCTTGCTGTTCTCCAACCAGGACTTCCTTGGTCTGGCTCTTGGACGTCCTCTATCAACTGTGCCCTAGAGGACGGAGCTGAACAAGAAGTCATGGTGACACACGTGCTCATACCAGGGAAGCTTCCAGCATCAATGACTGCAAGAAGCTCTGCTTGGCCTACTTATCTACTGACAACCTTACACAAGCCTTCTAATTTCTGTTTGACTGCTTTGCTATCTGACAAGAGTCACACTACACACAGTATTGTGAGGTAAGTCAGACTGTACACTAACGGATGGCAGAAGAGTTAGCTTACGGCCTGTTGATAACCAGCAACCCACTCAGGGTTTGAGGATAAACGTGATCGAATGAAAGCTCTTAAAATACATCTGTAATGTGTGTGAACAAAATAATTTTTATACAACTGAATAACCTATCACTGGTCTTTCAGATATATCCGATTCAAGATAAACAGCATAAAAGCAGGAACAAAACACGTGAAGTTTAAAAGCAATCATTACTTGACCTTTATTGTGCAGTGGAGCATACAAACAAAAGAAAATCCTTAAATTGTAACAAAAATCAAAGATGTCAGAAAATGAAACATAAATAAAGCAACAGTTTTGTTATTTTAAGAACAACATTCATGCCGATACACATAAAAAAGTTTTTCCTTTCAATGTTACTCTTTCATCTGAACAGATGAATCCTCTAAAAAATATAGGCCTTATGGTTTTCACAGACGTCCAATAAGCTGGGTTAAATTCCTTGCTTTCCAAGAATCCAAAGAAATTGCCCGATCATTGCAAAATCTCTATGACAGTTTGAATTTACTGAAAATTACAATTTCTGGAATGTTGGACACAATATTAAAACAAAGAAAAATAATTCTGTCAGCACTTGACAAGACATCGCAGGAAGCTGACACATCCAGGATTAAGCAAGTTTCAATCATTATAGTACAGCTATCACACGCTGCCGTTTCAGGGCTGCCAAACTCACACCAGAAAGTCACATGACAAACAAGTCAAACCACAGAAAGAAAAGAAAAAAAGGTAAGTGGTAACACATGGTATTCAAACTATTCACATCTTTAGGCATATGAAAGTAGGATGTGCTGAGAGTGCCAGATGTCCCCCTCAATTTCTTCATTCCAGATTTTAAAAAGTAAACTATAAAAAAAAAAACCCAAACATTTCAATACCACAAATGAATAAATACATGAATAAAAAAAAAAAAAAAAAAAATGCAGGTACACGAACCCTGTAGAATGGACAGGTAGTGTCCACTGTGGACAGTGTGTACAAATCTCACTATATAATTACCAGAAGGTAACATAAAAATCTAGGATGTCTAAAACAGCTATCAGATAAAAGGATTCACAAAAGCTCCCAGATCAAAGGCAGCAGAATATGGTCCTTACAGGCAGAAACATATCAGACAGTACAAGACAAAAAGAAACAAATAAGACAGAGCCAAAGAGAGTGACAGAAAAGATTAAATTACTAGTACAGAAGGCGGAGAAGCCATTTGTCCCAAAAGACCATCCCCACTGGGATCAAGAATTAATCTCCCCATTGTGTTTTAAAGTGTACCTGATTTGCCCAATGAAAAAAAAAAAGTTTGATATATTATGAGGGAATGTGTCTGGGGGTGGAGGTGGGTTTGGGAAGACTGATGTACCTCTTTTTTTGTTCTTTCTTTTTTCAGGTTGACTCTCACGGATTAAGAAGTGTAGTTAAGTTGTGTTCTTTATAGCCCAGATGGCCACCTTAAGACATAAAAACAACAATCAATGCTCAATGACACAGCCTTTGTGTCACCAGAAAACAAATCCTTACTGACACAGCTCTTGTGTCATAAAAAACCCACATTCTTACTAATACGTTTTTTTTTTTTTTAGGTCATAAATACACAGACACAATGACCATATCCTGAGAGATCTGAAACTGACAATAGTAGCGTGGGGTGAAGGCAGCTATCCATTTACCGCCAACAACCCACATTCAACCAGGACCGGGGCAGATAGACGTTGCCATCAGTGTACAACAACCCTCATTGTTAAGCCACATGACCAGGGTTTGTTCACTCAGTAGCAACACCACCACTGATGAAGATGGACGGAGGTCTGTCGAAAGCTCCAAGTAAGTACTAATTTCCCAGCTGAGTGACCTGTCTAAATCCAGTAGTCGTTAAATTTAAAAAGCCTCTTTTAGACTCTTCATTCATTATTCAAAAGTGTTCTTCTTCAAGCTGTCTGGAAACGGTCAACTTTAGGTTCTATGGAGGACACTACAAACCTGCTTTAATGAACTTAACTTCACATGGGCACAAACTTTAGACCAAAAAGTTAGATACTGCTGAGAACAGTGCACAAAAAGTGCAGAAAATGCTGTTACAGATAGCTGAAATTTTCACAGAAAGAATGGGAGGGAGGCTGACAGAAAATAGATAATGGAGAAATTTCACAAAAACAAAAACAACAGAGAAAATTTCAACTGTATGTGCTGTATTAAAAAATGACCCACGGCCACGTATACCAACAAGGGCTGTGATATAACCTGTAACAAGTGTTGACCAATTGGTGGATGATGTTACAGTATACTGGTCATGCATAAATAACCTTTTTTTCCCCTAGCATGCCTGAAAATCTAAGATAAAAGACAACATAATGATGGTCATGGAGCTACCCTCGAAACAAACATGAAACATAGACAAATAAATGAGGATCACTATTTTTCTAGTTCCACCAGTGCTCTTAATGACATAGAATAACACACAGCGAGGATGCTGTATCTAATTGAACCATTTAATTTTTGTTCTGCATGGATAAAAGAGAACTTGTTGTTGTATCTCCTCTAACCTGCTGCACTGTAGAGATGAGGGCACCCCCTTAATTGTAATATGGTTTAACAAGCCATGACTTAAGCGACATTTCAAAATGCCTGAGAAAAATTAGCACCAACTGGTCCAAATGCAAACTGATGCTCTGTTCACTATACCAATAGTTCAGGCCTTGGCTGGAAATTTCACACATTAACCCTTTTACCAGAATGTTCCTCCCACTATCAGGTTTCTGGACTTTTTTCCCTACCATCATCTCTTTCTTCTCTGCTTCCCCCCCCATTTAAAACTGTAAATCTATCCTACAACATCATAATGGCCACTCACCATGAACTTCATAGAATTTTGAATTCCTTGGGTTTTCCATTATTTCCCCCAGTCTTCAACATTTCAAACTGATAGCCTGGAAGCCAGTATCTAACAGACGCAGATACTTCACCACTTCTAAGCCAAACTAATCCATCACATTGCTGATAAGACACGCTTGTCATATGGAACTATAACCAAGAGAAACTCACACTGAACATTTTGGAGTAAATCAGATTATTCCACTTGAGCACCTTCAATCGTAAAAGTCAAACACTTGTTACAAACATTTACACAGTATTTTCAAATATCAAATTCTGATTGAAAAAAAAAAAAAAAGCAACAATGATCTATAATAATTACATTTTCAACATTCAATCATAACTCATGATGACATTATTAGTGACCCATTGTCTAAAATTGCTGTGGAATAATAATAGCAATAATAATACATAGAAATACAAGGCCATAATTACCAACTGCACTAAGTGCTTCGATTTTCACATTTTGGGCATATGTCTGACAAAAAGACTTTCTATTCTGCATCTTGACTGAAAGCCTGTCCTGACAAATTGAGCATTTTCTTTCATATAAGAAAGTGTGTGACTAGCATGATGCAGGTATCGATTTCAAATTCCTTTTTGAAAAATAAATGGATATCAACAAAACATAAATCCAGGAAACAAACACCTTCCAAGTTTCCAAACAACCCCCCCCCCCACCCCCCCCCCCCCCCCCCCCCCAGAAATGCAGACAAGTAATCCTCTTTTCAATGGCTGGACACATACTTCAACAAATACTGTTTTGTGATTGTTCTCACTTCGTTGTTTTGTAAAGCACATGGAGAAGTAAACCATTAATGCAAACTGAATTTTTCTGCAGCCTTTTCAAAAATGAAACTCTTCTGCGAATGTCCTGTCTCTGGCACACTCACAAAGGGAAAAAAGGTGATGACATGGATTCAAATCTTTCAATCACACTAAAAGTTAAAATGTGAGAACTGGATTAAAAAAAAAAAAGCTTCACGTCTTTAACAAAAAGAAAAATGAAAATCAAATTGCACTCCTGTTTTGGCACATGATCACAATACATATCACACTGGCACAATGATATGGCAGATAAAGGGAACTTCCACATTCTCCCAGCGAATGCAATACCACAAAACATTCAAAGCTGAAACAGAAAACAAAATAATATATATATATATTTTTTTTTTTAGTTTCACATACATTGCCCTCTTGCTAAATAAAAACAGACTCGATCATGTCAGGTGTTGCAAAAATTATTCTTATGCTCATAGCCACATAAGAAAATTATATAACAATATCAACACAAGTATTTCAAAAGGCACTCCTTTTTAAGTTTTTCCCCCCCCCCCCCCCCCCCCCCCCCACCAAAAAAGCGCGCTCACAGGAAAATAAGGAGGGAGGAGAGATGCTTGAAATCTAACAGATTTGAGACCTCCTTATCATGTGGGAGAAATGGTGAAAACTCTTTATAATTTCAATGCCAGATGATTTCAATCATCCGACAATTTCAATTCACACATTCTTGAAAGTGGAAACGGCACCTGCAATGCAGCAGTTTCTGTTTCAGTTTCATCAACGAGGTGTCACTGTATACCAGCTAGTCCACAGAACACTACACAAGATCTGCTTTGCCATCCAAATGAAGTCTAATATTCCAAAAGCAAGCACATGCTGAAACCATCCCTTTGTCTTCATATCTTTTGAAAGACTGGTGATGACACACACCAAAAAATGATGGTGCATGCGGATGTACACAGGCATGTGTGTATGAGAGTAAAACAAAAATCTACTGACTCTTGACTAGAGGAATAGTGTGCAGATAGAATGATGAAAACTGCCAGAACATTTGTCAATTTCTTATATATGTTTTGTTTTTGAATGGCACTAGTTGATTTCAATATATCACTTCACTTAAAGTGTGAAGGGGGACATTCCTTTTTTTGTCTGTTATGACGCGACTTTTAGTTACAACTGTTTTATCTGTGAATCGACTGACACTAACTGGCTTTCTGATTCAAACAAGCTGATTTTGATACAACCTACATGAAAGTGTGAAGGGCAAATCCTGTTGTTGAATGACTGTGAGTAAATATTTGATTTATACATTTATGTCAATCAAAGTCACACACACACACACACACACACACACACACACACACACACACACACACACTCTCTCTCTCTCTCCCTCACAAGCTTGCAATCTTGGCTGAACAATCTGTATATGCTATCAACTGTAAATACTACAGGAGGCCTACATTGTGTTCAGACCCTTAATGGCCCTGACATTTTCTGGATAATGTGTCCGAAAGACTCTCAGTTGTACGGAAGATGAGGAATAATGTTCTTGCATGTGGGATTGTTTCTTAGTAACTTGGATCAGCCATCTCTGGAGAGTAACGATCTAACCCCCTCCTAACCTATCTCCATTTCAGCTTCTATCTGGAATAAAAAAAAGGTGAACATCGACATTTCCTCTTGTTTTTGACACACCTCAAAGGACTCCACATCGAATATCATCTGGGGACAGTCATCACAACAACAGACTCTATCAAAATTGTTACAATACCCTAAACTGTTTATTTCTTTTGTTCTAAACAACCCCCCCCACCCTTTTCACTTTCATTTTCCATATGGAAACATGGAATTGCGCCAACTCGATTTTTCATTACTTTCTGGTAAAACATGTAAATTATAGTAAAAGATCTTTGTCATAACAGTCACTATGAGCAAACGGATATGCCCCACTCATCCTGTTTATGAACACTGCCAAGCCACTCCCCCATTGCTCAATATAGTACAGACACTACATAGTTCATGTACAATTCAGTACATATACATAATACAACAATAGACTATATCAGCTCTCAGTCCACACTGGGAAAGGAAAAGAACAAGCACTACTATCTGCACAAAGAAGTAAAGAAAAACAAGAAGACACAGAGCTGTCAAGACAACATGCAAAAATGAATGCAGGGGGATAAAGAAATCATCAAGATTCTGATACGTTTCATGGATATGTTCAGCATACTTACTGTTTACTTACAAAACACCATGTACTTAAACCTGCCACACATATACCCCAACAGCACTATTAAACACACCATTAATACTAACTTCAGTTGGAATTAACTGAAGCACAATGATGGTGACATTACCAGCTGAGCATGTCATTTCCTGTGAAACTAAAAGCATTCTTATTGAAAAGAATTGTGTGACAGTGTCCAGCATGGCACACTGACATCTTTTTTTAATTTCTGAATCTTTCCACAATCAAACTGTATTAACTAACTGCGTGTATAATTGCACGCACACACAAAAATCTCCATTCAAAATTTGTCAATTATAACATCTCTTCATCATTACTGTTTAACTTGTGTTAAGTATTCCTGTAATGAAATTGCCCATTCAGAGGTTTTACATGAAATCAAATAAAACAAAATTCTTGCACATGATTTTCCAGTAGTGATCCAGCCCTAGACACTGAATTCCAGTAACAAACAGAACAACTGCTTACAAAATAAAATGGAAACATGTTGCCCAACCTGATTTTCTTTTTTCCATCATATTCCTGAAAACACACAACAAAATATGGTCCATCAACGTATTACATCAAACCCAAATATCTGGGGGAATTCCCACAACTTGTCTCTCAATCTTAAAAGGAGCCTTTAACAAATGCTGTTCCCATTTTTAAAAAATCCTAGCCTAATAAGCAACCAGTACACTACTCTCTTTCAGTTGAGATCTTGTTGCATGTCAATTTATCAAATGAATCACTGATAATTAAGAATTTTGCCTTTACTTTTCTGAAAAGGCAATGCATATGTTCTTTCAAGCACATGGACTTTTTACTATATTCCAAAATCTTAATCAAGTATGAACCTATGAACAGCCAACAACATCAAACAAGACCAAAAAATTCAGTCTGCAGTCACTTTTTACAGAAACAAAAGCTTCAAAAACAAAAAAGGTGAGCCCCCCATCCCCACCCCACTCCAAACACACACAAAAGACACACATGGGAAGTGAAAGAGAGAGAATTAAACAACACAGGGACACAAAAATTCACAAACAGGACGTGTTCTTGGCCAAAATCTCCTATCAGCCCTGACCCTGAACAACAGGAAGACAATGAGTGAAAAATATGACAAAGGTATTATCTTCAACCAGTAAATTAACCATCTTTCAGAGGTGTACAAGCGTTTGTGATTTAATACAACTAATCACCATGCAACATTACAGCTCAAGTACAAAAACTACTTTGAAAGTTTCAATGAAAACTCCATCTATAAGAGCTGGTAACTGAATCCGCTAACATCTGGAGCATCCATGAGATAACCATGACCACAGTTTGCACCTAGTGACAGCAGCTGGTCTCCACTTCCATTCAGCGAGGTCAGCAAAGCTGCCCGAGGATCGCTTCCAATGGTAGCAGCTGGGAGGAAAACGCTGGCAATGGTACCTTCCCTTATACCTGGTGTTTGCCGCACAAACTGACCGAGAAGTGTCCCATCAGCGAGGACGGGAGTGAAAGAGTCCTGTGTCTCAGACAGAAAGCACTGACACATGACCACATTCTGCCCAACCTCCACTCCACTCAGCTGTTCAGTCTCGCCTGCTTTGCACAGTGTGATGAGATCACCTCCAATCGATCTGTTTGGCGTTGTCAATCTATTTTTATAATGTATGTTACTGTGCGTGGAATTGTCATTGCAAGGCATTTCAAGCATTCTGCTTCCAGATGCGCTCTTGTTATTCCCATGAATACCGATATTGGAACTGTCTTCATCAAAAATGTGCATGGGTCTTGATGTGAAGACAAATCACAGTCATCCTTGCCAACACTGGCAGGATTTGGTTTTGTGAGAACTTGAAGAGGATCGGATTCCTCCCCGTTCAGAGATCTGACTGTGTGTGGCTTGTTAACACCGGTCAGTGAACCACTACCAATGTGAACCATGTCGGGCACTTCACCTACTGACAGGGCTGTACTTCCAGACTGGCTACATCCATGTTCAGAAGAATCCGTAGTTCTTTTTGATCCATGCTCAAAGCCTGCGTTCTCATATTGCTGTTTCCAATTTTTGATACTGTGGTTCCTCAAACTTTTACCCCTTTTTTTCCCCACTTTCTATCCCACAGGACACACTTGTCGTGTCTATGCTTTGCATTCACACTTTGCCTTTTTGGTGAAGTATATTCACAACTATGTCGGACTTTTGGTGTAAGCAATTCTGACTTGTCGGCATTCTCCAAATCCGAATCATGATATGGATAATGTCTCTTTCTTGCATTCTTATGTTTCAACAAGGAATTGTCAGAATCGTTATTACACATCGCATTTGTACAGTTTGGGATGGTTTCATGTGATGTACACCTGTTATCAACAGCATAAAGATGAGATTTCACTTTGAAAGCACTGCTGTAATCCAGTTGGCAGCCACTGTGGTATCTATCAAAACTTCTTGAAAACGTGGCTGTAGATCTATGACTACCATCAATTTCAATAATGTATGGCATATTATTGCACTGCATGCGAGAGCTTCCTTGTTCAAAATTCAGGTTTCGTACTGCAGTTGTTTTCCTCACAGCTGCGGCTGTCAAAGGACTGACTGGTTTTGCACAATACATTCTCTTATCTCTGTCTGACACTGCATGTTGCACAGGGGTCACTGAAGCCACAGCGCTCCCTGCCACTCCTACTGCTTTAGTTCTGGGTGAACCCAAGCACCTGGATGGATCTGCTGACAAGCCCTTTGCAACATGCTCAATTGTGGAAATCTTCACTCTTTTCTGTTCAACTGTGAAAAGTGTTTGATTTCCATCTGTTTCTTTGCAGAAGAACTCTGTCCTGTCTGTTTAACTGTGGAAGAGCTCTGTCTTGTCCCGTTTAATTATGGAAAGGCCATATCCAGTCTGTTGATCTGTTAAAGAGCTCTGTTCTATCTGTTTAACTGTGAAGAGCTCTGTCCAGTCTGTTTATCTGTGGGAGAAGCTCTGTCCTGTCTGTCTATCTGTCGAGCAGCCCTGTGCAGTCTGTTTATCTGTGGAAGAGCTCAGTCCAGTTTGTTCAACTGTGCAAGCGCTCTGTCCTGTCTGTTTATCTGTGGAAGAGCTCTGTCCAGTCTGTTTTTTCTGTGGAAGAGCTCCATCCTGTCTGCTTATCTGTGGAAGAGCTTCGTCCTGCCTGTTTAACTACGGAAGAGCTTTGTCTTGTCTGTTTATCTGTGGAAGAGCTCTGTCCTGTCTGTTTTACTGTGGAAGAGCTTTGTCCTGCCTGTTTAACCATGGAAGAGCTTTGTCCTGCCTGTTTATCTGTGGAAGAGCTTTGTCCCGTCTGTTTATTTGTGGAAGAGCTTTGTCCTGTCTGTTTATTGTGTGTAAGAGCTTTGTTCTGCCTGTTTATCTTGTGAAGAGAGCTTTGTCCTGCCTGTTTATCTTTTTTGTCCTGTCTTTTTTACTGTGGAAGAGCTTCGTCCTGTCTGTTTATTTGTGGAACAGCTTTGTCCTGCCTGTTTAACTGTGGAAGAGCTTTGTCCTGCCTGTTTAACTTTGAAAGATCTCTGTCGTGTCTGTTTATCTGTGGAAGAGCTTTGGCTTGCCGGTTTAACTGTGGAAGAGCTCTGTCCTGTCTGTTTTTTATATCTTTGGAAGAGCTCCATCCAGTCTGTTTATCTGTGGAAGAGCTCTGTCCTCTCTGTTTCACTGTGCGGGTGATCTGTTCTGTCTTTTTAGCCGAGGAAGAAAGCTGTCCTGTCTGTTTACCTGTAGAAGAGGTCTGTCTTGTCTGCCTCTTTCTGGAAGTGCTTTGTTCTGTCTGTCTAATTGTGGATGAACCATGTTGTGTCTGTTTTATCATGGAAGAGCACTGTCCTGTCTGTTTAACTGAGGATGGCTTTTGTCCTTCTGTTTAACTGTGTAAGGGCTCCGTCCTATCTGTTGAACTGTGCAAGCCTGAGTAACTGCGGGAGAGTTTTGTCCCGTCTCTTTAATTGTGGAAGAACTCAAACCTGTTTGTACTGCTGTTGGTGTGACCATACCTATCCCTCTAGATATTGGTGTGTTCTCTACTATCTGTTTTGGTGTTCTCTACTGTCTGTTTTGGTGTGTTCTCTACCGTCTGTTTTGGTGTGTTCTCTACTGTCTGTTTTCGTGTGTTCTCTACTGTCTGTTTTTTGTGTGCTCTCTACTGTCTCTTTTGGTGTTTTCATTACAGCCTGTTTTGGTGTGCTCACTACTGTATGTTTTGAGTTTACTACTGTTTGTTTTGGAGTGCTCATTACGGCCTGTTTTGGTGTGCTCACTGCTTGTTTTGGTTGGCCCACAACTGCCTGTTTTGGTGTGCTCACTACTGTCTGTTTTTTGGTGTGCTCACTACTGTTGGTTTTGGTGTGCTCACTACGGCTGGTTTTGGTGTGTTCCCTACTGTCGGTTTTGGTGTGTTCACTACTGTTGATTTTGGTGTGTTCACTACTGTTGATTTTGGTGTGTTCACTACTGTCAGTTTTGGTGTGCTCACTACTGTCAGTTTTGGTGTGTTCACTACTGTTGGTTTTGGTGTGCTCAATACTGTTGGTTTTGGTGTGTTCACTACTGTTGGTTTTGGTGTGTTCACTACTGTTGATTTTAGTGTGTGTTCCGACTGTTGGTTTTGGTGTGTTCACTACTGTCAGTTTGGTGTGTTCACTACTGTTGGTTTTGGTGTGCTCACTACTGTCTGTTTTGGTGTGTTCACTACTGTTGGTTTTGGTGGTGTGCTCACTACTGTCTGTTTTGGTGTGCTCACTACTGTTGGTTTTGGTGTGCTCACTACTGTTGGTTTTTTGAGTGCTCACTACTGTTGGTTTGGAGTTTTCACTACTGTTGGTTTTGGTGTTCACTACTGTGGTTTTGGTGTGCTCACTACTGTCAGTTTTGGTGTGTTCACTACTGTTGGTTTTGGTGTGCTCACTACTGTTGGTTGTGGTGTGCTCACTACTGTTGGTTTTGGTGTGCTCACTACTGATGGTTTTGGTGTGCTCACTACCACTGGTTTTGGTGTGCTCACTACCATTGGTTTTGGTGTGCTCACTACAGTCTGTTCTGCTGTGCTCACAACTGTCTGTTGTTTTGTGTGTTCACTACTGTCTGTTTTGAAGAAGAGCTCGCAAGGGTCTGTTCTGTCGTGCCATCTGTTTGTTTTCCATCTGGTATCCCCACTATTGATTGTTTTGGTGTGTTCTTAACTGTCTGTTTTGGTATGCTCTCTATGGTCTGTTTTGGTGTGCTCACAGCCATCTGGTTTTCAGCTGATGTGCTCAAGGTGATGTGTTTCCCTGTCAGAGTACTCATAATGGTCTGTCTTCCTGTTGGTGTGCTCACAATGTGTTTTTCTGCTGATGTATTGACAATGGTCTGTTTTCCTGTAAGTGTGGGTATAACAATCCGTTTTTCTGTTGGTGTGCTCACACAGCAGTCTGTTTTCTGGTTGGTGTGCTCATAACAGTCTGTTTTCCTGTTGGTGTGCCCAAAGCAGTCTGTCTTCCTGTTGGTGTGTTCACAACAGTCTGTTTTCCTGTTGGTGTGCTCATAACAGTCTGTTTTCCTGTTGGTGTGCTCACAACAGTCTGTTTTCCTGTTGGTGTGCTCATAACAGCTGTTTTCCTGTTGGTGTGCTCATAACAGTCTGTCTTCCTGTTGGTGTGCTCACAACAGTCTGTTTTTTCCTGTTTGTGTGCTCATAACAGTCTGTTTTCCTGTCGGTGTGCTCATCACAGTCTGCTTTCCTGTCGGTGTGCTCATCACAGTCTGCTTTCCTGTTGGTGTGCTCATCGCAGTCTGTTTTCCTGTTGGTGTGCTCAAAGCAGTATGTTTTCCTGTTGGTGTGCTCAAAGCAGTCTGTTTTCCTGTTGGTGTGCTCATCGCAGTCTGTTTTCCTATTGGTGTGCTTACAACAATCTGTTTTTTTCTGTTGGCGTACTCAAAACAGTCTGTTTTCCTGTTGGTGTGCTCACAGCAGTCTGTTTTCCTGTTGGTGTGCTCACAGCAGTTTGCTTTCCTGTTGGTGTGATCACAGCAGTTTGCTTTCCTGTTGGTGTGCTCACAGCAGTTCGTTCTGTTGATGTACTCTTGACAGTCTGTTTTCGCGTTGGAATACTCATATCTGTGCGTTTACCTACCGATATGCTCATGATTGGCCGTTTACCTGTTGCTGTGCTGACAACAGTCATTTTTCTTTTTGGAGTGCAAACAATGGCCTGTTTTGCAGTTGGTGTGTTCACAAAAGTCTGTTTTTCTGGTGCTGTGTTCATAACAATGTTTTTACTGTTGGTGTTCTGATAATGGTCTGTTTTCCAGTTGAGGTGTTCAGAACAGTCTGTTTTCCAGTTGATGTGCACACAGCAGCCTCATGTTTTGGTGTGTTTGGTACCTTTATTGCCCCTATCTCCTTGTTCTCTGAGATCACTGGTGCCTGTATAGTGACTGTCTCACCTGTTTCTATGTATGTGAATTCTGGTATGTCCGTCATCTGCCCGTCTCGTGGAATGTTGACTCTGCTTCTTTTCATCAAACCAACATCTTGCTCTTCTGGTGATGTAACAGGCAGTCCGTTTCTTGCTCTTTTCGTTCTTTGTTGAATGGGAGAGATACCTGGACTTGTCCCTTTACCTGATGATGTATTACTTAATTCCATCTCTGCTGTCAAATTAGGTCCTTCTGTTTCCAATGTTTTGACTGCCACGTCTCCACAACTTTCTGCAACTTTTCTGGCAGCAATGGCGGGCCGCATTGTTTGGATTCTTCTTCCAGCAGGTGCTGAGCATGTGTTTTTTTTTTTTTATCCTCTAACTGGCGAAACTTTGGAGTGCTCTCTTTTTGACTGTCATTTAGAGTAATGTCTGTTGTGTTGAGCTCCTGAGCACCGACACTTTTATTGCTAGCTGATGCCAATGCTGCCTGAGAAAGCTGCACAGCACTCACAACACAGACTGTGTGCAAGTTGGACTACAAATAGCTGTACATGTGTGTGTGTTCTAATACAGACAGCTGAACAACAGGTCTGTCCACAGTTTCCATATCATCACCTGAGCAAATGCTAGAGTGCGACTGGTGAAAAATTGCACCTGTGGATACGGATGCCTGATTCATGTGTTGTTTTTCATTGACAACACTGATGCTGGTTTCTGGCTTTGCAGCTGTTTGATCTGCAACAGCCATGTGTGTAGCCACATGATCAACAGTCCACTTCTTCAACCCTGCTTCTTTCCTTCTTGTGGGAATCATGAGCCTCTCCTTCTTTCCTTGTCTGTTCACCACTTTCCCCTCTGTTTCTGCTGTGGCTTCTGCTACTGACTGTGCTTCTGGTCCATCAGCTTCGTTATATTCCAACACAATTATATTCCCTGGAATTTCTTTCAGATATGGATTCAGAATAACAGGTATGCTTTCTGTGAACAAATCCATTTCACTCGCTGTAAAGGATCTTGCATTTGGCAAAAGTGGTATGCCATCTTCTTCGGTGTGCAGGTCTTTTTCATTCTGCTCCTTACCACTATCTACTGGGCAACCTGCAGAGCTTTCGATACCCGAGCTTTCCACACATGCACTGTGTGCTGGGATGACAGCAGACGTCCTTATGAACAGCTGATGCACTCTCCTCTGTTGTCCTGTGTCCTGGAATGTTGACAGTTATATTTTCCACATTACTCCTGCATACTGGATCATCCATAATGCATGGCCCATGCTCTGTTGACCTTTGCTGTGTGCCAACAGCAGATTCCTCCATCAGTTCCACATTTTTGAGAGGAAACTGGTTTGAAGTGGTTTTCCTGTATGCAACACTGTAAGGGTTATTTAGGCCTTCTCTGCAGTCTGTGCGTGGTGTAGTGCCAGCTTCTGAGATGGGCAATGTCTCACATGGTATGCATGCAAATTCAGATAACAGATGTTGACCCAAACTCAACTCAACACCAACATTCTGATTTGTTTTCAGGGACATGTCGGGTAGGCCAACAAAATTACCACCACCTGAGTCAACAGTATGACAGCTGCTGTCAATATGACTCAATGATACACGTAACACATCAGACTGACGTCTGGTTGGTGACCTATTTGCTTCAAAGCTAATACCTGAGCCTTTAGCGACATGGCCTTGTCCATATGTTTCACTCATGCTTTTTCTGTTCACATTACCGCAAGCAGAGTCCTTAGCTATACTATCTGATGTTTTGCCCATACAGCTCAACTGTATCCCATCACCTGCAACAGCAGTGGAATCTGCCAGTGTGCAGAGTCTGCCAGAGATAACCAGAGATGTATCCAACTGACTGTCAGCCATGTCAGCCGAGTTCTGCCCATGACACAGTGTGCTCGAGTCACAGATGTTGTCTGTAAACAGGACATCCAGGTCAACCGAGAGATCCTCTATATTCACACTTATCACCTCACACTCGTCAAGCAAATGAATCAGGTCCGTGAATGTGCTACCAGTGTCATTGTGTGCATTTGATACTGGACTTGTGACAACAGGCCCATTCACAGTATCAAGATCAGAAGCAGGATTAATGATATGCCAGATCTCATCGCCGCCTTCCGGAACATTCACAGGGATTGAGCTGATATTATACAGCTTGTGACTGACCTGTTGTGACCCCTAGCAAGGGACACTGGGTGGTTAGAACTGTGTTGCTGGCATCATGAAGGGATTCTGAAACCATATCTGGGGCCCATTCTCTGCACTGTTAGCAATCAAGGTTCCTGTCATTCTTGTCTCTGGCTCTTCAATCTGAAAGAAAAACTACAATGGTATGAAAGTTTCTGATTTCTCTCAAAATTATTTAATGCGAAGTATATTAATGTGAATGCTGAAGAACAATTTAATGCTAAAGAACACAATTCTTTTTAACCTCTACTTCTCCTGTTTACTTCAAGGAAAATTTCAAGCATTTCCTAAGTTGTTAACAGCAAATCATAAGCTCTTAAACACTTTTAAGCATATGCCTGCACACAATGCCCCAGCCCTGGGTTGTAAAATTCTAACCCTGCATCTAAGCAATGCTTGGTGCTTTTGGTGTCGAACTTGTTTCCTCATACCGGTTTCAAAACTTATACAACTGCAAAAACTTACAGCCAAAAGAAGCAAATTCAACAGATCTTTTAGCTGATTTGAAATAAGCAAATTTTGCTGTGTGAGACAGTCAATTCTGATGCCTTCATAATGTCCACCTGCTCCCTATCACTATCACACTGGAATTCAGTCTGAAGTCTCATCCAAGGG
Source organism: Conus betulinus (assembly GCA_016801955.1). Taxonomy (NCBI): domain Eukaryota; kingdom Metazoa; phylum Mollusca; class Gastropoda; order Neogastropoda; family Conidae; genus Conus; species Conus betulinus. The sequence goes on along the minus strand of JADBJO010000004.1, from coordinate 417,365 downwards.
ATGGAGAGGGGGGGGTTCAATTTATACCGATACTGACTCTAAGATAAATTTCTCCTCTAATTGTCGGTCTTGAGCACGGATTGACCCCAAGACCCTTTGATCAAGAAAACAAGGTTTTATCCACTGGCCAACCACGCACTTGGGTTCAGTAACTCCTAGCCTAATTCTTTTTTTTTCTTTATGTTTTGGAAAAAGAAGAAAAAAACTATGGGGAGAGGAAAAGGGGGAGTGTGAAAAAGAGGGTGCAGGAGGTGGGGCCAGTGCATTTTTATATCACAAAGAAACAATACCATGTCAAAGCTAGCCTCTCAGCCTTGTTCAATGGGAAAGCAGCTTTAGTGTCCTCAGTGGTCACTGTTTAAGGTCATCTCTCAGTTTGACCACTCCGGCTTAGGTGAAAGCATTATCAACATCCCACATTTCTTTTCATTTTGCCAGTAAGGTGCGTTGTATTTACCTGCTCGATGTTTGAACCCCTGGAAAGACATTTTTTGCACTCCGATGAAGCCTCACATGTCTCACATGTCAACACTGCAAACACACACACACACACACACACACACACACACACACACACACACACACACACACACACTTGTATGTGTACAAATGCCCTTGCACAAACATAAATGGGCACAACCATACAGGGATGTACCACAATAAAAAAAATTTTAAGTCATGTCATTCAAACAATATGCTCATGGTCACAAATATAATCTGAAAGTAAACATATTACCACCTTGCAGAATTTTTAAATGTCACTTTCAGAATAACTTACAGATGTGCTAATGGTTTATTAGTTCAAGTGTGTATGTGCGTGTGTGTGTGTGTGTGTGTGTGTGTGTGTGTGTGTGTGTGCGCGCACGCGCGCATGTGTGCGAGCGTGTGTGCAGGCATGCATGTGTGTGTGTGCGTGCGAGTGTGTGTGTGCATGTGTGGTATGTATGCATGTGGATGTTCCTGTGTTCACGTTTGTGTGCGAGTTTGTCACATGCTGAAAAACATGTCTGAGTTCAAACATATTCATCTGTATATATTCTTCACTACATGTGCCATAATTTCCAGGCTACAAAGTGCTCTAATATGCGTGCCGAAATACACATGCAGACATAGACACAGACAATCTGCTGATTATTTGCAAGAAAATAGCCATGAAATCTCATAAATCAAGACAGCGGTACAAAATGTACTAAGCTTGTGTGTTCCAAGACAATAAAGTCATAAACTGACAGACTACCAGGAAATGGCGATGCATGTAATGAAAAGAAAAACCAAGTACTCGATCTTCTTCATTGTGGCTGTGAATTCTGTATGCTCTATAAATCCACTGCAGGGTGATGGAATTCCCACAATTGTTAGCTGAATTGAAGCAAACAGTCCATAACCTGGAACTGTTTGGCTTGTTTTCTTTGCAAAGAAAAACCCCTATATGGCTGACAGACCTGTGTCAAAAGAAACAGGGATCAAACAGGGACAGATCCCCTGACCGAATCTCTTTGATCAAGAAATGAATTAGGTTCGAATGATTTGTGCACTCACGATTGCTGTGAAAGTGAGAGGGATAGATAAGATAACCAAGATGCACAGAACTGACAAGCAACAAAGTGTCAGTGGCAAGTAAAATTTCTGACAGACGAGTCTCTCCATGGATTGGTAGGAAAATAGGAGAGGAGCAAGCCCTTGGACCCAGGAGAGTTGTTTCCCTTTTGTATTCCTATACCCAGGTAAAACCTGCATTTCAATTTGAAACCACTGTTGTGAGAACAGCTCACAAACAACAAAAAGCCATGCTAATTCACACATGATGTAGGCAAAATTGTGAAAAAAAAAGCAATATACTTCCATTATTTTGCCCTCTATATGTGGTCACCATAACAACAAATCGAAATAAATGCCCGCTGACCTAATCATTTACCTGACAAATAAACTCAGTTCTACAGCCAAAACCTTCAGGAACATTCACTGGCTCATAGCCAACATTTTCACAAGGACTGGCAATGGGGCTGATGGGGCCTGGCTGCCAACAAGTCCATCACACTACACTTAGACCTCACTGGTCATGTATAGCTAATGTAAATGGGTCAGCTAGCTGATCTGGCAAGACCAATGCCACCTCTAGTTTTTTTTTTTTTAGGAAACTCTTGTGACAAAATGAATACACACATGAAATTCATACTGAAGCATCTGACAATGCAGGAACTCTTATGTATGTACAATGTATACAGGTAGTCAAAGGGTTAAGACGTGCATGCAAGGCATTACAGGTTCAGCCAAAATACAAATGACTGATTGAGCTAAATAACAATACTTACCTACACTGAACAATGCTTATTTCATGGTCATAAACAAATCAAGAATTCTCTGAAAGTAGTAACCTTTTAAGATCAGGTTCTTAATCTGTATGATCAACTCTAGTTCAGACCATAACCCTGTGGCTGTAAAGAAAAGAGTTGGCAAATCTATAAATAAGTCGTTGCTGGTGTAGCAGCTGCACAGGTGCAAGTTGAGAATTAAAAAAAAAAAAAATGGCACCTTATAACTCATAAATTACAGTCTATGGGGCAGAAAGCAAGAGAGTATACACATTATAAGAAAGAGAGAGAGAGGGAAAAAGAGAGAGAACGTTTGTAATGTAATAATAATTATCTCTACTGATTACACTGGAATTACCCTATTCCAGCTTGCTCCATTATAACTCCTTTAATATGTTCTGGCTGAAAATGACTGACCGACTTCATTTTGTAAGTGAACGGCGTCTTATATCTGCCTCTCTCACCTAACTTCTGACTGACCAATCATGGTCTTATATCTTAGCACAGAGTTTGCTGATGAACGATAAAGACAAATGCAAGAAGAAAAAAAAACATGAACAAGATCAGCAAAGCGGCTGAAAATCAATCTCTGAAGTAAGCAGCTTTCAGAATTAATTCCCCTGAAACACTTTTTTGTGTCTTCTATCTATATCGTTACTGTGCAAAGTCATTTTCATGTAAGCAAGGCACTTAAAAGAGTGTATCAAAGTACTCTGCAGAAGTGCAAAAGATCAAGACATTATAGAAGATAGAGAACTGATTTCAGACAGATAGGACAAGGGAAAGAGTGGGGACAGGGAAGACGTCCAAATCTAAAAACAAAAACTGATGGATGGTTTGCGAGTGATTTTGTAGGGGCCTGCGCGCACTCATGTGTGTGTGTGTGTGCGTGTGTGTGTGTGTGTGTGTGTGTGTGTGTGTGTGTGTGTGTGTGTGTGTGTGCGCGTGCGCATGCGTGAGCGTGCGTATGTGTGTGCGTGCGTGTGTGTAATGATGAAAAGAAAAAAAGTGAGGCAGATAGAAGGAAAAAAAGAACAGAACAAGAGACAGAGAAAAGGAGAGAACTTTTGTGAATAATGGTTAGGTTGTCATGATACATAAATCATTCAAGCATTATTTACTGAACACAGTGGGAATGTGGTTAGTTAATTTCACATTACATGTTACTCATATAATGTGGAAACAGAAAGTGGTGTGTAGTATTCTGAAAACCTTGTTTTAATTGATAAATGTATATTCACACCCACACACAGGCATGCATACACATACGCAGTGTAACACACATCTACATGGACATACATAAAGCACACTACTGTCACACATAATGACACACACATGTACACACATATGCCCCAATGATACAGAGGGCCAGGTTTTCTACTACTGGAAAAACAGTATCTATAAACCCAATAGACAAAATTGCAACACGGCATCTATACTTGTTTTGTACATTTTGCTTGCATGATCAATTGCAAGGAAGTTCCTTCCCTTTACCACACTCCCACACACCTTGCCCATATGCTTTCTCTTATTATGCTCCCATATGTAGATGCCAGTTTCCTAGAAGTCACTATGGGTTTTTTTTTTGTACCTCTTAGATTCATCCATCAAGAAGTGAATTAAAAAAAAGGTTAAAGATCATCTGTAATCTTCACTTTCAAGAGTGAGTGACTTATTACTATCATTTTCTTGTCTCTCTCTGCCTTATTGTTTCCAGTACAAACAGAAGGGCAATATCCAGGCAACATCCTGTTCCCTTTCAGAAACGCATGTACATATGCAAAACCCAACCTTTTTTTTCTCCATCAGCAGTTCAATCCTTGGAAAACAGGAGCAACAATTTTTGCAAAATGTTATGAGAGATACCTCCGCCCTCCTCAAACAGCAAAGGAATGAGGAGGAAGTATAATAAGGTGGTAGCAGGAACATACAACATCAGCAGAGGCAAACTGCAAAATCACAAGAGCTGTGGCAATATGGTGAAAGGCAGCTGTATGAAGCCACATGGTGAAAGACAGTGGTCTAAACACACATGCGTATTTTAAGTCTCTCTCTTTCTCTCTCTCTTTTTTTTGGGGGGAGGAGGGGGTGGGGGTGGGGTGGAGAGAACTGTGAAGTGGACAAAGCTCAAACAGACGGACAGACAGAGAGCAAGTGAACTTCAGTGAGACAGACAGACAGACAGACGGACAAAGACAGTCAGCTCACTCTTATCACTGTTGCCATAGAGCTGGGTCTGTCGAGTTGCATTTTGAATGGCGTTGATAATCAAACTGTGCATCTGGCTGTGGAAGTGCTGCTTTCTGCGGTTTGTAATAGAACAGCTTGTTACAAGCAGCACACTGGCGATAGCTCTTTTTGGCGCAGGCAGATTTATGAGCGTCAAACTCCACCTGCACAACACATGTCAATTGATAAGTCCTGGTTTGAGGGAATGATGGGCGTAAAATAGCACTGCAGTGCAAATGTACCTCAGCCACTCTTTAAAAAAAAAACTCTTTACCTTTAAGCATAGTGACCCTACCCCTCTCACTCCAGTGAGCTGACCGTAATTCCAAGATATGAAGTGCATGGTATACCTGATAATTTTAAACAGACAAAGGACAATAATCTCCTCTATGTGCCAGGAGATTTGGATTCAGGATACACTAACAGGCAGTAGAATCCAGTCACGACCTCTACCTCTGGATCAAGATTTCTTCCTTCAGATGTACAACAGATTTTTCACTAAGGTTGATCATAGAGGTGCCAAGCCCCCCCCCCCCCCCCCCCCCCCCCCCCCCCCCCAAGAAAAAGCATACAGTGAGGCAGTTTGATATTTTAAGCATAACTGTCCAAATTCAAGCACAGCACTCTCACGCAATGTGCAAGAGCACTTTCAGTCGCACTTCACTTCACATCAGACAAGATGGCCGACTAAGAGAATGGAAATATCGCCAGTATTGTATGGCTTTGACTTGACCTTTTGAAAATCAAAAATGTCCAACAATGAAAACAATCCAGTAGGCAGTAAGAGAGCACCTGTCTATAGCAAATTTTTCTTCTTCTTTATCTCTCTCCTATCACTGAACTTTCACTAATTGCTTTTTACCAAATGAGCCTAAATCTACAGACTAACTTTGTCTTGAATCCGTTTAAGGTGCTTCTAGGTACATGAATTTTTTCCCCCTTTCCTTTCATATTTTCTTTTTTTCGACTGGCTTCTTATAAATAATAAAGCGCAGTAACAAAGCACTGGCTACCAAATCTTAACAAGCTACGCAAAAAGCACAGCACAAGGCAGTTTGTGTACATGGATCCTGGATCCCACTTTCATCTGCACTGGTACCAAAATTAAACAAATTTGGGGGTGGGGGCATATGATGTCTTTTACCTAACTTCTGTTACAAATCTGTTGCACAGTTGTTGTGTAATCTTGCTGTACTGATCAATCCTGGGTCTGCCCCTTGATCCCAGATCTGCACCAAAATACGCAAAAATGGGTTACAATTCATCAAGTTTCCTAGAATCAGTTAAGCAGGCATGCCTAATTTTGTCGGGACCACAGCACAAACTGACCAACCAAAAGACGCCATTGAAAACATGACCACTTTGGCTGAGATACATAAGGTCATTTACCAAACAGGAAAACCGACGACGGCAGAATGGACAGCAGTAGGGATGGCAGGTTCTCATATGTTCCCCTTTGGCTTCTTTATCATGGGTACGGAAGTCACAGCAGTTGCATCGATATACAGGTCTTTTTTTTCTTTTTAACGGCGGCACCTCCTTCAGCTTCAGCTTTGCACCAGCTCTGCTGTTTTCCATCTCCGATGTCTGGCAAGATTTTCTTTCAGAACCTGCACCACAAAGGGACTTTAAAAAATCCTGGTTTCTAATTTCTTTGTGTGGTCTTCACTTCCTTTCTCCCCTGAAAGGTGGATATGACAACGAACTAACAACCATCATCATGATTATAGGTACCCCAGCTTGAAAACCTTATACTTTATGAATACACACCACAATGACAAATATTTTTAAAATGGTGATGGACACTTTTTGTGTTGTTTCACAGAAGGTACATTAACAGAGGCCAATGTGGGTTAAACAGGAGTTTAATCATATCAATACTGAAAGCATTAGCAAAGTTGAAAAATAACAACAATAACAAATACAATGTAGTAACATTTATTTTTATATTAAAAAAAAACACAAAGGAAATATGAAAGACTGAAGCTCATTACATACCATATCAAATGACTTGCTGACACACTAGAACATCATCTTCCCCCCCTCCTTCCTCCTCCTTCAGACTCTTATGGTAGTTGTGACAGCATACACAGGAGTTCTCCACTCTCTCTCTCTCTTCTCTCTCTCTCTTGTTGTTGCAGCTGATGTCTTGCCTGGGACAGTGTAGTACACTCATTGTTCCCCATCCCTGGGACTTCATCTTGCAGTTTAGAGATGAAGCAAACCTCACACCTTAGCTGAGGGGGGTCTTAGTAACACTGTGCTGGTGCCTGTGAACTGAACTTCTTCGGTGCTACCAGACAAGTTCCACCCTGGTAGGAAGAAAAACTGTGCAGGAACCTGGCAGCAGGTGCTCAGAAAAGAAGCCCCATCAAACATTGTTTCAGCCTTCAAGTCCTCAACTGTAAGCAGCGTAAACCCCAGTAGGCACTGTACAGTTCATGTTGTATTCATTTGTGCGTGTGTATGTACGAGTAGCTTGTGGTCAGTTTCCAGTGTGTGAAGATGAAAGTATGATTGATTCCCTTTTCACCTACTTATTTACTTCATTTCTTCCATCACTTTCCTCCCCTGCTGCCCCCTCCCCTCCCCCCACTTCCAATATGGCCTTGTCAATGACAAATGTTTATGGGTATCAATACAGGAAGGGATAAGATAAGATAAGATAATGTTGCTTATAGCCCAGCCGACCGCAAATACAGGAAGGGACCTGTAGGATTCTTTACTGATGGGGTTATAGAGTAGGATATCTTTCTTCTCTCTCTTTTGGTTTTTGTTTGTTTTTTTTGTTTATACGTTGTTCCTTTCTCTTTGTGCCCTTATCTCTGTCCGACATTTGAACTACATTCTTTGTAAACCTTTTCAGTCATCTCCCATGTTCTCATTGTTTTCCAGTCTGTTCGACAGTCATCTGTCTGAATGCAAATTAAAACTAGTTCCACGAAACATTTTTTCATTTGTGGTTTGTGGGTGCATTGTGAACTTGGAACTGAAACTGTAGCTCTGCTCTGCACCTGTCTGAGGTTCCTGGGTATTACAATCTCCATTTTTTTTTTCGTTCAGTTTCGTTGCTGTTCTCTGTTTTTTTTTTTTTTCCTTTAAATGGAAGGATTAATTTCAGTTTTCTTGTTCTTGGTGTTGTTAGGGTTTTTCTGGTAAATGAGAGGATTAATTCATGAAAATCTTATTTATTGCTATTTTTGTTGATGTAAACTGTGTGATCTAGCTAATATCCATATTTTCTGTGGAGTAAATGAGCACATTTAGAGTCTCCTGTTTTGTTTTCCATTTTGTGGCATTGTTCAAGGGTAGATCATACGCATTTTGGGGATATGGGTCTGGTTTTGAAGGGGGAAGAATGGGGAGGGCTACACACTGGCAGACCATAAGCTGTGTTTTTTTCCCCTTGATATTTAAACTTTATGAAAGGGTAACATCTTAACTTCTTTTCAAGTAAAGAGCATACATTTTCAATTTTTGACTTGTTCTTGGTTACGACATCCATAAAATATAATTCATTTCATTAAACTGATTGAACCTACTAATTTTTCAAGACCAATCAAAGATAAGACCTGTCACTACATTAAACACATTCTTCTTTTCATTTGACTGAATTTACCATCTCAAAATCACAGAACACGACATTTCTTTCTCTTTTGGTATGTTCTTTCTGGAGTTTCCATCCCTGGTAAAAAGTATGTGAATTATCCCATTTATGGACCTGCACAAGACATTCCAGAAAACATGTGTGCATTCCTTTCAAAGGGGGGGGGGGGGGGGTCTATAAGGGCGTGGGCACCTTCCAAACCACCTAGGTGACACTATCCGTTCCCTATCATTCCAGCTTCCTATACCCCTGGGTCATCCTGTCACACCACACAACCCCCCAGCAGTCTATACGGTGCAATCACTATCAAGGCGTCATGAGGTCACCCACCAAATGAGACACTGCACAATTACCATGGTGCTCAGTGGAGTCTGTTCCGATCCAGCGACAGTCTCCCTAAATTTGACATTTTGAAATGGAGTCACAGTGGCCATGAATGTGGACAGGAAAATGAGGTTGTCATCAAGAGCAAGGTATACATGATAAAAAAAAAAAAAACCTGACATTTTTTTCTGTTTCTGTTTTTTTTTTCTTTCTAAATAAAGGAAAAAAAAACTGAGGATGAAGATGATCAAGATGTCTGTGGATGATGAAGAGGCTGATGCCACAGAGTTCTATTTGGACACAGAATGACAGGGTTGTACTCTATATTTTTGTTCGTTTTATACTGTGTCAAACATACCACAGACAGCCACAAAGTGAGTCAGATCAACACTCGCAGAAACATACTTAGTAAGTGGACAAAACCTGACTATGTGGCTCCAGTATTCCCACAGAATTCTGCAGCACTCCCTACTTACGAGGTAACCAGCCAGGACCCCAAATCCCCAAAACATACGCCTCTGATAGAACTGAACTGATGACCTACCAGTCTGCTGCCTGCCTTACTTGCCACTTTACCACAGTGAACATGCTGCATACACCTTTTATGATGAGAAGACTGTGTAGCAATACCTATCCGTTTGAAGTGTGGAAAAGCAAATCTCCTGAACTAGCATATCCATGGATCTCTGCAAATTGGGGTAAGTGCTTTCACATATTTCAAGCAGAAGAATTTATGGTGAGGGCGAGCACAGGGAGTAGAGGCATGGTATATCATTTTGTCTCTGATCTCAATTTACTGTTTGGCTGCAACACACATCTTTGTCAAGACTTTTTCTTTTGTCTGGAGGAATGAAGAATCAATCTTCAGATTGTTATGTCTACAATAATATTTGCCACTTAGCCTGGAAATGCTTCCTCTATTTCTGATAAAATGTACCGTCTACAAATGAAACAGTTTTCCAAGAGAAGCATTGTAATCTTCTTTAGATGATAAATGATGACTTCTACAACTATGAAAATTACATTACAGAAAGAAGTGTTTCACATTCAATATGGCATATCTGAACATATGAAACATGCACACAAAAAAAATCACTTTGACTAACGTCAATGTGAAGATGATTCAACTTCAACAATAGAAAACTTACCCAGTAATGACATCGAGGATGTGGCTGTATATGTGTCCTGTGACAGACGTCTCTTTCTCCTTTTCACAGATTTGCTTCCTGTGGTCATTCTTTTCCGACGCTGTGCTGGCTGCTGATACAGGAGGCACTCTCCCTGAACCACGAGCAAGCTCTTGACCAAGTTCAATGCTGCTGCACACACTCACTGAGCATGTCTGATCATGGGTCATCAAACTTCTTCCATCAGCTCCTGTTTCATCCTGACACAGACCAGAGATGCTACCCAAGTAAGAATGCTCTCCTTCAGTCCCTGAACGACTGACGCTTTCACATGGGATGTCTTCCATTGTGTGTTCAGGGGAATGTCTATCACTGCTTTGGTGTATTTCAGTCAGTCTGGCACATGCTTCCACCATACTATTGAAACTTCTGTCATCAATTCTGTCGTTGACAGTCAACTCCAGACTTGATAAAAACTAAACCTTCTGTCGAATTGCAAATTGAAGAATTATCAGTGTTTTGGGGTTCACTTCACCTGCTGGTATTTCCTTACTGCCATTCCTTTGTCCAGTCTGTGTGCCACCACTCCTTTCAGAATGCAAGTGATTGATTTCACAACAGTTACCAGCTTGAAGCTGATCGATGCATGTCACCAAACTTCCAACATCAGTCGTCTGTGTTGCTAGGCAGTCAGGATTTCCAAGTGACTCAGCCGGTGAATTCATTCTGCTAAGGCTTGACACACTTATTGGGCTGCCTGGCTGGCAGAACTTGGGCAGTTTCTGCATTAAGACAACAGGCGTCAAGCTTCCTGCAGAACTGCTTCCCGGGCTCCAACTTTTGACCACTGGGCTGGGCATTGTGTCAGGTAGTTTTGCACTGTTCAGTTCCACAGAGGTCTCACCTCCTGAGATGTCACCTCCAGGGCTGCTCTTTGCACTATCAAAACTCCACTGATTATGCCTTGACCTAACACCTTGCAGACATGATTTTGAATCTGCTTTCTTCTGGTGTTTGCTGTATGAATTCAATGAACGATTTTTCTCACACAGTGATGTCAGCACTGCAGGCAGGCAATCGGCAGACACATGTGCGCTGGATCGTCCAAGCCATTCATCTAGCATTTCAGTTCTACTGATGACCTCACTCTGGCTTGATAATGCATCTGCTGAATGTGCAAGTATTGATTCTTGAACTCTACCTCTGAAAGTTCTTGTATTTGCGTACAATGGCCTTTGCCTTTTCTTCCAACACCTCAGCACTTTTTCCCACTTTGACTGTAACTTCTGTTTCTTCAGTGCCAGTCGTGCTGACCTCCGAGAGGCATTGTCATTATCTTTTGCAAATGCTTGTTAGGCACTGTGCATCTCACCAACATATACTTGATTTCTGTGGTATTATGACCTTTTCTGAAAGGCAACCTGCACACACACACAATGACAATCACACAGGGTTGTGTTTTTATCAAAATGTTCACATTAAACCAATACAAAGTCATAGCCATCAGCAAGATGATGACTGGCATTAAAACAAGGAAGAATTTTCAAAAGTCAATCAGAACAGAGGAAATAAGTAGCATTCACATTTTACAACATTTCTGAACCAGGTACTTCCTTTCCCCGTCCTAACTGTTGTATCAAAATTGTATTTCAGACCGAGGTGATGGTCAATTTTACATCAGAGTCTTAGCCAGAAATATTGAATTCTGCCACAATATCAACTTTCACATCAGTCTTACCCTCTCTTCCTCTCTCTCCCCTCTCACTCACACACACACACAAGCACACACACTTTTCCTTAGCAACATGAAATCTTGTAGAGTCACACATGAATGATGAATTGAAAGAACCACTGATCTGTGGAGCAGTTACATGGAACACCGGGGAGAGGGATGAAGGGAGAGAGGAGGTGGTGAAAATCACCAGCTTAGTCCATATATCCCTGTAATTAAGACACACTACACAAGTTTCAGTACGTTCTGTTGAACTGGAAAAGAATCCATTGAACATTTGTTTTGGTCACGTTGGTGATACTGAATTTCTGGAATGAATTACCAGCTGTTCTAAACAGATGTGATAATATCAACAATTTCAGACTTACAACAGAACGTGTGTTGTTTGGTAACAAAAAATATGACTGATGATAAACTTAATTCTATTCTAATGCATGCAAAATTTTTCCTTTACAAATCTAAATGTGAAAATACTTTTCCATAATTCACACTTTTTAGACGACTTGAAAATAAATATGCTACTGAAGAATACATCTCTTGAATATATTTGAAGTATACAGACTTCCAGTGGAAATGGTATGCTTACAAGGCCTTATTGAATGAATACTCCCCCTCTACCGACTTACAGCTGTTCTTTGCTACTGCAAATGTAATCACACAACTGGCAATTCTGGCAAAAGGTGTTCAAATACTTCCCCACCCCACCCCTGTCTCTCTTACGTATTTTTCCCTTTAGTACTCTGTGTTTATATCATATGTTTACAATCTCAATGTCTGCATCTTCACGGATGTCAAACAGTGAAAGTACAAGGAAAAATGTTAAAGGGATGGACTTGTTGATTTTGTTAAGTTCTGCATTTATAACCAGCCGCCATGGCGAAGTGGTTAGCGTCGCGACTCCCAGCTGGGGAGGTCGTGGGTTCGAATCCCATCAGAAGTCATGTGGGTTTTTCTGCCCCGACCGGCTCCTACCCAGAGTTGAGTTTGCTGCGGACTCAGTTGGGAAGACTGGGACCACACAGTCGAGTTTCATCCACTTAATTTCTGAGAGTGTTGCTCAAATTTCCTGACCAACACTGCAGGTGTCTGTATCTCTCGGGCCTGGTTGACGCCAGGATATATTATGAGAGGAAGCGTAGAGTACAGCCCTGTCATGTCGTCTCAGACCGAAATGGAAATCCGTAGCATCATCATAATCATCCTCATTCTCATCGATCAGCATAAAAAAAAGATGTCTCAAATTCTGTGGCCCTTCATGCCCTGCTCTCATGGTGACCTCAGTTTCGATGCCTTCTCCACGTCTGTGGCCTTGGTTTGGTTCCGTCGGGGTCACCGGTATCGGCGAGTCCATGGGGGCTGTCGTTGGATGGACATGGTGGCGCCCTCCGGAGGGAGAGCTCTCACTCACGCCGGCTCCGCAACTAAGCAATTATTGTCGTCAGTAGGGGGCTTAGTAGGTGGTGTCCTGCGTATGTTAGATCAAAACAGGCGCCACTGAACACCACTGAAGTGACTCGGCAGCAGTGCAGTGTCTCCTCCGGTGGGTTGTCTCCTGACGACTTGACATTGACTGCTGCCTGTGGATTGCCAGTGCCGGGGCTGCGGCGGGGCCGACCGGGCCGTGGCTGTGGACAGGGGTGTCGGAATGAGCGGCGTGGGTGCACTGCCTCTGAGGTGGCGCAGAGGTTGGGACAGCTAAAAAAAAAAAAAAAAAAAAAAAAAAAGTTCTGCATTTATAAATCCAAGCTGAAGAAATACTCAGCCAAGGATTCTAGTTTTCTTCAATTGAATATTGGCTGTGAACTGGAAAAGGAATTACTGATTGTAAACAGAAACATGAAAGACACTTCAGGGAAAAAAAAAAAAGTTTCACAGATCTTCCCATAGAGAAGTGAGTTGAAACTAGTTTCTTTGTCTTGCTTATACTGTTTATATTTATGCTTTATATGTCAACAAGATAACTTTAAGCCAATATTTGGTAAAATCTGTTAAGATGACTTATGAATGCTGTTGACTGCCTAAATGCTTTAAGGCAGGTGACCCTGAGTTGTCTACATAATTACACAACCTATTTGACTACTTTGAAGAGTTACTCCCCTTCAATTGTTCAGCTGTTTCTTTCCATCTAGTGCTACTTATTGAAAACTGTTTAAATCCTTTCTGAAGAACTCAAGTTGAGACAAAAAATAAAAAGGATACATTATGTTATTCTAACTTGTACCAGCTCAGACCTCATTCTGTCTGGACCTCTCATTTAAAATCCATTCTGTAACCTCCACAAACTTGGAATCCTATGTCTGTGACACTTGGCCCAGTGCAGGAACATGAATCCTTGCAACTAAGTGGACAACTGACTGACCAGCAACATATGTTTAATGGTGGTTCCAACAAATAGAGATCAGTGCTCCTCCCCTCCGCTCTAGCAACACCCAAACATGCTAAATTCTCCCATGTTCCCATTGCAACTCAGACCATACAAAGTGAGAAGAGACCAGCCCTTGCAAAAACAGGCTTAATTTCACTGAAGTCACACAAATACTTTGTACATTTCAGTCTAGTATACAAAAGTAATGTGAGCAAAACTGTACATGTGCCAGTCCATTAGTTGTCCATATATCATTTCATGTGTGATCCCTTTTTTCATATCCATCTGTCACTTGAAGCACAAGCACTTGTAAATGCATAAGCCTAAGGTGAATTCCACCTCAACTATTCTAGGTATTTATAACAGTCCTAAGAATCATTCTTTTGATGAATAGTACCAGAATGTTGTTCCTTCCAGTGAGAGGATAGAGGCAAATTTCAATATAAAAACTACTGTCTAAATTCAATAGAGACCATCCTCTAAGTTCTTCTCCTAGAGGATGACGCCCATTCGTCACAGCAACCCACCAGAGGTGACTGCACTGCTGCAAAGTCATTTAGGTGGTGTTCAGTGGAGTCTGTTCTGATCTAAAATACATGGGACACCGCCTTTTTAACCCCTATTGACAACAATTGCCAACTTGCTGAGCCAGCATGGATGCACTCTCCCTCCAGAGGATACCACTATATCCTTTCAACGACAGTCCTATGAATTTGCTAATGCCACAGATCCTGACAGAACATAGCCAATGGTACAAACGTAGACAGGAAATCAAGGCTACTGGCTATGGTCACCAATGACAACAGAGCATGATGTCATAGAATTTGAAACTTTTGTTGTTATTGTCAATTTATGTGCATGCATATGATGAAGATGACATAATGGATTTCCATTCTGGTCCAAGACTGCATGACTGGGCTGTATTCTACACTTGCTCTCATAATCTATCCTGGCACGAACCTGGCCCAAGAGATACAGACACCTGCTGTGTTGGCCAAGAAACCTGAGCAGCACTTTCACTTTCAGGGATGGAACTCAACGATCTTGTTCCAGTTCTGCAAAATGAGCCCACAGCAAACACAGCTATGGGTAGCACTAACAGGCATTCGGAACCAAGGAATCAAACCCACTACCTCCTGCCTTTTGAGTCCGTAATGCTAACCTCTTCGCCTTGGCAGCCGGTCACTTGACCTCATTTTGTAAATGCACCCCCTTTTAAGTTTTTTTGTTTTAATCAATCAAATCGCTTAAAAATTTAACTGTCTCCACTGATGTCCGATGAAATACCGTTTGCAACTTTTTTTTTTTTTTTTTGTGTGACAACTTCAGTGTTTTTACCCTGATAGTGATGTATTATTTCATTTTATTTTTTTATGTTTGGCGACTCCTTCAAAAAGTCACATAAACCACTTTTGTGGGTTGCTGTCCACGATCTTTCCATGTTTGCCTACAGCCAATTTACCTCGCCTCCTTTCCCCACTTCCGCCACCCACCCACACTCACATGGTTCCCCCATATGCGAGACAAAATAATGTAATGGTGATTGTTATCACTAGGGAAGAACCATTGTAATGCTACTCGCTAAACGTGCAAAACATTGTGCAACATTTATCCTCTGTCCACTCAGATTATGTTTGTGTATTTGCTCGCACACCTTTGGATAGTCGTTGGTAAGTCCCCGTGGTACTTTTCTTCCCTTTGCAGAGCGAACAAAAGCTGAATTACCCACCATCCAAACCCAGCCGCACGATAACACGTTCAACTCGTCTTGTCCAATGGCGCTTAAATGATCACGTGACAAATATCACGCCGCCGTCTGTTCCCCCTCCCTCTCTCCTCATTCCTCAACCCATCGTCTTCCCCACGGGAGACTCTTCACAGTCCCGATTTTGTGCAGTTGTTATTTTTATTGTTTGATTGTCTTCTCTTTTTCTGTTTTTGTCCCTCCTTATGCGCGCGCGCGCGCGCGCACACACACACACATTTCATCTTTGACAATGTCCACACCACAATCGACTGTGACACAGGCCCTGCCCTAAACAGTTTATGACCTAAAAGTTCAGCAAAAGTAAGATGCGCGCATACGATTAAAAAAAATCTTTAATTCATTTTATTTTACTTTTTAACATGCGCGCTGGTGACCTATTCGTTTTTTCAGTGAACCAGTACTTTAGGAATAAGAAGAAGACGACGACTTGCAGGGAAAGAACACCTCAAAAAGGACCACACTCTCCCACCTCAATGGGTTTTTCCCCCACTTATCATAGTCAACTCGAAATCCGTCACTAGTTACAACAGCTAATACTTCATAGACCACTTTCACCCAGAAATCAGGACGGAGTCATAGTGCAGAACAACTGACCGCGATAACAATAAAAATGATAATGACAAAGTGGTGGCATAGCACAAATTGTCGATTCATTCTAAATAAATATTTGCTGTGGTTTCGTATGAAGTTACTGTCACTTACCCGCGGAATCTCTCTCTCTCCCTCTTTCTGTCTCTGTTTCTCTCACTCATGTAAGCTTACACAAAATGTCGCATGCAAACATACAGTAAGACCGCGCGCGCGCGCGTGCGTACACACACACACACACACACACACACACACTGAAATGAAGATAAAACACCGATTTACATAGAGAACCATACAAAAGACATCGCCTGAACACAACACAGAAAAATACACAAAAGACATCAAAAGACACACTTGATAACTGGCAAATATACAAAAGATATTGTCAAATGATAAAAAACATCCAAAAGATATCAGACAGCTCTGCAACAGACACGGCGTTCCATGTTTCGATAGAATGGGATGTGTGCACTGGATATCTGCTCGTTTCAGGCGTGTGTACTAGATCTTTGATAGCCGTCGGTGGTGTGTACTGGATCTCTCCATTTTTTCTCACCGGTGTTCACTGGATCCCCTACCAGTGGTTTCTAATGGATCTGTTTTTGTCAGCAGTGTTCACGGGATCTCTGTCACTAATAATGTGGAGAGGATCCCGGTGTATTGTCAGTGATGTGTACCGGATCTTAACTTGTTGTCAGTCATGTGTACTGAAATTGCGATTATCAGTGACGTGGACAGGACCTCTCGTTGTTGTCAGTGACACGCACTAGATCTTTAACGCTTTTGACGTACACTGATTGCTGCTTCTTGTCAGCGATGCGCACAAGATCTGTGCTTGTCGTCAATGATATGTACTGGATCTGTGCTGTCAGTCATGTTTGCTGAATCTCTGTAAGTCGTCAGTGACGTGAGCCTGATCTCTGTGTGTGGCATGGGATGGGGACAGGATCTCTGCGTCACCCAGTGTGTGCTGTCAGCTGACGGGGACAGGGCTTCTGCTGCTTCTTTCTGGCGTGGATAGACTCTCTGCTTGTTGTCAGCAATGTGTAAAGTGTCCTCTGCTTGTTTCTTAAGGGTGTGTACTGGGTCTCTGCATGTATGTGTACTGGAACGTTGCTCATCAGTGATATGTACAACGTCTCTGCTTGCAGATTAGTGATGACTGGATCTCTCGTATTGATGCAGATAGTCTTTGATGGCAATGACGTACCCTGGATCTCCTTTGTCAGTAGTATTTATGGATCCCTTCAGTTGTTTGTGATATGTGCGCGCGCGCGCGCACACACACACACACACACACACACACACACACAAAGTGCCTCTTGACAAAACACAACTAAGGACTGCATCGAGTGTCACATGGTACGAGCGGTGTTGGTGACTGAAACAGTTCATATTCTCTCTCTAGCTCTATTTATCTATTTAGCCAAGGATCATCATCCATACATGGACAAAGTTGATTCTTGAAATCCACAGCACAATGATAACGTAAACGTTGCAGCTGAGCTCAGGTGTTTGAAATGGGCAGGAAAAGTATATAAAATTTACATTATCTAAAGGTCACTCAAGGCCACTGGGGGTGACATGAACTGTGACAAAACACACTTCTGATGAAACCAAACAAACAGACAAGTCTTGTTTATTCTATAACTTTGTGTTTATTTCCACGTTAACCTTATTATTTCAGACACTATCAAAACATAACAGTTTCTCAAAGAAAGCTGATTTTAATACTTGTTACAGTGGTTTCATACCAGTTTTTACATACATTGAAAGACTCAGTGTGCCTTGAAGGGCAGGATGATGATTACTTGGAGATGATAGAAATTAGGCAGACAACGATGATGCCATGTACCCTTCAAAGTTAGCAAAATAATGGAAATTCACAAAAAGAACACAGTGGACCCTGGAACTCACACAAAAGGGGGGTGTTTACAGGCATACAGATATTTTACAACATGCTTGAATTCAAATGACTACCCCATTGCCACAGAAATAAGCACACTGACCTTTCCCTCTACATTCAATAGATGAACGTATTCACACTTCTCTAAGTGATGCAACAAACAATATTTCGATTTTATTCAATACTGTGGGGTATGGCAGGATACTCGGTTGATCATCAAGTACAACATAATTTGATCTCAGTGCAATTCTATGGCTAAAAGTGATCCTTGTCTTCACAATGCATCGGTCTAGCATGAGAGGAACTCTGTGGAATGAGGATTCCCACAGGAAGTTCGACTTACAGATCACTATGGAAAATCCAGCCACAGTTCAGAGACTTGCACACGGCAAGAACGTCAGCACCTTGCAGAGAAAGGGAACCGCATCAACACATCACTTCTGAGACAACAGACAGTGATTCTAATGACACTTTAACGTCTTAAACAATGGCTATGCTTAAAGAGACGCAGGCATAAACTTCTCCATGAATGAGGATCTTATGCAGCCATAGAATTGTGTTTTGCGTTTGTATCTGTGGCGGTAACTAACCCCTTTTCTTTCTAAATTTTGCTTCATTTTCTACCCTCAGTCACTTCGTTTTGAAACCCTCTCCATGAAAGTTCATAAATCTTCAAGGAAAAAAACTTGGCACAAGGACTACTGTAACATTTGAGTAAAGGGTTTAATAGGTCTTTGGAAACACACATAACAACAGAAAGAAAGTAAAACTGACACAAATAAAACAAAATGCCACTTAAACTTTTAACAGATGCGGCAACACTTCACAGACACAAACAGAGTTGAGCAAATGTTCAGTGACTCAGACAACTACTCGGAGATATAAGGAAAAAATGACAGCCCACCTTTTCACAGAACTAGAAAATGCAAGCACATTTGGGGAGATGGGGACAATTCACATCATTTCATTTTAGACAGAAGTGCCCTTCCCTCCCGGAGAGGACAGGCTCTAACAACATCCAACTTGTGAAAGAATGTATAGCACCATTTTCACAGGACTGGATATCAACAATAATTCCTCAAAAGCAGCCTTCAGTAGGACTGGATATCAACAATACTTCCTTCAAAGCAGTCTTCTCAATAGGACTGGAAATCAACAATATAATTCCTTCAAAGCAGCCTTCTCAATAGGACTGGATATCAACAATAATTCCTTCAAAGCAGCCTTCTCAATAGGACTGGATATCAACGATACTTCCTTCAAAGAAGCCTTCTCAAAAGGACTGGATACCAACAAGAAATCCTTTAAAGCAGCCTTCTCAATAGGACTGGATACCAACAAGAAATCCTTTAAAGCAGCCTTCTCAATAGGACTGGATACCAACAAGAAATCCTTTAAAGCAGCCTTCTCAATAGGACTGGATATTGAGAAGAATGCCTTTAAAGCAGCCTTCTCAATAGGACGCTTAGGACTGTTTCACTCTGCAGGGTCAATATATTCTGGAGAGGAGGGGAATAAACAGATTAACTTCAAACAGCGGGCTGGAATAGCTCAGTGGTAGAGCGCCGGACTCATAATCTTGGTGATCCTGGGGTTGTGGGTTTGAATCTCCACCACGCCGTTTCAGTACAGGGGGATTTTTCCCTGAGTTAACATTAGTTCTGACTCCATTTCCCATGCAGTCCTTCAAATGAGACTATAAACCAAGGTTCCGAGTGTGAATGCACGCATAACATCTTAAACACACGTAAAATACCATCACCAACTTTTGGAAAAGAAGGCCAGTTTGGCCATTGGTATGGATGACATGTTACACATAGCAAGCACCTTCCCTGAAGCTGGAGTATGGCTGCCTGAAAGGCGGGGATAAAAAAACTGTCAAACATACAAAACTCCACTCTCTTTGTTGCCTGTGTATGCAGAAAAAACACCTTCAAAAAACAGAATGGTAACTATCATTATAGGGACAGCGTTAAAAAACAGCACTTAATCTGTTGATAAAGAGAGTCTACAGAACAACAGTGCACACGGCCAACATATTTATAACACTTTATGTCTCAAACGAAAGGTTACGAAATCTGGAGAAAAAAAAAAAAAACCCTGGTTCCAGCATCCTTTTTTTCTATTGACCTGAGAACTGTCAACACCTGAATGACATGAGGCATTAACAACACAAAGATTTTTGAGAACTGTTGTCTTCTCCTGGACAGAAGACAGTCAAACACAGGAAAGAAAGGCGGCAGAATGATTCTTCAACACTGAAAGAGACGGTAGAAACATCTCTGACACTGGAGAGATGGAACAGCAACATAAAAACTTTTCAACTCTATAGAGAAGGGACAATAACACAGGACTGGTGAAAGAGGAGGCAGAATGATTCCTGAACAGGGGAGAGAAGTAACAATAACAACTCTTCAAAGCTGGAGGAAGGGAGTTACACCAACACTTCAGCACTGGACAGGACAGGTAATAACAGTCAGAACTGGACAAGGAGTGTAAACCAAACTAACACTGGGAAACAGATAATACTGACATTTTAACACTAAATAGAAAGTGATATTATCAAACTAAGACTGGGAAACAGATAATACTGAAGAGAAAAAAAAAAGGGTAAAAAAAAAACTTTTTCACCTCAGGGTAAAATTCATCGATTAAGAAGACAAAGATGCTAAAACAGTATGTTTCAGGTCATAGACCCTTTCTCAACTGCCAATTTTTTTTTTTTTTTTTAGATAATACTGACATTTAAACACCAAATAGAAAGTGGTATAACCAACACTTTAATATACACTGGAGGGAAGAGGATGATACCAACACTTCCACACTGCAGAAGAGTTGTGTATCACTTTAACAGTGGAAACCAGGTATAATATTATGACTTCAACCCTGGGGAGAAGGAAAAATACCAACACTTAAGCTCAGAAGCGAAGGAGACCATACCAACTCTTCAAGACTGACTGGACAGAAGGTGACAGACAGCAGCACATCAATGTTTGAGAGAAGGGAATAATGCTAACACTTCTTGACTGTAGAGGTGACATGCCAACACTTCACCATTGCAGAGCATGGAATGATACTGACACTTCACCACAGAAGAAAAGGAATAAAACCACACCAAAAAATTTCGGTGGTGGAAAGAAAGGGATGACACCAATACATCAACACTGGAGAGACGGTATAATACCAACACTTCAACATTGGAGAGAATGGGATATCACCCAAACCTCTACGCTGGAAAGGAGGCACTACAACCAATTCACCACCTGACTGAAGGTAATGTATCAACACTTCAACACTAGACCAACAGGGAAATATCAACACAATGCTGGAGAGAAGAGATAATACAATACCTGACAAAAAGGGAAAATACCTACTTCTACATCGAAAAGTAAAGGATAATACCAATACTTCGACAACAGAGAGAACTCGTAATACCAACACCACAACTCTGGACAGAAGGGGGTGTTGTGCTGATACTGGAGAGAAAGCATAGTGACAACATTTTAACACTGGAGAGGAAGCATAGTGACAACATTTTAACACTGAGAGAAAGCATAGTGACAACATTTTAAACAATGGAGAGAAGGGATAATGACAACACTTAAAGAGAACAAAGCCATGACAATTTGTCAACACTGGAGAGAATGGGGAAATAGCCACAATCCAACACAGTAGATCAGTTGAAGTGATTATTTCAACAATGAAGAGAGAGAGGTCATAACAATACTTCAGCACTGGATAGAAGGAAGAAGTAGGAACACAAAATATTGTAGAGAAGATGGTGACAGTGACACAGTAGTACTGGAGAGATGGGGGGCTATATCAATACTGGAGGGAAGGGGGATGATGACATGTCAGCACTGGAGAGAGAGGCTAATACCAATTCATTAACAAAGATTTGTATTTCAAAATGCCTGAACATCCAAAAGTAGGGACACATTTTCAACAACTTCACATGAGAGAAAATTGTCTTCTATACACACACATATATATGTGCACACACATTGTGCACAGTAATGTAACATTTGTTCAAGTCAACAACGGCAAGAAGGGGCAGTGAATTTCAATATTCAGCACAGGAAAGGATGGGGCAATACCAACACTGAACAGGAGCGGGGAAGGGGGAGTACACCACACTTCAATGCTGGACAGAGGGGTAATACCAACATTTCCACACTGGACAGAATAGTGTTATACCAACACATCAACAGTGGACAGAATGGGGCAATACCAACACTTCAACACTGGACAGAAATAGGGTAATAACATTTCGAAAAGTGCACAGAATGCGGCAATATCAACACTTTAACAATGAACAGAATGGGTTAATAATAACAATTCACCAGTATTCAAAATGGAGTAATACAAACACTCCCACCGCACAGTGAGAAGGGAGTAATACAAACAGTTCAACAGTGGATACACATGTCAACAGTGGATAGAATGAGGTATCTACATGTCAACACAGTGCACAGTGTGGGGTAATAACACTTCTTACATTGGAGACAAAAGGCACAGCAACTACACTTCAACACTGGACAGGAGGGTAATATCAGTGCTTCAACAATGGAGAGGAAAAACAAAGCAGACTGTGATGATCACACAGAAAAAACAGTACAGACATTTCAACAAGCTTCACTCAGACAGAATGGGTTAATGTAATTCAAAAGGCACATTTGTATTGGAAAAGAGGTTAAGAGCACCAGGAACGCTGAATATTTCTTTTGACTCACAAATAAACAGCAGCATGTTCAAGAAGAAAATAAAATGTCGAAATATTCCGCATTCTGCCATCTTTAATGATTTTCCCTTTCTGAACATGTATGCCGAACGAAACCTGATCTAGTTACCTAAACCATGACCAAATGAGGCAGCATACTGACAATTTTATTGTGGTAAATTCCGAGCAGTAGTCTGACAAATCATTCAGTATCTTTTTTCAATGAAATTTCAAAACAAGCACAAAGAATGCATATTAAAAAGGATTTACCTATCAAAATGTGCAAATGCTTATAACTGCTCTGTAGGATGGAATACAGACTAACAGTGTTGTATGCACATACCTATATATACCATGCTTCTTCTGTTAATGAGGAGAAAACCTGTTACAGTGGCAAACAAATGGAGAAAGTGGGCAATAAGTACATAATGAATGGTTAAATCAATTGTTTTCAAAGATAAAACAGAATAGAAGCATGAAGAAAAGGCAAAACACAGGAAGACAGAAACATGAATTTGCATTAAAAAAAATACAGTCGTAATTTTGTGAGATGACATCCCACTTTGCACACCGGCATACTTTACAATGATAAATTTTTCTCTTGGTCTGACTAGCACTTTCTGGCACACCAATATAACAAGAGTGTGGATGAGGCTGTTGCAACAAGAAACAAACACAAACGTTATAAATTACATATAAGTATATAAAAAATTGAATATAAAACCAAAACCCGCATTTCATTTTTTTTTTTAATACACAAGAGAAAATTCTGTGGTAATATAGCAACCAAGATAACGTATGCATTTAGCAAGATATATTAACAAATGAGTCCTGGGCTCTCTTTGCTGCAAAAACTCTTCAGCAGTTGAGTGATCAAAGTTTGTACTTACAGAAACCCGTAGGTACTGACCACTGTAAATCCGTCTACAACATGATGCCAGAAAAGAACTCAACATAATAAATGAAAAACTATCAAAAATGATTGTCAACTAGTTTCATGTAATGTCTCCTCATTAAAAATGACACACACACACAAACACTATATAATTTCAAGCATACAAGACAAAAAGCTGTCAAAACAGCCAGATAAAAAAAAAAAACCATAACCAGCATGCTAAAACATAGAAAGAATGCAAAGGGAAGAGAAGACAGATTTAAAAAAAAACAACACCAGCTTGGCTTAAGGCTGTGTCAGACCAACTGACATAGGCTAGAACACCAAGGCTACATCAAAATATTATTATACTCATAGTTATGCAGGGATTGTCTTAAGTCATGAAAAGCTCTTAGCATAACATTATCAGTCTCCAAAATCCCTCGAAGTTGGAGGGTGGCTGCCCACATGGTGCGGTAATCAAAAACAGTCACACACGTAATGTTCTCATCCCTAGCTGATGCATTTGTACCATAGTGTTCAAATACTTCGGCTGTTTGGATGATCCCTGGAGTCTTTTAGCCAGGATATGACAACAACAACAAAAAAGCAACAAACCAAAAACCCACAAACACCAATCCAGTGGTAAAGTTTTCCTTTCCAACTACTACAGGCTTACTATCTTTGAGGCAGGACAGCAACTGCACTCTGCACAATAGCATAATGTTCTTTTTTTTCCAAGAGTCCTTGACATTTCCTCCCCCCACCCCCTCCTCCTTAGCTTCACATCATCAAGAAACTGCTGTAACTAAACAGACTTTATGTAACGTCTTTATCAGTAATCAAGGTAATCTATCAAAAATCAAGCCAGTTTATCAATGATCAAAGCAGTTTTCATATTACTAGTATTTTTGTAAATTATCAGCATAAAAAAAAACACCTTAAATTCTACAGGAATAGCAACTGTGGTCTGTACCACTAAAAACGTAGAAAAGGACAGGCAGATATCTTTAACAATGTGGTTTACAAATGCTACAATTTTTTGCTCCTATTTATGGAAGTGTTTAGTGGCAACCCACTTTTTTTTTTTTTTTGTGGCAACCCATATCATATCCTTTCAAAACACGACAATGTTTTCTTTTTTGATAACTGATTGTTAAAATACACTTTCTCGTCAAGGAAATAAAACCATCTTTTTTTCATCCAGACAATGAGAATCGAGCTTAAACAAAGAAAGAACACTGGCCAGCAGCAGACTTATCAGGATAAAGAATCTTTCTTGCGACAAAATAATGGCACTGAACAGGCACTTCAACATAAAACAATAGCATTATACTGCACAGCATGCAAACAACACCCTTTAACCCTTGCCTCCTGAGGCATTATTTCAGCACTGTTCACTTCAGGTCCCCATTCACAACCATATCCAAGTTTGTCCTATTGCAGCCTCAGTACCAGCAACCCCAGGACCAATCAGTATCAAGTCGTCATGAGGCTACCACCAGGAGATGCCGTTGTTGCAGTCACTTCAGTGGTGTTCAGCTGTGCCTGTTGTGATCCATCACATGCAGGATACCACCCACCACTAAAGTTGAAAGAAACTTGTGGGACAGCTGATCAAGTCCTTAGAAAAGAGCACCCCCCCCCCCCCCCCCCCCCCCCCACTCCCCTTAGACAAGTATTTCGGATCTGAATTCCTTACACTTTAGGGGGCCAGGCCACATCCAGGTCATCACTGTTAGATGCTCTTCTGCTTCTTCCAGAATTTTTTTTCCCTGGCACCGACAGGATTAGGAATCAGCAACTTCTGGATAAGTGGATATCTCAAGGTACTGCCTTTTAAGACAGTTATCTGCCGTAAGAAGTTAACTTTTGTTCCCTCCTTGACCAGATCCAGTGGGAAGACTTTTCAGCTGTTTCTGCCACACTTCCTTTAGTCTTATTTTCAGAAATGTAGAGCTGTTTTGTAAGATCATACACTGATGGGCCTACAAACTCCCTTCGTGAACCTTTATGTCGAAGACCTTGGCCTGGTAGCAGATTCCCTCAAGCTGCTGACTACACTGACACACTTTTTGTCTTGTAGATGTGAGCTTGCTAAATTCTGGTTTTATACGGCACTGTGAGTTCAATTACAGTCAGTTGTTATGATGACCTCAAGAGAAGCACAATATCTGGCCTTGTGCCACTCTTCCTGATGATCTCTGCATTGGTTTCCCATTGTGGGAGGTCTGTTCTGTGCTCCCAGTCCCACTCCATCCAGTAAACCCCTATTCGTTCGTTCTTGACATCTCAGCTGTTCTAAGCCATGATTTGTGGCCCCCTGCAAAGTAGGATGTCAGTAAGTAACTGCCAAGCTGTGCAGCCAGTGAGCAAGCATCCTTCCCTCTCTGGTGGGTGCCACCATGTCCATCCAATGACAGTCCCCATGAACAATACCAATGACTTTTGGATGGACTCACCATGGGCACCGACATGGGATGAGGATGCTGACAATGAGGTCAGCACCAGAGCATGGCATAAAGGACCACAGAATGTGTGACTGGTTTTCATGATGGTCAATGCAGATGGGGATGATGCTATGGTGTACCATTCTGACCAAACACAGCAGCAGGTCTGCATTTAACATTACCTTTCATAATACATCCTGGTAACAAGAACACCTGAAAGACCGACACCTGCACACAGATGGTCATGAAGTTTGAACAGCGCTTCAAGAGATGCATCCAGTAGGTGTGTACCATTCGAATGTTTGGTTCCGGTCTACCCATTTGAACCTATGGTGCACCCAGGTTCCGTTTCCGGTCTACCCATTTGAACCTATGGTGCACCCAGTGTGGTTCCGGTCTACTACCCATTTGAACCTATGGTGCACCCAGTGTGGTTCCGGTCTACCCATTTGAACCTATGGTGCACCCATGTGGTTCTGGTCTACCCATTTGAACCTATGGTGCACCCAGTGTGGTTCCAGTCTACCCATTTGAACCTATGGTGCACCCATCTCTGGTAGGATCCAGATGGGTCCACAAATCCCACAAGTAAATGCCTTTAATGGAGATCAAGTACAAATGACCAAGTACCTATCCAACAGCGTGCAGTACTTATCACACACACCACAGCTCCTTGTGCTACTATACCATTTGAATAATATCCCATAACACATTCATGAAACACATAAAACCTTACCAAAAAAAGGGTTGTAAGGT
Organism: Conus betulinus; assembly: GCA_016801955.1. Classification (NCBI taxonomy): domain Eukaryota; kingdom Metazoa; phylum Mollusca; class Gastropoda; order Neogastropoda; family Conidae; genus Conus; species Conus betulinus. The sequence continues at coordinate 390,607 of JADBJO010000004.1, read as the reverse complement.
TAACCAAAGGTGGTAATGCATTGGTAAAAAGTGGTATAAAATCAACACACATTAATAATAATATCATGTACATACTGTCAAAAACAGAAAACCTCTCGTCTACATCACTACCAAGATTGAAGCAGGGCGTTTTAGAGAGGGAAAACAGGGAAAACTAAGGAGGACAAAAATCAACAAAGTTCCCCCTTTCCCTTTACTCTGTCAAACCATTGATATGCAAAGACTGCAAAACATTATTCTATAACATAACACACAAACCCTCCAAGGATCATTTATCCAATCTTCAGTCAGTCTTGTCCACATTATAATGTGCCAACAAATCGTTCCTGAATTTCAAAACACAAAACAGAGTGAACACTTTGTGCATAGCTGCTTATGTAGATGCGCATAGTAAATGGAGTAAACCACACAGAAATATTTGGGAATTGCGTGATTTTCTCCATCTTATACCTCCATCTATGCATTATATCCTTCATGGCCAACAAGATATACAAACCTCTGACAGAAGTGCAAGGCCATAAACCAATTCTGAAGAGAACTGATGCTGCTATACCCGTGTTGCTTTTTGTGCAAGACAGAGGCTAAAAGTATTGTTGCACATAATAAAACTGATAACAATGCGCACTGGCATATACTGAAGACAGAATACAACTTGCGTCAATACAGCCTATAACAAATTATGACAACAAAAAAAACATAATCACATGTGGATTTCCCTATGAGGTGTGCTTTTTGTCTTCATACATGCTGTCAACAGTCAAGAAACAGATATCAAAGATGGCATTCCGATCATTCATCATGACAAAAGGAATAAAGCACAAACAACAAAAAATATGGCTAACTAAAAGAGAAGAGTGAGGATAAGGAGAAATGGGTGCACAAGTCAATGTTTACATACAGCAAAACAGTACGCAAATATTTTTCAAATGAAGACAAAATATGCAACGATTACTCAAAGCATCAATTTGAAAATGATATGTTCAATGCATCTGATGAGGACCTGGTAACATACGAGCAGCGGAATAAACCAGACGCATCTCTGCAAAGTAAAGAGTTACTGGCACTGTATCATGTCATAAAACAAAACATACATCAGATTACAATGTATGTACAATAATTTCTTTTTTTTAGCAGAAACCTATCCTCAAATGAGCAATTATGAAGGCACATATGTAAACATGCATGCATGTGTATACGCACAGAGCTATATACAATAACAAAATGCAATACTGTGCTTACATGCTTGTGTTGATGAGTAAAAATGCTTTATGTTATGTTTACATATTCTATGGGAATGTTCACGTTCCATTTGATGTACAAATACAAGTCATACCAAAAAAAAAAGGCTGGGGAATTATATTTTCACTGGCATCTGCACATATTAATAAACACTTAAGGAATGTGTGCACAAAAATATGTTTAAAACATTTACATGAAAACATACTTTCTTTTTATTTCATTTAAAGCAATTTACAGCAATGCTGCTTAAACTTCAAGTCAAAGCAAAGCAAATAGGTTTCAGTATAGAGGAAAGACAATCTGCATGGATTTCTATTGACACTGCTGAAAGGGTTGTATATTCACAGTCAAATGATTTCATGGAATGTCCTTGCAAGCGCTTTTACTTATTAATAGAGCAATCAAAATCTATCAACCTGCAAACGAACGTGTTAATTGAACAGCCTGATCATGGAGCAGTTAAAATCAATCATCCTGTACATGAACTGTGTTTAACTGAACAGTCCTGAGCATGGAGAACAATGATATATGAAAGATGCTTTATTTGCAAGTCAGGCAAGTCATTGCTCTGTTACATTTAACCCATGAGACCTTCACAAAAACTGACTTGGCTGGTATCACAGTTCGTGGCTTTCATTACCATTATGGCTTTCAGTAAACAGCACCTGTGCAAGTTATTAACAAATAAAACTAGACATGAAAAATGATGCTTGGAAGTAGCCCGAGCAGAACATTAAGAGGTAGTGAATATGACATAGTATAGTGTGTACCCGTACATTTTCACACAGAGCATTACATCATTGACTTTTGTGCATTTTGTGGACAACAGGACACATATGACCACATATACAACCAAATATACACAAAGAAATGATTTCCATGAAAAAAAAAAAAAACACACACCCAGTGATCATCCATCCATAAATGCCTTTTAAAAAAATAACCTTAAGCAGGAACGATTACAAATTTGGAGTGGAGAATGCCAGTCCTCTGCCCAGCTTCAGGTAACAACTATATGTATGATGCTAAAAATGTTTCTGAAATTAAAAACTCTACTGAATAACCGAATGTATGATGTTAAAACCGTTTCCAAACGTTAAAAAAAAAAAAAAAAATATGCAGACATCCCACTGTGACTAGAAGGGAAGAGACTGGACATACAAGGTTTGTGTATATAACTGATATGATCACAGCTGATAGGATTCCACTGAACCAGTGTTTTCATCTGGCAACATATGAAGAACCTTGGTAAAATGACCAAACATCTCTGGATCAGTGCAGGTGAGGATGCAGTACCTTGAGTTTGTTGCTGATAATCATCAGATTTTTACAAACTGAAATGGCTTCTCTCACTTGCTGTGACTAGTACACACATCTACAGCCTGTCGTCCATAAAGTTTTGTTTTTTTTTCTAGAGGAAAAAGAAATAAAAAGACACCAATAAAAAAATGTTCTTCCCCTCACTCAGAGAGAGAGAGAGAGAGAGAGAGAGAGAGAGAGAGAGAGACCAGACAAATTTAAGAGGGTAACGGATTAACCATGATACCTTTTTTACATTTTGCATCAAACCCTCTGGAGAACGAAAAAAAAAAAAAAAAAATGAAGTAAGAAACAAAATCAAACAATATACATGAAAAAAAGTTACAATCAATGCATAAGTACATCTGGAGAAAAGAAACCAATGAACAAACAATAACTGGGGTGACAAGAGGGGGATGGAGAGAGAGAGCAAGAAAGAAAGAGAGAGAGAGAGAAAAACAAACATGAGAGAAAAACAGAGAGAGAGAGAGAGAGAGAAAGAGAGGTAGAGACGGAGAGAGTGAGAGAGAGAGAGAGAGAGAGAGAGAGAGAGAGAGAGAGAGAGAGAGAGAGAGAGAGAGCACAATGTGGAGAAAAGCAAACTGCCTGCAAACAAATGACTTGTGTTAATCTCGTAAAAATAAAATCAAACATAAAAACACAGCAGCAGACAACACCACCGATCAAACAACCCATATGCCATGTAGAGTTCAATGAAACAATTAAAAGATGACGGCAGATGAATTCAATTAATATTACTGCACGTTGAGCCCCCACGTGGGAACAAAAGGCGACCACTGCATCTCCATTGGGTTTTCCCTCAGCGTTGGTCTGCAGGTGCACCCCTTCTGCTGTCACCTGCACAGGAAATAACAAGACAGCCTTGAGTCACTGATCTGATGACCAAGGATTAGGACAATGAATGTGTGTACATTTTAGTTATTTTACTCTTTCTCTCTGCCGCTGAAAAAAAACAAATCAGATTTTAGATTTCAAGTATCTGAAGATCAGTTTTTTCCCCTGAGATCTAACCAGCATGCACCTCCTGACTTTCTCTGCAGCCTTTGCATTTAAATTTTTCAAAATGTATGATCAATCAAGCGCAAACTCTATCATTTCTCAAGTGATTTGAATGTTGAGTTCTAAGTGTCTTAAGATCTGAATAAATGAATCGAAGAAAATATATAACGAGGTTTCACAGAATATGATTTATCATTTATTTAACAACTAAAGACATCAAAACAAAGCATTATATTTACAATTACAGTATTTACAATCTAGTCTATCTGACAACGTACGGTCTAAAATATCAAATCAACATTGTACAATGATAACCAGAATACAACTGAATAATAAACTTTGAAGTCAAAGAAGATTGTCAGACATACAATAACTCTTTTTTTTTTTTCTTTTCTGTCCCATCTTCTGTGCCAGCTGAGAGGCACTGTACCCATGCTGCTCATTCTAACACCCCATTCACAGCTGCAGCCCAGCCCTGCCCACCACAGCCTTAACACCGGCAATCCACGGGGAACAGTCAATGTCAAGCTGTCATGAGGCAACCCACCAGAGGAGACACTGCACTGCTGCCGAGTCACTTTGGCAGTGTTCAGCAGCGTCTGTTCTGATCCAACCTATGCACATAAATTGCTTAGTTGCGGAGCCAGCATGAGTGAGCTCTTTCTCTGGATGGCGCCACCACATCCTTCTAAGGACAGTCCCCATGAATTTGGCCATACTGGCGATCATGACAGAATCAAATCATCCCCACAGATGTGGAGAGGTAGTCCAAACTGAGGTCACCATGAAAACAGGACATGAAGGGCCACAGAATTTTTCTTTTTAGTGCTGATCAATGAGGAGAAGAAGCATGATCATAATGCTACAAATTTCCATTCTGGTCTGAGACTGCATCACAGGGCTGTACTCTATGCTTGCTTTCATAATATATCTTGGCGTCAACCAGGCCCGAGAAATACAGACACCTGCAGTGTTGGTCAGGAAATTTGAGCAACACTCTCACAGATGCATCCATTAAGTTGATGAAAACTCGACTGTGTGGTCCCAGTTTCTTCCCAACTGAGCCAGTAGTCAACTTATCTCAGGGTAGGAGCCAGCCAGGGCAGATATATTCAACAAATAAATGGGTCTGATGGGAATCAAACCCATGATTTCTCAGCCAGGAGTCTGTGATTCTAACCACTTCACCATGATTGCTGGTTGCAATAACTCTTTCATTATTTGTTGACAAAAGTCTGTATCCGAGGAAATCATTTGGTTCATCATCACCGAAAAAAATGTTAAGACTAAAAAGAAAAGTCTAACAGTGGAATGATAGAAATGTGCACAATATTTCACAAAACAAATCATATTGTCAAGCCATGAAAAAGATGATCATTTAACAAACCAAACAATAATAATAACAAAACCCCCTAACTTAGAGAAGCAAAACCCGTAACGTGTGTACTAGTGATAAAGATCAGGAAATGATTTCATATGGAAATAAATTATCGTTACAAGTTTCCTGCAATGAAAGCTAACTGGTCTTATTTGCCAAATTGCAAAAAAATTTTATTGGATCAGCGACATTCACAAGCAGATACATATATGATAAGCTATGAACCTTGCTAGATCAAGCACATATTTTGATCTTTTTCATCACCAAAAACATTTTGATCTTTTTCATCACCAAAAACAATCTTTCAAAAGACAAAGAAAAAAGAAAAAAATTCAATATGAGAATTAATTCAACATAAACAAGCCACAACATAGTTGAGTGCTAAACCACATAACGTTTGCCAAGACCATACAGATTAGATCTACACCTTCTTTTTCTTAGACATACCCTAATTCTGTTGGCTAATCGCATAGAGACACTGGTGGGGACGTTTTGGAACATTTACTAGAACAACTGTACTAGAACAAAAAAAAAAAAAAACTCAGCACCATGGATTTTGTTACAAATCATCAACATACGGGTGCAAATGAGGAAGCGTTCCTGACCCTGAAAGTGAATTGTGGCCATCCTTGCAATCCTGAAATTAAACTCCAGCTATCCTAACTGCCCTGAAAAGTATGCCAGAAAAGATCACCCCTGAAACCATTTTGTGGAAACTTATCATTGAGTTATCTTGTACTACTCATTAAATCTACTTTTGAAAGCACAGCAACTGTAGAGCTCTCAGGCACAGCTAAATCAAGTATTCACAGGTAGAAAAAAAACTTCACCTTTGAACTGTTAAAATTCAGGCATGCTTAAAACATGATGCAGTTTGAGGTTGAATGAAACGATCTCTAACAAGACCGTAACAGAGCTGGTCTGAGAAAGATGGGGGGGGGGGGGGGGGGGGGGGGGGGGGGGGGGGGAAATCACATCTGGCAATCTTGATCTCTTCAATCTTGTCACACTTTTGTATTGGCCCCTTCAAACTTTCGAGTTGCAAATGACAGCAGCAAATGGGTTTATGCGTATTAAACCGTTTACAATTTTACTTCAAACTGGAGTTGAATTTTACCATTTTACCCCAAGGAATGCAATGTATGCACTGGTGGACTGACTTTCTGATACAAAGTGTGCTTTCCAGTGCGTCATAAATAGATTTGACAAGCCATTCCCATTTCTTGCTTTTTCGATATGGTTTTCACCTTTTCTTTTGAAGATAGCAAAATCCTTTTTCTGTCAAATAGTTAATCTTTTTTTTTGTGTGTGTTTCTCTCTTTCCCATATGCATTCATTGTCGCTGAAAAGTAACAGCAAATCCATGGCTTGACAAGATGTTACTCGTTAAAACTTACCGCAGCCTACCCATACAGAGCTTCTGTAGTTATGACTGTTTACTTAATATTTTGCTCCTAACCTCACCAAACTATGAGGAGCACACAATTTTTTTTTGTCAGGATGATCATTTCCTTTCTATCAACCTATACAGAATAAACTTAACTTTCACCAGCTGTGTCACCCAATAGTGGGTTACGGGATTTCTTTCCCTCAAGCCATGTCACCCAAGGCTAGATGACGAACAGACAGTACATTCTGCCATGTCACCCTCTATTGAGTGAATGGAAAATAAAAAATCCTACACTTTCCATAAAATGATGCAAGGGAAATAAGCTCTGTAACTAGTCTTGGGGATGTAATAGCGAGTTGTGGACCTTACTTTCAGTGCTCTATCGTGAACTTGGCTGATCCCAGCAGCTTTGAAACAAAGGAACTGACGGCATTGGGCTTTGCCACTAAGCATGCGCGAAAAAAATGTCGGTCAGACAAAGGGGTGGTAGTGATTTATCACTCAATGAAGCGCTTGAAATCATATTACAAAGTGGATCTGGTGATAAGGGGAGTGATAGAGAGATAGAAAACTATGAAAGAAAAGAGGAAAGTGAATTGTTTGAAGATACAGCCATCCCTTCATCTTCTGATTTGGTATTGTAAAAGAACAGAATGGAATGTAAACAAAGCTTTTTTTTTTTTACTTGTCAGACATGTTTTTCAACGCACAGTCGTGTCTACACATTGAAAAGTAAATGATTTGAAATTACTATGTTCGATTAGTTGAGTGTTTGGTCTTTCCTATGGCACCTAACACAATACTGTCAGTTGTTGTCTAGCTACCTTAAAAATAAATTAAAAGTGGCAAAAAATGCGTGTTGGCAGGGACTGAGCGCCATGCGCGAGCACGCAGCAGCTATAGTATTAATAATGAACAGAATAACATTTTTGCTCTGTCTATGAATTCTGGAAACTACCCAAACAAAATCTTGCCAATCCAGAAAATACCTATTCACAATCGCCAATCCAGAGACTATTAAAACACAATTTTTCTGTTTCTGATTTCTGGAATACTCTGCAAGGGTTCGCGGACTTTACTGCATTGCAAGAACACATGCTCCTAAACGATGATATGCATGCATGTGTGTATTTGTGCCTAATACTTGTTTTCAAATTCATTCATTTTTTTGTGTAGGTTTTACAGTATGTGCCTAACATCTTATCTCTGCTCAACTGTACATTAGATGTTCTTGCTGGTTTCCCCAATAATGTATTCATTAAACTAATCAGGAAAAGACAACTGTGCAAGATTGAGATTATTTTTCTATATATGTGCAGTATAAGTATTTTCATATCAGTTATTTTTTTTTTTTTTCCCTCCTGAAGATCAGAAAAGTAATATTTCACCAGTAAACAAATGATCAACTGTTCCCTGATTGAAACAGTGATATGTCTCACATTTCAGAAAATTAAAATAAATTACCTAATTAAGTTTTAGATCTTAAAAAAAAAATCTTTAAGTACTGTATCTGCCGAACATGAACAAACAATCATTCAATGCCCATCTGCACCCAAATTCAGAGAGAAATAAATGATTGGTCGTTTTTCATTTTCCTTGTCCTGTGTGTTGTTTATTTTGCCTGTAGAAGACCTCTGAGGTCAAAATACGTCATATTTTGTCTTGTGTTTCATTTGTTCATGTTTCATGTTCATTCTAGAATCATCATCACATTTACCAGCTAAACAAGAGATACAGAACTGCCAACTTCTGAAGAGACCTGAGAGGAACATTTTTGAAAATTGAGAGGAATTTATTACAGTAGAGAATGTATATACTATCACACCCAAAACAAAAGCGGTGAAATTCTAAACACTTTCTTTTCTTTCCTTTTGTCAAATGCTTTTAGAAAAAGTTTGCTACACCTGTGAGGGCAACGTTACATGGCAGCACTTGCAATGCATTATGGAAAAACAAGGACACAGGTGACAGGAGGAAGTCTAGGGAGACAGACAGAAGAACTGAGGTACCAGGGCCTATGGGAAGGTAGACTGGTGGCCATCGGGGTATGGGAGCCATGGGTGGGGGGAAGGCGGTGGTCTGCATGGGCTGAGGGAGCTGAACCATTGGTATTGCTCCCACTCCTGGTCTTGCGTGCATTTGAGGTGGAAGGTGGAATGAGGTCGGCTGGAACGAGGGCGCTGTCACTGATGAAAAATCAAAGAACAGGTTCAACACTTGTTTTGATCTCAATAAAACAGTTTTAACATCATGCAGTGCTATGGACTTTCTGTAAAAAAAAAAAAAAAAGATCAGCGCTTAGACCAAGGTAGACAGCTGCCATGTTACAGTCACTCGCTTTCGACCTTCGGATGAAATCGTTCACTTCTTGATGCAAAAATCTCATCATCTTTTGTACTACAGATGAGATCAATTTAACTTTGATATGAAATAATGAACTCGCGTACACACACAAAATAAAGTTTGTTTCTTTTCTACATGGGTGGATGGGTAGGAAAGTTGTGAGTGTGTGTGTGTGTGTGTGTGTGTGTGTGTGTGTGTGTGTGTGTGTGTGTGAGAGAGAGAGAGAGAGAGAGAGAGGGAGAGAGAGAGAGAGAGAGAGAGAGAGAGAGAGAGAGAGAGAGAGAGAATGTACAGACTGCCTGTGTGCATGTTAACTGGTAGTTTTCTGGACTATTGTCATTTACATAGCGATCTCCTGAAGATATCTAAATTCTACCGACGTTCTAATAAAATCAGCATTTAAATAAAAATCATGTGCATTGCCATATACAAACTTCTGTATGTGCACAACCTGCAGTGATTGTGGCCATGTCTATGGTCATGGAAGGCAGAGCTATACCTGTTACAGGTCACATAACACTGTTGATATTCTGAGTTCAAGACCTGATTAAAAATCTTTATTGTTTTTTTTACCCATTTCGGATATAAATCCTCAAAAGTGGCATGTAAGATGGTCTGTCCTTGGAACCACTAATTTAAAAACTGGTGCACATATGCGTGAACATGTGTTTGTGTGCATGCATGTATGTCCATGGTGTTTGTGCGTGTGAGTGAGTGAGTAGGTGAGTGAGAGAGTGAGTGTGTGTGTGTGTGTGTGTGTGTGTGTGTGTGTGTGTGTGTGTGTGTGTGTGTGTGTGTGTGTGTGTGTACTGTGTGTATTTTTGTGTGTGTGCGCGCGCGCGTGCGTGTGTGTGTGTGTGTGCGTGTGCATACAGGCATGTGTGAGCAAGACTTGTCTGTTTTATTTGTGCATCTACACATAATACCGTTTTCACATATTTAAATGAAGTAAAGTTAATTTACACAAAACATGTGACAAAGAAAAAAATTGGCAAGATGATAATTTTTTTTTCCAGTGTTTCATTCCATATGCACAGCAAGTTTTGGAGGGTTTTTGCCATCTCAACACAGCAACAGACTAGCAATAAACTTTAACACAGCAAACTGTCTCCCTTACTATAAACACTACCACCTGGGCCATTCCTTTCATCTTATCCTTTAAAAAATACTGACAATTCAAGTAATTCTGCTCAATGAATGAAAAAAAAAAACCTAAAAAGATGCACAGACACAGACTCAGAAAAATGATTCTCATGTTTCAAAGTTTTTGCTAGCAAAATTTAACTGACCCAAGATTTACAAAGTTTTGTCTGCCCAAGTTCAACGTTGTTTCCCATCAAGATGACCTTTGTGACATTTATGGAACCCAGGTAACCCCAACATATGAAAAACTGTTTCACCCCAGTGGAAAGCTGTTAACCTTGGAGGCACCCTCCTACAAGAACACAAATCAGGCTTTTCTGCCGAGTCCTACTTTGAGTTACTATTAGTCGGTATTTACACTTGAAACACAGCTCCAATTATTGTTCTATCACAACGATCAACAAATACAGCAACAACAAAAGAGCTATTTTTTCTTACTCATTGCAGGACGAGGCATAAACATTGGGCGCTGAGAGAGAGACACCGCCACACGAGGCCGAAAAGCCCACGAGACGCGAGGGAACACCAGCCTGCCAAAGTCTCGCAGGAGCCTGGAATATCCCGTCGGGCAGGGCAGCCATGGACATAGGAACTGTTAGTAAGGACGCGTGTCATGATGTCACGAGAGATTGGCTGGATCAGAATGGTTCGTTCCTGGCCTTTGCAGTACATGGGCTTCCCATCTAGCTCACTTTCAATCAGCTGGGATGACTCCTCCGAGTCCAGCTGAATGAAAGCCTCTCCAATCGCCTCTCCCTGTCGACGACAGAAATCATGCTGTCGACTGAGATTTAACAAATATTTCTGGTTAATAAGAATGCATCTAGCATTCATGTACACTCTTGATTCAATTTCCACATAGCTGAATAAATCAGGTGTGGGAAGGAGCCAAAAGAAAAAAAATAAAAAAAAGGAAATCTAGAGTGGTCTGGGGTAGTCTCTCCCAGAAAGTTTTTAAAGCATATAATTCTTCTTCTCCTGCATACACAGGATGATATTCCTGTGGACACTCCTGTGTAGACAGGCAGGGATAAATCCCATCTGCCCAACAAAGGAAGTGGAGTTTTTGTGTGTTTGACTGTTTTTTAATCCTGCCATTAAGGCAGCCATACTCCATCTTCAGGGAAAAAGTGTATAAGAAAACTGCAGTGCATTTTGAAGCATGAAAGCCTGCACAGCTCTGCAGTTCTGTTCTTATACTGAACAAACTTTTGCTCCTTCCTTTCTCTGCGACATGTCATACACTTACACTCAAGCTAAACAGTCAGAAATTACATCAATAAATTAAAAAACAACTTAAAAAAACAACAACAAAAAACTAAACATTGTCCACTCTCATTGTCACCATTTTGTTTTTCAAATTCATCATTTCCAGAATACTGTTGTGATGCTTCTAGTAGTGAATTATTTGCACACAGAATGATTTGTACATTATTAGCCATGCATTTGCCATTCTTTCAGTAACTTTCTCCTCTGAGAAAGTAAATGTTTGAAGTGAGGAAAAAAAATGTTTGATTCCACTGAAATCTGTAAATTCGAGGAAAAGTCCCATTCATCATTTCAAAAAAAAGTAGAAAAAAAAAAGAAACTGCTACACAAATAAAAGCAAAGTTTGTCAGGATTATGCAACCATGTCAGGATTATGCAACCAATCAATCGCCCTGACATGAAATTTCCTATGTGACACCGATTCCTTACACACAATGCAAATTACACACAACAGAATGAAGCAACCAGATTATGTTCAACATCACGCCAAGTCCCGTAGTCGACAGCCCAGCCCTCCAAGAAGGCCCTGTCAGGCTGGGGTCAGTATCCAAAAAATCAAAATCTTAATTAAAAAAAAAAAAAAGAAAAAAAAAGGAGGAGAGAGGAAAAGATGCCCTACTCCTACCCCCTCCCCACCCCTCCCCCAACAAACCACAAAAAAATCAGCAAGGACTTGCCTGTAAACTGAAAAGCATGCGGACACCCTGGGGCGCAACGTGCTGGGCTAGGTCTCCAAGGAGGTGAGGATATCTACTACCTCAGCTTTGGGAGGCATATTGCGCAAGCGTATACAGTCCCACTTTGAGCCAGAGGGGAGCGAGTTCTGAGTCATGGGGACATGGTTGACGAAGAGCGGGGGGCCGCGCTGAGTCACGTGGATTCCTGCTTCTGTTCCACATCTGCATCAAACTCCTCATTTGTAGCACAGCCAATTTCAAACTGTTAATAGTGTTATGCCATTAAAACAAACAAAATAAAACCCAAACCAGGAATGTCTAGCTGCAAAGTGAGGCAACTGCAGGCGGAAATCTACACAACTTTGAATAACTATGGCTCAAGCTCCACCCAAAAAAACGTTTACAAACGAATCAAAAGACAAAACCAGGAAGATCTTTAAAAATGAGAGAAGAAACTTACTTAAAACTGGAAACTGTGATACAGTGTTATTCAATGATAATGAAAAAAGTTCATTTGCATGTCTTAAGATCTGCAAACGGATCATGAACTGGGAAAACAGTCTCTAATCATCAGCTGAAACTCCTTTTGAATTACTGTTTGAATCTTTTATGAACCCCCAAATCCTGTTTATGACTGTGTCTTTGACTCGAAGTTGCAAAAGAAATTTGATGACCACCACAGTTGCATTCTGTCCCTCGGAATGCATATTCTTCCCCGTTTAAATGCAGATATAAACCTTTGAGTCGTGTGTGATTCGTCCAAGTTTCCTGATGACCCACCATAGACTCTCCTCATTCTGAAGATCTGATCTGATTTAGCTTCATATCACGAAGATACCACAATGCCCTTGGTGTATAAGTCAATTTTTGCCAAACCTTGTTCTAGATTTCTCTCCTTCGGACAAATTTTTACGGACAGCTCCAAATCCTAAGAGGGAGTTGCCTCTGCTGTGTTTTGCACAACCTCTCCCTCTCAGAGGTGTTCTAAATGCATTCCCACTGACAGCTCCATCTACGCGCTGCTGAATTGACAGCCTTGAATCTTGATCCTGGCTTTTGAAATAGTCTAAATCAAAGATTTCCTCATTTTGACCATGTCCCCTTTCTGGTTTGGAGGCCACTGCCAAAACTGAGTAGAGACGATCCTGGCTTTTGAACTGTAAATAGTCTAAATCAATTCGAGATTTCCTCATTTTGACCATGTCCCCTTTCTGGTTGGAGGCCACTGCCAAAACTGAGTAGAGACCTCAATTACCCTCAACTGCTGAAATTAGTTGAACTGTACACCTCTCCAAAATCTGATGGATACATTTCCAGTCATGTGGGCATTTTTACGAGGCAATGAGGTGGTTGATCAACTTTCCAAGGGTGCCACAAAGAAAAGTTGAGCAGATTGTATATCCCTCACAGTCACACCGATCTGAAACCCAAATCTCAGGCTTATGTCAAAGACCTCTGGCAAGAGGAATGACCGAAAATGCAGACCAATAAACTCTTCCAAATCAATCCAAACTTGAAAGTTTTTTCTCCATGTTGCAGCGGCGGCTGCAAAGAAGAAACAGTCTTGTGCCATTTGCACTAAGGCCACTCCTTTTACACCCATTCTTACAGTTTTTTGAAAGTTGAAAAAGCTCCATGATGTATTCCATGTCATGTACCATTCACAATGAAATATTTTACAGCAGATTCCATGAAAACATTGTTCCGTGAATCCCATCTTATGTGATTTTTTTTTTTTTATCTGAAGAGAACATTTTAACTGATCTACGGAAGAAAAATTCTAACAAAATTTGCAGTGTGTTTTTAGGTGTGTTTTAACTTTTTAAAAAATTTTTTTAATACGACTTGAGAATTGACATCAATGCAGTGACAGCCCTGATATGGCCCTTTGCGGTCACCTGGGCTATAAGATAATTCTCATAATGGCTACCAGACTAAACAGGTCACTCAGTTAAAGAAGGCTACTCACGGTGTGCGATAATTCTCTCTCTCATGCATTAGAACTGGCCACCCATTGAAGCTTTAGCAAGACGTCTTTTTCTCCCATTGTCATATTGCAGGCCCTCTGTTCATGACAGTGTACAAACAACAAAAAAACCAACACGGCAATGACCTGGAACAACTTACCAAACCTACCAGATGGGAGAACACTTTTCACCCCTTACTTACAGGCTGTTCTGAGGTGACTTCCTGTAAGGAAATCATTTGTGGTCAAGACCACTCAATTCCCTGCTGTGAATTCACCATCCATGTCCTAAAAACAAGTACCTACCATGTCAGAACATTGAAATGAATATTTTCCAATTGATTGCAGTAAACTGCTTAATCTTCGCCGTGCCTTCCTGGTCTTCCATGACCCAGTGACTTAATAAAAACATCATATCTTATGAATGGATAGAGTTATGCTCATGAAATCATAGGAGTTCTTCAACCTCAACGATCTTAATAGCCTTTGGTCACAGAATTTTTGTGTATGGGCACAATCAATTATCAGCGTCATTAGCTGCAGTTCCCCCAGGACCTATACATTTTAATGGTTCGCACATGACCCATGTCATCAGGTGGGAAATAAGTTGCTGAACCACCCTTCATCAGGTGCAGGTCTTACAAGACCCATATGATCTGAATAGGGATAAGCAATAGGAAAAGCCTCTACAAAATGTGTGGGTCTTGGGCGACCCGCACGATCAGGTCTGTGCAGTCAAAAACGTCATCCGGTAAAGGTTAACATATGCCGTAGAAAGGACAAAGAGCTTTTTGTTATTTTCACTGTGATGGCGATTCAAACCTGAATGACCATTGTTCTGTTGTATGTAGGTTAGTGGGTCATTGGTCTTCTGTTGCGGTGAAACAGGTAGTTCCACATACTGACACAGGCGTTTGCTATGAGAGACCCGTAACAGGTGGAACGCACTCGGTTACACATAAAACAAATTACAGAAACATGTTGTGTCTTGTGGTTGTTCAAGCTGCCATGATCCATTCCTTACATTACCTCACATGTCAACTCAGGATCAAGATAATCTTGGAATGTGTTATGGCTGGACAGCAGTGTACAGAAGCGCCATGCTCAGCCACAGAGCACATGTTGAGTCTAAAATGACCACTTGCTATAGTGTAAATGGCCTTTTAGGTTACATGATTGGCATAATTGATAAAATCACATGAATTTTCAACATGAAGCTGTGCTGCTGTGCGAGATCTTCTATAAAGTGTGGGCAGTGTCCTCAGCCTGAACCCAGCGGGAAGTGACATGCAAAGAGTCCACATGGCACACTGCGTGCGTTGGTGTATGGGTGATCCATGTGTGCACGCACATGCACATATGCCCATGTGTGCATGTGCACTGTGCCGGGTGTGTGCCCTCAGAGCAGTGTGTGACACACAGTAAGTGTGTGTATGTGTATGTGTATGGTTTTGTGATTTGCTCTTCACCTATTTCCCCTCCCCCATCCCCACCTCACCCTCGGCCTCCCCTCCACTGGTTCATCAGTTTCATTGTAAAGATCCCACTCCAATTGTTCCTAACACAAAGGATTGGCTTCTTCATTTTTTTTATTTATTGACTTATCTATTGCCTGTTTCTCATTTTTTTTATTTGCTTGCTTATTTGTTGGCTGTTTATAATAGTTATAACAGATTCATTTCATCCGGTAAGTCAGTTAATAGCATGCTATCTAGTTGGTTAGTTGATTAGTTAGCTGTTACTTACTTCATTTGCTTTTAAGAAAGTTGCATAGTAAGCTAATCACTTGTCTTCCCTTGGCATTATTCTATTTCATTGCTACAGAACATTCAAACTGTGTGAACTTTTACTTGGTTGTAGTCTGAGAAACATGTTCTCAATATGTCGTCCACTTGTTTAAGAATTTACATCCTGACTGCACATGGGCATTTCTGATGACAATTTCTTTGTTCATTTCTTTCATATGTAGATGTATTGGAGTGTGTGTTGCACTTTGCAGTTGTAGCGTTAAATTACTGGTGAAAAATTTATATATATTTTTTTTTTTATTGGTACAGGTGTTAATATTTTAATCCCTGGCACTTAGAGTTGACAGGTCTGTATGTTTCAGTATGACAGTACTCTTCCTACATGTGAAATCAAGCCTGATGGTGTGTGTATGATCAATTTGTGTACATATGAAAAATATTGAAAATGAATGGGTTAAATGATCAGTATCTTTCATCAAGTGCCATCATACGGCCACCGTATGCTTTCTAATCATAAAAAACAATATTAAATGTTGAGTGTGTGTGTGTTGTGTGTGTGTGTTGAGTGTGTATGTGTGTGTGTGAACACACATGGATTTCCACTCCAACAAAACATTGCTTGAAAACTGAAAAAAATTTCGTTTAAAACTAGGTATTACTGTCTCTCTGTGTGTGTGTGTGTGTGTGTGTGTGTGTGCGTGTGTGTGTGTGTGTGTGCGTGTGCGCGTGCGTACATACAGACAGACAAGATAGACGACCTATGTTTATGTCTGTGTGTGCCTGTACATGTGACATACACACACACTTCTATATGCTGCCCATGTTTGAGAACCTTGAGATGGTATATTGTGTAATGTTTTGCAGGATGCACTACACTTCATTAACTATAGTTGCCATGATCAAGAATGCTGAAATTATTTAAAGGAAAATAGGCATACAAAAATGGTTGAAACGACATGCCGAATACAATAGGAAATAAACTGTTTTAAATACAAATGAGTTCAAAACAAGGTATCTAATTAAACTATTGGTAGCATTAGACCATGAATAAATTGAGAATAATGCAGTCACTCCAGCAACTGAAGTTTAAGCAATGAAGAAAGTTGTCTTTCATTCAGATGTTATTTCATAAATTTGTTAATTTTTTTCCTTGTCTGTTTATTTTGTAAATGGAACTTTGCTTGTCTTTTAACTTCGAAATTTTCCTTTGCATTTTGTTTGCATTTCTTAATGACCTTGCACATCACCTGTGACAACCCTGATATGGTTATTGTGGTTGACTGAAATTCATATAAGCAGCATGGCTTGATTTATTTACCAACTGATTCGTTTGTTCATTTTTGTTTTGTGCCACTAAGTCACACACAACATTGCTTGAGAATATGAGCTGGTCTGATAATTCTTGAAACCGCCTTACGTAAATTTACACATCCACGCACACCAAACAACCAGGCGAACTAAAACATTTGTTCTGCCGACATATTTCATGTCTATAAAATTGTGTTGCTTAGTGGAGAATAATCGGACATGCTTCCTACACGTCATCTCTTCTTCTTCTTCTTCCTTTCCACGACCGACATCATTTTGCTGATGATTTTGTCGTATTCGGGGAGATTGCCGAAGATTTGCGCTGTTCTTAGGATTTGGGTTGGGAAAAAAAAAAAAAAAAAAAAAAAAAAAAAAAAACAGGGGGGGAGGGGGGATTTTAGGGAATAGTGGTCAGGAGGAGGGTAAGGGGGGGGAGTGTTTGGGTGGCGGGGAAGTGGGGGGGGGGGGGGGGGGGATGGTTGTTTCAGGTTCTACAGATGGGAGGCCAGCCTGGACTTGAAACAGTCCAGTGACTCAGCTGTCACAACCTCCTGAGGCAACTTGTTCCATTCTGGTATGGTTCTCGGAAAGAACGTCATCTGCCTGTACCCGCGTCGTGCATGTGGGAATGTTGTAGCTCAGGTCGTTGTTGATCCTAGAGCTCAGCCTGCTATCAGATGGTTTGGGCAGGTACATGGAGTTAATGGAGATGAGTCCGTGATGGAATTTATAAAACATCTCCAAGCGGGCTTTCTTACGACGCTGTTGTAGGGAAGGCCAATTAGAGAGTCAAGGATGGAGTCGACGCATGATGTTTGGCGGTGGCGATTTTTGACACCCATCTTGCTGCTCTTCGTTGGATCTTCTCGAGGGCCTCAATCTCGTTTGCAGTGTAGGGATCCCAAACGTGGCTGCGTACTCAAGAAGCGCGGGCGAACAAGGACTTTATACGCAGTTTCCTTTGTTTTCTTGTTGCCGATCTTGAGGTTGCGCCGGACAAAGCCTAGGGTCTTGCTTGCTTTCTTCGTGATGGAATCAATGTGAGATTCCCACTGCATGTTGTCCTGGATGTTGACACCAAGTATTTAGTGGTGTTGACATTTTCGATATTCTGTCCATGTAGCTCATACACAGGGGCAGTCTTGTTCCGCTTCCGAGAAACTCTCAGCGCGTTGAGCACTTCTGTGGATGGAACTCCATAGACCACTTTTCCTCCCAGATGGTAAGGGAGTGTAGGTCTTCTTGCAGCACTCTCGCTCATCTTTTTTTATTCATGATGGTCTTGCTGCACATGGTATCATCGGCAAATAGGCGGACTTTCGACTTGATGCCATCAGGAAGGTCGTTTATATACAGAAGAAAAAGACTCGGCCCTAGGACTGAGCCCTGAGGGACACCGGATTCTACAGGCAGAAAGTCAGATGTTCCCCCCACCACCACAGCCTGCTGTCTGTCCGCAAGAAAGTCCTTGATCCAGGCGTTGGTGCGGCCCACGATGCCATAACGACGTAGTTTGTGGACCGGTAGGGTATGGCTAACTTTGTCGAAGGCCTTTCACTGATCGAAGGTAAAGAAAGCAGCTGCAAGTAATAAATGTCATCTAAGTTTTTTTCAACTCAACCTGATCTCCTCTTTAACCAATTTCTTCATTTCTGAAACCCATGTGCACCAGGAATTCGGCTGATTGCACAACTGTTAGGCCTAGTGCTCCTCTCCCACCTCAAATCCCCCGCGACATTGCCCGGCTTTTTCGACTCGCGCGTAGAAGAGTGACACCGGCTTGAGACACCGGCGGAAATGGCAACCTGAAAAAATTGGCAAGAGACCTAATCCCTGACCAAAACTCCATTTTTCGAACCAAAATAAACATCGATTAAGCAGCATTATCTTCTGTCGACATAATTTTCTTGCTTACAAAGCTACGTCAAGTCGTAAACAGAGACTGTGGGATTTTTCTTCACTCTGAGTTGTTGTTTAAAAAAAAAGCCGAACCTACCGTCTGATACCTCGTACGTCGTAGGCCAAGCGTTTTCTCAACCCTTCTCACGTTGTCCACTGCCACTCTTTCTGTCACGTGATGGCTGAGCAGACATCACATCAAGTGCTCACTGTCACGGTCTCATGAAAGTTACACCAATTCGGGTGTGTGTGTGTGTGTGTGTGGGGGGGGGGGGGGGGGGGGGGGGGGGGGGGGGGGGGGGTAGGGGTTGTGGTGGTTATAGTGGAAAAAAATAAATGGAGAAAAATAGGGGTGGCGGTGGTAGAGGGGTCGAGACTCATGTCTTTTACGTTCACTAAGAAAATACTGTTGTGGTTTTTGATTAGATGCCTTTGGTGTTTGATAGTGCACTAACCATCGCATTTGATCAACAAATATAAGCTTTGGCCTACGATGAAACGGCGCGCGCGCGCGTGTGTGTACATGCGTGTGTGCGTGTGTGTGTATGTGTGTCTCAAAAAGCTGCATTCTTCATTGACACGCACAGAAAAAAAAAAAAAAAAAAAAAAAAAAACAGAAATAATCCCCAAACAACAGCATGTCATAACTTCACCGCCGGCTGCTTTAGTCCTTGTATTACAATATGAACTGCGAGTGTTTTCATATTTCGTTGGTACAGCGGTGACCAATATTTAGAGTAAATTACAGATTTCGAGATACCTCATGGGAAAAAAAAAAACGAAAACAAACAAACAAAAAACAAAAAAAAACGAAAAAAAAAAAAACAAACAAACAAACAAACAAAAACTCGACCACAAACTTTCCGAAGGCGTCGTCGCCGTCGTCCATTCCCGCTGGGAAGTGACATTACCAGCAGAAGACGCCTAGGTGGCAGACATGCTTCGGGCAGCGCAGCCCACCTTCCTCGCATCAGCAGTGACGACGGATCTAGCTGTGTCGCCGGGGTGCGGCTCTTGAGGCTGTGGGGCAGTTCGACGACGAGGCGCTGCCATTCTGCGACTTCACACAGCTGCTCGACCAGCAGGGCCCTTTGGTTGTGTGTGTGTGTGTGTGTGTGTGTGTGTGGGTGGGTGGGGGGGGGGGGGGGGGGGGGGGGGAGGGACGTCCCTCATAGGCGCAGAATGAACGCGCTTCAATAAAAAGTTAGGATCGCTCCAAGGCCCAGTTTACACGCCCCCCTTTGTCTCGATGTTATTGATTAGTGCTCTCACAGACAGAGAGAAGGCCTTAACTGCGTTGGACGATTGCGTGCTGCCCCATGCGTGTCTTTGGAGAGAACTGAACAGACAACATTAACTCGAAGCAGATTTCATCTTTGTCTAAGTCAGGATGCAATGTACGCAGGCCTAAGTCAGGAGTGAGGGATTGAACTTAGAGGTGGAAAATGGATGTTTCTGGTGCCCAGACATTCCACCCTATCCCGTTCGCCTGTCATCACAGTTTTATTTCATTTATCTATTTGTTTTAACAGAGACGGATTTGCACATGCATGGGGGGGGGGGGGGGGGGGGGGGGGGGGGGCACATTTCATCTGTCGTGGGAGGCTTATGTACATAAAACATGTTGCTTATTTGGTGGTGGGTTTCGCGCATGCATGAAGTAAAAAACACCATTAGCTTATATCTGTCGTGAGAGGCCTCAAATGCAGCAACAACAACAACAAAAGTGACTTACGCTTAGCGTCTGAAGGGCTTGGCACATGCTTGTAGGGAAAGACACCATTTCATCTGACGCGAGAGGCCTCAAATGCAAAAACGTAGCTAACACTTTGTGTCTGAAGGGTTCGCCCTCGGGCCCCCTGATCTAGTGTTGCCCCTGCACCCCAGTGGGGCGCTGACCCTTGAACCTGGCCTCAGTTCACCCATCCCATCTTCTTTCTGTTGGAATCTTATCACCACCCCCTTCTCCCTTTCCCCACTTTCTGATTGACACCCCCCCCCCCCCCCCCCCCCCCCCCCCCCTTGATTGAACATCTTTCTACACATCTCCAAGTGTGTTACTCAAAATGCAAATTGTGACCAACTGCATGACTGCATGTGTCTGAATATTTCACGCGTGATTAATGCCTAGACATCAGTTGTGAAAGAAAGCGTTAAAGACAGCCCTGTCAGGTCAGAGTAGTCTCAGACTGTAAAGACTGTTTTCTGTGTCAGTTTTGTCTACGTCATCGTCATCATACATCCTCGTCATCCTCGTAAGTCATCACATACCGGGGGGGGGGGGGGGGGGGGGGGGGGGGGGGGGGGGGGGCAAATCTGAGACCCTTCGAGCCCTGCTCTCACGGTGACCACAGTTTCAGTTTCCTCTTCACGACAATGTCTGTGGCGAATATGTATCAAAAGTCAGTACTGGCAGGTCCATTTGGACCATCGTTGGAGTGGGCGTGGTGGCGCCCTCCAGAAGGCAACGCTCCACAATCATATAATGAAACAATTATCATCAGTAGGGGGATTTGTGGGCGGTGCCCTGGCTGCAAATGTTAGATCAGAACAAGTACCACTGAACACCACCTTATACAGCAGCAGTGCAGTGCCTCCTCTCCGGTGTTACCTCTTGGGTACTGGCAGTAACTTGTTCCTTGTGAAGTCAGCTGCAATGCTGGGCGACAGTGGGACAACTCTGGACATATCAACACGAATCTTTTAAAACGTCATCCGTGACTTTCACGAGGTTGACAGCAGTCTAGACAATTGACTGCCTGAACCTTGTCCCCTCCCCTTGATTCTGGCTTAATGAGTTTTGATTCATACTGCTGGCCACGAAAGTCATCTCTGGATGGGCATGAACAAATGGTTCTGTTGAAAATACAGAACTCGATGGCTCCCAGAGTTGTCAGTGAAGAATCAAGGTTTGTTATTTATTGTTGTCATTTTCAAACTATCTCTTCTTTTCTGCATCTGTCAACACACACACACACACACACACACACACACACACACACACACACACACACACACACACATATGTATATGTGTGTGTGTGTGTGTGTGTGTGTGTGTGTGTGTGTGTGTGTGTTAGAGAATATATAGCGTTTGGTCCTAATCAGTAACTCTAGTCTCGGATCTTAGGTCACGTCACATTTCAGACCAGAGAGCTCAACCGTGACCCTATCTTTGTGTCAGCTGGCACCAATCCTTTCATTTTGATCTGCATGCTTAGAGAAACCTTGTTTGTATCATGATAGGCATATGAGACAAAAAGAAGAGAAGCCATCTTTCAGGCACAACGAAAATTCTTCGAACATTCTATTTGCATCTGTCTATAACATGAGGCCTAGGCACATGTATTATTCTTCTTGTGTCAAAACAGTATTCTTGTGAGCTATTTCCACCGTACAAAAATAAAAACAACAATCGAATTTACACTGGTTGGCACGTGGCACAGGAAACAGGTGGGACTGACTTCAAGATTGAGCATAAGCATGAAAATGTGTTTTCGGTTCAGTTGCCATTGCCGTGTAAACAAAGATGACGTTCACTTTCATGTTCTCTGTCACGTATAGACAGAACATCTTCCTTCTTCAAATCTGACGGCCATGATCTGATGCCAGTCACTCACCAAGTCATCTGGTGATCTTCGAGGCTTCTCACAGCATTCGTTCAGAGACGGTCATCACCATTTGGTGTGGCAGCCGGAATAAGTGATATGGAACTAATGCGCTGGGGAGAGTGAGGGAAGGTGGTGGGGGAGGGAGAGTTGGGATGGGGATGGAAAGGGAGGGTGGAGAAGAGGAACACACACACACACACGAAAATATTAGCATCAATATCCTTCAGCCTGGACGAACTATTATTCCAAGAACAATGTTATCAGTGTCATAGAGCAGCGTTTATTTGCTGGAAATGCCGTTTACACTACCGGCAGTCCTAATTCGTCCAAAGGCTTAACTGGCATTACCCTCAATGAATGATCATTATGATCATCATTGCTGTCACAGTCATCGTCATTGCTGACATCAATCGGTGTTGTGGACAGGATCTTTGTGTGTTGTCAGCGGTGTGGACTGGAATGGTGTGTGTGTGTGTGTGTGTGTGTGTGTGTGTGTGTGTGTGTGTGTGTGTGTGTGTGTGTGTGTGTTGTCAGTGATATGACATGACCTCTGCTTGACATGTTATCAGTGCTGCTGACAGGATCTCTGTGTGTTGTCAGTAGTCTGGACCGGATCTCTGTGTGTTGTCAGTGCTGTGGACAAGATCTCTGTGTGTTGTAAATGGTGTCGGCATGATTTCTGCTTGACATGTTATCAGTGCTGTGGACAGGATCTGTCTGTTGTCAGTGCTGTGGACAGGATCTGTCTGTGTTGTTAGTGCTGTGGACAGGATCTTTGTGTGTTGTCAGTGCTGTGGACAGGATCTTTGCTGACATGTTGTCAGTGCTGTGGACAGGATCTCTGCTTATCAGTATGTGGACAGGATCTCTGTGTTGTCAGTGCTGTGGACGGGATCTCTATTTGACATGTCATCAGTGCTGTGGACAATATCTCTGCTTATCAGTGATGTGGACAGGATAATTATATCAGTGCTGTGGACAGGATCTCTGCTTGCTATCAATAATATGAAGAGAATCGCTGTGTGTTGTCAGTGGTTTGGACAGGATCTCTATGTATTGTCAGTGATGTTGATAGGATCTCTGCTTTTTATCAGTGATATAGACAGGATCTCTGCGTGTTATCAGTGATATGGACAGGATCTCTGCTGTTTATCAGTGATATGGACAGGACCTCTGTGTTATCAGTGATATATGACAGGACCTCTGTGTTATCAGTGATGTGGACAGGATATCTGCTCTTTATCAGTGATATAGACGGGACCTCTCTGTGCTATCAGTGATGTGGACAGGATCTCTGTGTGTTATCAGTGATGTGGACAGGATCTTGCTCTTTATCAGTGACATGGACAGGACTTCTGTTTGTCAGTGATGTGGACAGGATCTCCGCTGTTTATCAGTGATATGGACAGGATCTTTATCAGTGATGTGGGCACGATCTCTGTGTGTTGTCAGTGATGTAGACAGGATCTCTGTATGTTGTCAGTGATGTGGACAGGATCTCTGTATGTTGTCAGTGATGTGGACAGGATCTCTGTGTGTTGTCAGTGACATAGGATCTCTGTGTGTTACTTGAAAGCTGATTTTAATGCTGTGACGAGTCCTGATATGTCCCTTTGCCGTCTACTGGGCTACAAGCGATATGCTCTCTCTCTGTCTTTCTGTCTGTCTGTTGGCAGTGATGCGGACAGGATCTCTGTTCTTTATCAGTGATATGTGCAGGATCTCTGTTTGTTGTCAGTAATGTGGACAGGATCTGTGCTTGCTATCAGTGCTGTGGACAGGATCTCTGTGTTGTTAGCGATGTAGAGAGGATGTCTGCTTGTAATCTGTGTTCGGACAGGAACTCTGGGTGTTGTCAGTCAGGGTTCCTACAGACTCCCAAGAACAAAATTTTCAAGGAGTTTTCAAGAGCCGTTTATTTTATTTCAAGGCAAGAGGTGGCACGAAAATTAAACCACCGTTCTTTTAAAACTCTTCATTTTTTTCTATTGTTTATGTTAAAAAAATGGAAAAAACACATTTGGGCAATTTCAAAGCTTTTGTGTGGCTTGGGGACCACAAATTGGGGCAAAATTATGAAAATTGAAAAAAAAAAAAAAAAAGGTTCATGACAAGAACTGTATTTGTATCATAGCAGACATGTTAGGCACTTGAAACATGACTTTTCTTGTTTTGCTGAGCTATAGTAATGCAATTTCGAAAGGATTTTTATATACTGTTTTGCTGAGCTAAAGTAATGCAATTACAAAAGGATTTTTACATATCTCTAAACTGCTTTTTTTTTTTTTACATAATTTTTTTTGCCATATGGTGGCCATCAGGCTTCGCGTTTCATTGCTTTCAAATTGTTCCAATAGAAACCGCAAATGATACGTGCTGTTTTGACTTATAAATAAAATATAATTGCATGCAGAAATCATTTCTGATCAAAAGAAAAAAAAAAAATGACCAAGCTAGCTAGTCTGGATCCAGAGATATTGTACTCCTTGCACATCAACCATTGTTGAAAAAAGTGATTTTGAGAACATGGAGTTTGAAAATAAAGAAGTTAAGCAATTTTCACATACACCTCCTTCAAATAAAAGTCATTTTTTTTTTTTACTAAGAAAAATGTGAAAATAGACAAAATGAACACCACAGATGGTTTCAACAGACTTTCTTGAGCACAAAAACACATAAAACCCAAAACACAATTTTTGAAAGAAAATGGTCAAATTTTCATCCACCTCTCTACACTACTTGCATAAAAATTGAAAAAGAGAAATGGCAGTTTGATTTTTTTCTACGTTCAGGTTGATGAAAAAAAAAATCATTTAAAAACATTTTTACAAACAGCGTCGCGATCCTAGATTGTCGTCGGCGATTCAACCAAGGGAGATATTTGTAACGTCATCAATTTTGATGACTTACAAATTATCTCCCTTGGTAAAATCGCAGACGATCCAGGATCACGACGATGTTTGTAAACATTTGTTTTAAAATAGTTTTTTCATTAACCTGAACGCAGAAAAATCAAAACTGCCATTTCTTTTTGCTACATTAAAGATTTTTGGAGCTGATGGCTTGATTTTCAAAGGTTTTCAAGGAGGTTTGGTCAACAGAACCACATTTTATGATTTTTCGAAGGTTTTCAAGGTCTTGAAATTTCCTGTCAGAATTCAAGGAGTTTAAAAGAGTGTACGAACCCTGTCAGTGATGTGGACAAGATCTCTGTGTGTTGTTAGTGATGTGGATCACACTTTACCATCAGGGAATGATTGTGATATCTGTGTATTGTCAGGATATGGAAAGGGTCTTTGCTTTTAATTATTAGAAATATGGACTGGACTCTGCTTGCTGTCAGTAATATGGACAGATCTCTGCTTGTTATCAGTGATGTAGAAATGGAGGCAAATTGAAAGAGAGGTAGAGGTATATGGACGGGATCTCTGCTTGTTATCAGTGATGTAGAAATGGAGGCAAATTGAAAGAGGGGTAGAGGTGGTGAAGTTCTGAGAGAATGCTGTTTTTTTTTTTTTTTTTTTTTTTTTGTAAATTATGAAAGTTGTAAAACACACACACACACACACACACATACACAAAATGTAACTGAAATGAGCTATAGTAAAGAGACGGTTCATTTCAAAGTGACTGGAGGTCTAAACTGACACTAGGGTCGATGGGTCGCTCACGCTCTGTTGGGTCCTGGGGGGGTGGGGGGGCAACACTTTGGTGAAGCGCCCAACGCTACCCTTCCCCGAGTGCTGGACAGGAAGTAAATTTTAGTAGGTGCATTTGCGGCATCTTCTGGAAGATAACCTGGTGGTTTTTACACTAACTAGGCCTGAATCCCCCCCCCCCCCCCCCCCCCCCCTATTTAAGCAAAAACAAGGCGAGAAGGCTGAGGATGTCTGGGCATATAGGACACACAAAGGTGGGGAGGAGGGAGGGGGGGGGGCGGGGGGGGGCTAAAAGACGCTTTTGCACTCCCTGATTTTTTCCAGATGCTATCCTATCTCGGCTTCTACGTCACTGGAGACCAATGTTCATTCTGCAAAGTTTTGAAAAGCTCCGGTACTCTGAAATCCAACTTACAGAAAGGCAACACTGAAATATCCAGGAAAGTCTTTTTCTGTGAATCGTGTGTGTGTGTGTGTGTGTGCACGCATGCGCGCATGCATGTATGTGTGTGTGTGTGCGTGCGTGCGTGCGTGTGTGTGTGTGTTTCTTTGTTAGCACCAATGTGTGTGTGTGTGTGTGTGTGTGTGTGTGTGTAGTGAGAGAGAGAGAGAGAGCCCGAGGAAAATGAGGTCAACTGGACCTGGACTAATGAGTGCATTTAACTGAAGTCATAATGGGCCAGCCAATGTCTGAATATGAACAGCAGCATATGCTTAACAAGGCTTTCAATCAAGACATTTTGGCAGTGACTTATTCTAGTGGTATACCTCTCTGCAAAAAACAAACCAACAAAAAACTACAAGGACACCCCTCCTCCTCTCTAAAAAAGAAAGAAATTAACCGACCAAACTTTCAGTTTCTTTCAGTTCTTAGATTTTTCTATATACAGTATTAAGTTTTGTTTATTCCTGAAAAAGTGACATTGTTTGTAAGCAACCATCTATTTTGAAAGAAAAACTGTTGAAATTCAATCATAAATAAGTTCTCTTGCTTTCGC
Organism: Conus betulinus; assembly: GCA_016801955.1. Taxonomy (NCBI): domain Eukaryota; kingdom Metazoa; phylum Mollusca; class Gastropoda; order Neogastropoda; family Conidae; genus Conus; species Conus betulinus. The sequence goes on along the minus strand of JADBJO010000004.1, from coordinate 363,661 downwards.
TGTCTGACAGGTTTCATGAGGTTTATAGCTCCCTTTGTACGTGTACAATGTTATGATACATAAGAGATAAAGGATTGTGTCAAGTGGCATACTGCGTGGCGACTCCAGATAACTGATACAGCTTTACATTCTATCAATAAATAACAGGTCCAGAACAACTGTCCACTCATAGATATGTGGCCTCTGGAATTGTACAATGGCACACAGATAAAGAAAAGCGATGCAGCTCACAAGATGTTTTTAAAGTACAGGAAAACTGAAGAATTTCTTCAGCAGCACCCAGTATTCACACAAGTTCATTGGATTCAAACGAACTGTGGCTAAATACACTTTTAAGGACACCAAACACTGAAGCAAACAAACAAGTCTTATTCATTTTATAACTATCATTATTTTTATTTCCATGTTTACACTATCGTTTCAGATGCTCACATGACAAAGGTTCTCCATGAGAGAAAAACAAATGACATTCAATGGCTGACTTCAGAGTTGTAACGATGATTTTATATTATGTTTTTAGGATACGTTTTAGATATATTCAGATAGCATGCCTTGAAGGGCCACAGGATGATGATTACTTGGTGATGGATGAAAATGAGGCAGATAAGGAGGATGCCAGGACTGATGTATACCCCTGAAAGCATGCAGTGGATACAAGAATCACGCATGAAAAAAGAAAAACTGCATTCTGGATCTTTCACAAAAGGGGGCATTTACAGGCAAGTACACACTGCATACCACGTTTCACTTCAAAATGGTACACGACTGTGTAAAAAAAACGTGTTTTGTGTTTAACAAACATGTATTATTCAAATGTATTCACATACCTTTCAGTGAAGCATTAAATCATATCTTTAGCAAACTTTGAGGGGTGTTCCGATTCATACATATCTTAGTGAAGCAGTAAATCATATCTTTAGGAAACTTTGAGGGGTGTTCGGACTCATGCATATTTTAGTGAAGCAGTAAACCATGGTCTTGGCAAACCTTGAAGGGTGCATTCAAAACCTTTCCGTGAAGCAGTAATTCAGGTCCTGGCAAACTTGGAGGGCTGCATTCACACATCTTTCAGTGAAGCAGAGAATAATGCCCATTTGAGGGATGTGTTACACATCTCTCAGTGAAGCAGCAATTCATGTCCTAGCAAACTTGGGAGGGCTGCATCCACAAATCTTTTTAGTGAAGTTATAAATAATGCCCTTGGCAAAATTTGAGGGATGTATGAAAACATCTTTCATTGAAGCAGTAAATCATATCCTTAGCAAACTTCAAACGGGGTGTATTTCTATCTCATGCTGTGGGGAATGGCATGGGTATGAACTGATCATAAAGTTCAGCTTGATCTGGTCTTATTACTGTTCCACGGCTGATTTGGGTGATCAAATTGTTACGAACTTTGTTGAAAACCTGTACAGGAGTAGGTAAAAGTGTGTGATCCTCATCTTCTTGAATGTATCAGCCTGTTAAATGAGAAACTCTATGGAACAATAATTTCTACAGGAGATGGAACAGTTTACCCAGTCTCAGTAAGGGCCACTATTTCCAAAAACTGACACTGAGAAAGGTCTTATGAGACTCACCGACTACAATTGCCTTAGGTCAACACATGCAGGGAAATGGGACACCAACAAAAAAAAAATCACGTCTGATGAGACAATGGCTATTATCTAGGGACACCTAGAGACACTAACAAGAGTTTAACTTCTGAAAAGAAGGGCTGCATGTCAGGGCAGAGAAGCAGCCATTAACATCAATTCCTTCTCCCAGAATTTTGGGGAACAAATCTTGGTGTAAACAACACTGTAACATTTCAGAAGAGGGTTAAATTGGGAACATTAAAAAGAGAGAGAGAGAGAGAGAGAAGAAGAAACAACAGAAATAAACCTACTGCACAAAACAAAAATACCATTTCAACTTTTGACAGAAATGACAACTCTTCAGACACAAACAGACTTAAACAATACTGCTCTCATTTACCAGGATAAATCTGGGAGAAAAAGAGAACACTGACAGGTCACATTTTGACAGAATTTGAAATATCATCACCTTTGGGGAGAAGAGGACAATCCAAAACATTTCATTTTAGACAGATGTGCTCTCCCCCTTGTGGAGAGAAAAACGGGCTCTAACAGCATGTTGACTTTTGGGTGAAGACATGGCACCATTTTTTTACAAAAGGGATTATGAACAACATGTTAGCTGATTAAAGAAACCTATCCATGGGAAGAAAAAGGTTGTTAAAAAGGGTATAATACTTCGTACATGAAGAGGCACAAACATTCTAACTTCTTACAGAATTAGATGGGGGCAAAAACAACATTTAACCTGTTGGCATAAAAGTCCACACCTAAACAACAGGGGACAGAAGGTCACAACATTGGAAAAAAGCATGGCACCAAAATCTTTTTTTTTCTTTCTTCTTTGTTTTCTGTCAGCAGCTGGAAGACAAAATGAGATGTTAACAACATCTAAGTTTTGAGAGGATGATTGTCTTCTCCTGGTGAGATGGGAGTAATGAAATGTAAACACTGGAGAGGAGGAAAGCAGGATTATCCTTTAACACTGGAGAGTGGGGACAACAGCAGCTCTTCGACTTTGTAGATAAGGTTGCAAAGTGAAACGACTGCAGGCGGAATCTAAACAAATCTTAAATAAATGTCAGCGAACCGCCCAGAGAAACGTGGACAAACGAGTCACAAGACAAACCACAGTCTTGTGACTCATTTGTCCACGTTTCTCTGGGCGGTTCGCTGACATTTATTTAAGATTTGTAGATAAGGGCAATAATATAAACAACTTTTCAACACTGCATAGAAGGGACACTAACATAAACCTGGAGAGGAAGAAAGCACAATGATTCTTCAGCATAGAAGAAAAAAACAACGACTTCTCTTCAATGCTGAGAAAATGGAGCAATACCAACATTTCAATTGGACAGGAGAAGTACCAACCCTTTAACAGTGGAGAGAGGGTGCAATACCAACTCTCTTCAACACTTACGAGGAGAGAATACCAACATTTCAACACCAGAGAGGAAAATGGAAGCACTTCAATTCTGGGGAGATGGTGCAATACCCACAGTTCAACCCAAGAGAAAAGGGATGGATACCAATACTTAAACACTGGAGAAAAGGGGATGATACCAACACTTAAGCACTGGAGAAAAAGGGGTGATACCAATAGTTCAGTACTGAAAAGAGGCATAGGCATGGCACCAACACTGGTGAGAAAGTGGCAATACCAGCACTTCAGTACTGAATTGAAGTTGATAATACCAACACCCAAACACTGAAGAGGAGATAGTACCAACACTTCAACACTAGTGAGAAGGAGATAATACCAACACTTTAATGCTGGAGAGGGCAAAATGCCAACACTTCAATAGTGGAGAGAAGAAGGTAACACCCACACTTCCAACACTGGAGAGAAGACAATACTAACATTTCAAAATGGGACAGAGGGGACCATATAACCACGTGAACACCAGAGAGAGAATAACGTCAACACTTCAACACAGGACAGACAGGAAGGGACAAGGCAACACTTTGCCACTGGAAAGGAGACGATAATACCACCATTTCAATGCGAATAGAAGAGCACATGCCAAAATTGAAACAATGGACAGAAGGGGATTAGTATGAACACTTCAACGCTGGAGAAGAGGCGGTAATACCAACAGCTCAACACTGGACAGAAGCAGAATATACAAACATTTCAACAACCGAGAGGCGTAATGCAAACACTTAAACACTGGACAGGAGGGGGCGATACCAACTCTGCGTTATGGGAGAGAAGGTAGAATCAACATATCAAAACTGGAGAGAAGGGGCGATTAAAATACTTTAACACTGAATAGAAGGGCTGAATTAAACTTTTTCAGCACTGAAAGCTGGTTAGTTAGGGTGGTAAGGGGTGGGGAGTTGGTAAATGGGGTCAGGATGACGGGAAACGATCTTTAAAAAAAAATCAGCTGGACTTTATTAAGATGACTGACCATTTTTTTAAAATTGAATGTTTTCAATTAAAAAGGTTTTTCTAAAACGATTCAATATCTGAAACCAGCGACACATTTTCAATTACTTTTACTGATAAAAAAGTCTTGGTTGTGTTCAATAAAGTAAAATATATTCAGCTCAACACTAGTGAGAAGGGGCAGCAATAACATTTTGACACAGGAAGGAAGGGGGCAATACCAACACTTCATCACCAAACAAGGGGGGCAATACCAATGCTTTAACAGTGGGACAAGAAGGTAATTCCAACACTAATCAGGGGAAATACAAGCACACGACAGAAGGGTGATGCCAACACTTTGATACTCAAACAGACAGGGGGTACAATGCTGCTAATAACACAACACTAGCATGAGACAGCGGGTGATAACAACACAAACACTCAACAGAAGATCAATGCTGCTTCAACACTAGACAGGGGGTAATCCAACACTTCAACACTAGACAGCAGGGTTCCAACACTCAAGACAGAGGGGTGATACCACTTCAACTCCAGACAGAAGGGTGATCACACAAACAAACAACAGCCGGGTGATACCAGCACTTCAACACAACCGAGACAGAGGGGTAATATCCACACTTCAAAACTAGACAAAGGGGTAATATCCACACTTCAAAACTAGACAAAGGGGGTAATATCAACACTTCAAAACTAGACAAAAGGGTAATATCAACACTTCGACAGAGGGGTAATACCAACATTTCAGAGCCAAATAGGGGGATGAAACCAACACTTCAACATTAGACAGGAGGGTAATATGAACACTTGTACACTAGATGGGAGGGGGGGGGGGGGGGGGGGGTTAATACTAACACTTCAACACTAGGCAAAGGGTAATATCAATGCTACAACACCAGACAAAGGGGTAATAGTAATGCTTAACACTAGAAAGAACAGTAATACCAACATTTCGACGCAAGACTTGGGGGTGAGGGGTGGGGTGAGGTGGGGGGTACTTCTTACTTTTGAACAGTGGACAAAGGGTTAATAGCAACACTTCCTACTCTGAGAGAAAGGGTAGCAATAAGCGAAACTGGGCACAAGAGATTAATAAGAACATATCAACACTGAAGAGAAAGGGAGCAATCATATACTGCAACATTGGACAGATAGAATAAAAATAAGAATTATGCTTCAGCACTGGGGAGAAAAAGTAATCAAAACACACCAGTGCTGGAATGTAGAGGGCATACCATAAAACTGAATATAACAAAGAACATTAGATTTAACTGTAAATATCCATGAAAAAAAAATGGCCATAAAGAATCTGCTATAATGCAGTCTTTGACAAGATTTTCCTTTTGACCATGGAAAGATGCTTTTATCTGTATACAAATCAAAATCTGATGTGGTGACCTAAAGAATGATCAGATGATGCAGCATTGACTTTTTTTCACTGGGGAAATTCTGACCAGCAGGCTGACACATCTTTTATATCTTTTTGATGACACTTAAAAACTCTCAAATGTAATATCAATTCGTACTCTATGCATTGAAATAATGTACCTGTGAAAAAGTTACATGTGAAAATACTTTGAAGTACTGTTGAACTGGATACAGTAATGTATTTATGTAAACATACCCTTTCTTTTCACATTTATTCAAGTAATACAGTCAACAAATATGTTACAGTAGCAACAAATGGAGAAAGTGACTATGAAATAAAATGAATGAATGAGTAAATCAGTTACTTTCATTTACAGAAAAGCAGAAGAGAAATAGGTAAATGAATGAGTAAATCAAGTATTTACATTTACAGAAAGACAGAAAAAACACACAAAAACATGCTGAAGAGAAGGTGAAACGCAAAAAGGCAGAAATGTGAATCTGCAAAAAATACAATCATAAATTTATAGTCATGATCACAATGAGATGATGTCCTCCTTTGCGGAGACTATTCTATGAGTTTGGGAAATTGGGCACTCTCGGCATATTTTACACAGTCAAATTTCTCTTGATTTGACTAGCACTTTCCGGCACACCCGGTAACAGAGTGTGGATGAGACTTTGTCACAACAAGAAAATAATAAACAGTTGTTATAAATTATAGATATGTACATAAAAATCAAATATAAAACCAAAATATACAGTTCATTTTTCATATACATGAGACAATTCTGTACAAATATAGCAACCATGGTAAAGTATGGCATTTAGCAAGATATGTAAACAAAAGAGTTACCGGGTCTCTCTGCTGCAAAAAAATCTATTCAGCATGGAGTGATCAAGGTTTGTACTTACAGAAGCCTGTAAATAATAACCAGTGTAAATCTATCTACAGCATCATGCCGATAAAGGAACACAACAAAGTAAACCAAAAACTAATTTCATATAATCTAAAATGTTCTTAACAGAACTGAACTTTACATTATTAATGTGTGCGTGTGTGTGTGTGTGTGTGTGTGTGTGTGTGTGTGTGTATACATACATACACACACACACATATATATATATATATATATATATATACACACATACACACACACACACACACACACACACACACAGAGAAAGTCTGAGTTAATGCACAGGAGGCAAAACAGCTTTCTAAATAGCCATATCAAGGCAGCCTGTAACCAGTATGCTGAAAGGAAAAAAAAAAAAAAGAAAGAAATCCTAGAAACTCCACCCACAAAAGGTGAAGAAGATTGTTTCCATGTCCCACACATTGTTCTATTAAAACATGCGCAGCAGAGCAGACTGGAATGGGAAGACAAAACAAATCACACACCACCCTCATGCAAGCAGCAATCACTATATGGCTTATGGAAAAAAAAAAAGTGCGAAGGTACATGAATGTGCACTTAGTTTGATCAACTCCTGATACTTTATCAAATTCATAAATGAAACCTTTTTATTTCAAGAATTTTCTCTCACAGTAAGAAGATTTTTTGAGTCTTGTAATTATCAAATTCCAATACATCTTAAAAGTTTGAGTCACAGCAGACAGGGTGACAAAAGGGAGAGAAGGGAAGAGGAAAGGGAAAAGTAAAGGAGGTGAAGAAGTGGGGAGATGAATGGTATAACTGTATAGAAAAGGACATGCACTAACATCCATATACTCTGGGGCAGGAACTTGGGAAAGGGGGGTAAGGAAATGTGTGGGACAGAGAGAGAGAGAGAGAGAGAGAGGGAGGCTGGGTGGGGGTGGGGGGGGGGGGGGGGGGGGAGGAGATAGAAAGTTGTCAACAAATGTAGTATATCACCAGGATGCTTTCTAATGTATTACCAAGATTACCATTTTGGCAACAAGTGGAATTGTCTTTCCTTCTTTCTCCATCCCCCCTTCCCTCCCCCTCACTGCTTTGGCATCAGATTACTCTTTCCTGCACTCCCAGGGGATTAATACTCTGCACACCAACTTTTACATATGAATGGTTTATAATGTACTGAATACTAATAATGAATAGTAAGAATGACAGACTGTTCTAAATGATCAAAGTGGCGAGTGATTGAACTTAAGAGCCTGCAGTTCCAAGTGAATTAACTTATTAGTGGCTATAACTATGGACTGCACATTTATCCTGAGTCATAGCATGATACAGAAGACAAAAGCAGGTAAAGTACAGATTAACAGAAAACAGAAAATGGATAACAAGACTACATAAATAATCCAAGCAGACATGTGGACTTATTGAACCTTGATATTGAAAAGAGTATGTTAAGACATTTTTTTTTTCTCTTCAGTTCAGAATTAACCACATTTTCCCCTGGACTTCAGACAAATAAAACAATATTTTTTTTTCCAAAGTGTGATTTCTATGCACACTTCAAGACTCCCACAACCAGAAATGAAAGCAGGCCTAAAATGTACCAGATTACACTTCTTGAAGCAGTGTAGGAGAAGAGAATAAGTTTTTGAACACTGAGCAGCTGAATCAGACATGTTAGTGTTGTCATGGAATGCACAACTCATCCAACAACGGGAACGAGGTGGAAGGAGGGAGGGGTCTGAAGATGAAGAGGTGAAGTGGCATATTACCAGAGATCTGTGTTTCAACTGATGGTGAAACAGCAGAAAGACATGTTTTTAACAGAAAAGAACGGATAAAGGAACATGTGAAACTAGAACCCTTGCCATCCTGGAAGAGCGGTTGATATCTACTGAAACAAGGAAATATATGAAAACAACAGTTCAAAAATGAAACATAAAAAAACAAACAAAAAAAAAAAACTTGCACAAACAAAAGCACCTCCACCAAGTACAATTCCCACAGCCAAGCACCACCACCAGACAGCAAAATGTGTGGAAGACTTTATTTCTGGATTATGCTGCATAGTTAGTTTCTTTACAGTAAAATCAAATAAACTTTTCAAGGCACAGATCCAGATCCAGCAGACAGATTCAAAATCAACTTGCATATAAAACATTGTACAAAGTTAAAAAAACATACATATAAAGATTTACATTTAAAGTGTGAAAAAGAATAAAAGTTTTCTGCCAACATATAAAATACTGTTGCATGTAACTCTGTGACATACTCTAAAATTGGGATATTATCAAGGTGTGATAAATTATGTATCAGAGCACATGATAAACAACATTCAGCAGAACGTGTATGATCAACATAATTCAAAGTGGCCACTTCATATGGCATCTACTGGTGGCATATCATACATACTTCCCGACAAAGGATAAGGTTCTAATTGAGACTGGCAGGAGCGGTAATTGTCAGCAACTTCAGTATAATGGTCAATCACCATTATTTGTTTTAAAAAAGGAGAAAATGTTGTACAGTACTACACTAAACATGATGATGATAAAGTTTTCCCTTCCAGCTTTTTTTTCTTTCAAAGTAATTGCTACAGGTTGACATCTCCCACGCAGGATATTGACAGCGATCCACACACTGGTGTGAAGTTCTTTTGACTAGAGTCCTTGACATCCACATCCCTTCCGCACCCCCCCCCCCCCCCTCCCCCCCCCCCTACTTTGCTTCACATTACCATTGAACTTATGTTATCGGAAAAAAAATTCTTCATGTCCAAATTGATGATCAAAACTGTCTGTGTCAGGAGTTTCATTTTGCAAATGTTATCAGTTTCAAGAAAACAAATGTCTCATATATTTCTATCAAATAAATAGCAAATGTGGTTTACACCAACTGAAAATACTGAAAAGAATGAGCAGATGTCATTCAAATGTGGTTTACAGCAGCTACCATTTTCATCTTTTTCCTTTACATGAATTAAATTGTGCTCTTTCATGGTGGCATGCAACCCCTATCATATCGCTGCTAAGTAAAAAAGCTCATTACATTTTCTCATTAAGGAAATTAATATAGACTGACTGTCATTTTTCAACAACATAAATCAAGCTAAAACAAAGAATGAACACAAAACCAGCAAACCTATCAGAGAATACAAATCTGTACTGCAGCAAAAGAGTTCAATGACACTGAACGGACATTCTGACAAAGCAATTTCGTCATATTGCACAGCATGCAAATGAACAGTTTCCACTCAAGAGGCATTATTTTCACACAAACTCATTTCAGGTTCCTGTACACAGCTGCATCCAGAGTTATCCCAGCCTCAGCACCACAACGGAACAAACCAATGAATTACCATGAGGCATCCAATCAGAGGAGACCCCACCACCGCATCACCACTTTTCCAAGTGTCTGTTCTGATCCAGCAAATAAAGAATGCCACCCACTAAGCCTCCATCTAAAAACAATAACTGTTCAGTCATGCGATCAATCACAAGTAACAAAGCACCCCTCTGCTGACAGCACGGCCGTGCACATTCAACAACAGTCTCCACGAACCTGTCAATACCAATAAATCCGACATGGACTAACCACTGTCATCAACATGGAGTGGAAACCACAGCCTAGGTGAACACCAGCTCAAGGCATGAAGGGCCACAGCACTGTGACTGGTCTTATGATGATCTATGTGGATGAACATGACGCCACAGATTCCAATCCTGTTCCGATACGGTAACAGGGCTGGACTGAACACCCCTGGAATCAACCAAGCCTGAGAGATACAGATACCTCCAGAGAAGTCAGGAAATTTTAGCAATGGTCTCGGAGATGCATCCAGTAAGTGCATTGTGAGGTTCCAATCATCCCACTTGAACATAGAACACTCAAACTGGACAGGAGCTGGCTGAGACTGAATAAGCCCACAAACAAATGCCTCTGATGGAAACTGAATCTATGATCTGCCAGTCAGCATGTCGGTAATGTGAATCATTGCAGCACAGCTGCTGGTACTGCTATGCAAAGTGAGAAAAATCCAGCAACACTGGTTATGCATTGCTTAAAAAAGACAAAATCCACACAAAAGTGATAATAAAAACATGCACTGTCAAAAAAAATACACACTTAGACATGACTTACGAGATCAAAGGATGCACATTTAGTGCAAAAAAGAAAAAGGTACAATAACTTAAAAAGAAAAACAACATAGTTGCAGTTCCCCCTTCTCCCTTACTCTCTTAAACCATTGATGTACAAACACACACAGACATAGACAAACCCTCCAAGGACTTGGAGAGATCATTTATTCACTCTACAGCCAGTCTTCTTGTCCATACTGCTGCATGCTGACATATCATATCTGCATTATCAAAACTCAAAATAGACTAAACAATAATTATGTGCATAGCTACATCTGCATATATGGATACTAAGCGTGGTCGAGTTCACATAGAAATATTTGGAAATTATGTGTCTATTTTTCTTCATCTCAAATCTCCAGTTATGGGTCATATACCCTGCATAGCTGACTAGATAATACAAGCCTCTGTTTGAGCTGCACAACTTTAAACCAGTTCTGCAGTGAACAACAGATGTTAAACTTGTACTGCTTTTTGTATGAGACATAAGTCATAAAGTACAACTGCACACAACAGAACCAACAGACATGTACACTGGCACACACTAAAGACAAAAATACAATATGCATCAAAACAAATTAATGACCACAGAAAATATTATCACACGTATATATTTCTGTGAGGTGTGGTTTTTGTCTTTGTACATGATCAGTGTCAACTGTCTAGAAATGGACATCGAAAATGGCATTCCAATCATCCGTCCTTACAAAGAAAATAAATAGCACAAACAACAAAAGAGAGCTAATAAAAAGAAGAGAGATGAGCAAGGGTAGGAAGAAACATGCACACAAATCAATATTTTCACAGACTAAGGAATAAACTGCTATTCTGCACACAAAGTTATTAAACATGTAACTACTACTAAAAAAGTAAAGTTGAAATGACACATGGAATACTAATGTCCTGGTTGTGTATGTATAGCAGAATAAACCCAAAGCATCTCTGCATAGTTCAAGTTACAGGCAGGATAAAACAATATCCAAAAACAAATCATCGAATTACAGTGTACAATATATGCATAGTAATTTCTGTTCCAAACGAAGTGCGGGGACAGAAAAAAAAAACGACCACTAAGGCACATATGTAAATATGTATATGAGCAAGTATGTGTGCATGCAAGTGTTGTGTATAAGTGCACAGATCTGTATACAAAAACAGTGCAATGTTGTTTCGCATGCTTGCATGAATGCCTGTGCTGATGAGCACGCACGCTTGATGTACATGTGCATATCCAAGGGAATGTTGAAGTTCTCTTTCATGTACAAATGTAACTCCAATTAGAAAAAGCTGGGGAGCATACATTTTTCTTCTAGGCATCTGCATGTCAAAAAAACAGTGAAGGAATGTGTGAACAAATACAGTGTAAAATATGTACATAAAATGATTTTTTTTCTTCTTCTGTTTTTAAAGAAGCAGATCTCTTGGCAAGGCTTTTTGAGCTTCAGATCACAACAAAGCAGATATGTTTTTCATAGCAAGGAAGGCAATTTGTGCATTAGGTATGTCATGGCGTTGCTGTGACAGTTGTTTGTCATTTATTAACAAAGTTCATGGAATGTAATTACTGGCACTTTCATTTTCTTTAAAAAAGCAATTAAAATAACATCACCCTGTAAACGAACAACAATACAATGACTGAAACGCGCTCCATGTGCAAGGTCATCTTCTTCTTCTGCGTAGGCAGGCTGATACTCCTGCCGACACTCCCTATATAGACAGGCAAGTATACATCCCATCTGCACAACAAACGGAGTGGAGTTTTGTGTGCATGACTGCTTTTTTATTCTGCTATTAAGGCAGCCCTACTCCATCTTTGGGGAAGGTGCATGCTATGAGTAACGTGTCATCCACACCAATGGCCAAACTGGTCTTCTCTTCCAAAGTTGGTGATGGGGCTTTACATGTGTGCAGGATGTATGCATGCGTTCACACACAGAGAACCTCAGTTGATTGTCTCAATCGAAGGACTGTATGGGAAATGTGCAAGGTCAGATTGATTATTGCTCGGTTAAGTTCCACCCTTGAGACCTTAACACAAGCTGACTTGGCTGATGTCGCAGTTCATGGCCATCATCATCATCATGGTTTTCAGTGAATGGCACATGTGTTATTAAAAAGTAAAATCTAGATATAAACAGCAATGCTTGAAAGTAGCCTGAGCATAGCATCATAAAGTACTGATTACAATAACTAACAGGTAATATACCATCGTAATTTTACACATTTACACAGCACTACACATTATTGACTTTTGTGCTTTTCACTGATGACAATAGGACACATACAACCACAGCTTTAAGCGCACACATGCACATCAATGAGTACCATCAATATCAACACATACAAGCACATGCACACAAGCATACACACAAACCTGATGACTATCCAACATAAATCAATGGCATTTTTTTTTTTTTAGCCTATAACATGAATTAACTCCAATGATATCAGTCCTTGACTCTTACTTCAGGTTAGAGATATCAACTGTACAACGTTAAAATGATTCCAAGGTTAAAAACTGGGCATTGCACAACAGAAAGATGAAGGACATGCAAGATGTATGCGCAAATCTAGATGAAGGATGCGTCTGATATGATCACAACTGACAATTGCATTGAACCACAAGATTTCATTGGGCAATCTATGAAGAGCCTTGGTAAAATGACCAGTCATCACTCGATCAATGTTGGGATAGAACACCTTGAGTTATTTTGTTGATAACAAACATCAGCTCTACCAAATGACCAGGGCAAGTTGTCCACAATATTTTTTTAATGGAAAAATTGCAAGACAGGCGATACAGAGGAATCTGCTTTCCATGCAGAGAGAGAGAGAGAGAGAGAGAGAGAGAGAGAGAGAGAGAGAGAGAGAGAGAGAGAGAGAGAGAGACAGACAGACAGACAGACAGACAGACAGACAGACACAGACAGACAGACAGAGACAGAGAAAGGAAAGAGAGAAAGAGCATGGAAAAATGCAGATTACCTACTATTTCAATCTGGAAAAAAAAAAAAAAAAAAAGAGCAGGTGCAGATAAAGCCATCATTCTAAGAACCCTTATGCCATGAAGAGCTCAATGAAGCGATTTCCAAGAAGACGGCGGTTACGCTCGATGATGGCCCGTTCAGCTTCTATTCGGGAAGCAAAGGTGACCACTGCATCTCCATTGGGTTTTCCCTCAGCGTTGGTCTGCAGGTGCACCCCCTCTGCTGTCACCTGCACAGGAAACAAGAAGACAGGCTGGAGTCACTGACCTGATGACCAAGGATTAGGACAATGAATGTATGTACATTTAAGTTATCTTACTCTTTCTCTACCACCAAAAAAAATGAATCACATTTTAGATTTCAAGTATCTTACTCTTTCTGCACTACTGAAAAAAATAATCTCTTTTTTTTTCCCCCAGAAAATTAGACTCTTCACTTGACTTTCCTCACAATCATTTTATCAGTAAAGATTAAAATCTACATTTTCAAGTGATTCGCATGGTAAATTCAAGATGTCAAAAGACGCTTATTACTGAACTAAGGAAACTTATGGAAATAGTTTACTTCCATGAGTATTATTCATCGACAGTTAATGAATGAAAGTCATGGAAAACAGGATCTTATATTTACAACTGGATATGGCGCTAGTCTGTATGACAAACTATATACTAATGCATCAAATGAATAATGTTCAATGATCATCATAATATAATGAATGAAAAACTTGAATTACTTTGACTTCATATTACTCTGAACATGGTGCTTGTGGCATCAAGATGCATGATCATAACAATAAACACAGATGCACAAATCAATGACAACAAACTGTCACACATGCAGTAGCTACACCAACAGACCTGTTTACCCTAAAACTGCTATTGGTGTACTTTGCAACAAAAAATGAGCACACCTTCTCAGCATGTGTACAAAACTCAAACTTTCTGCCAAAGTGGGAGAGGTAGTGGGGGTGGGGGGGGGGGGGGGGGGGGGGGCATTCATTTCGTTTTGACCTGCTCTCACACTCGAGGCTTGTTCCACCTGATTTTGTAGAAAACTGTAGTTCAAATTAGTTCTTTTTGCATTCTCACACAAACTACTTTCAAACCCAATTCATCTGCATGCTTTGGCATAAACACATGCTCTTCAGTACACGTGTTTTTTTCTTTTGTTTTTTTTTTTTTTAGGGCATGTTGTCAAAGAAGAAGACACAGCCTGACAATATTTTGCATGCAGAAGTTAGAAAGGGGTGTCACTCTCTCTCTGGGTAATGCCTCCACTATGGTTAATACTCCACAAGTACAATTACCGCTTAAGGACTTTGTTTCTAGAATTTTTCTTGACATATTTTAATTCAGAACATTGCACCCACCATATTTTCACCAAACATGTACGAAACTGGGTGAAATCATATGGGTAAACAGGTCTGCATGAACCATTATTTGTTGTTGACAAAAGCAGAAAAACTGAGGAAACTACATCGCTCAGCATGCTTAAAAAAACACACACACACACACCATTATTATTTAACTGCAGTAGAATGAAACCATGTGCTCAAAAGTACAGACATAAAACAGTGTGTAATCTCTCTAAATTACATCACTTCATCCATGTCAAAAATTATAACTGATTACATTTTAATTTTTTTTTTCAATTTATTAAAGACTACATTAATTGGTGAAAAAAATGGTACTGATAGAGGACAAGTATGGTCTCAGAGAGGTCAGCAGACTGCAGAAAGAAAATACTGAAATAGTAGTAGACATTTAATCAGGTATGGGATGTTCTGACGATGGTGGGTTGTTGAAAGTCAGTTAGGAACAGGAGAAAATATTGGGTATTACAGTCATGGTTAACTTTAGGAAAAAAAAAAGAAAAAGAAAGAAAAAAAAAGAACAAAGATAATTTGAAACAATGTGTATTGAAAAGATTCTCAGAATCATGTGATCTCAACGAAAGTTTTATAAAACAAATTTATCTCTCTTAACATCCAAACTATAATGGTAAATGAAATGACAAAAAAAAAAAAAAAATTAAAAAAAAAAAAAAAAGAGAAAAAAAGTTTCTAATAAAACGATCCAGTAAGAGCAGAAAAAAGTACGTGAAACCTTGACCCCAATTCTGCTGACCTCCCCTACATAATATTTCCTATCAATACCATCTCTTTTTACCCATTTAATCATCGCTGCTGCAAAAAAAAAAAATGATAGATAATATAGTTCCTAACCTAGATCAAGTGTTGCACTTGGTAAGGATTATTGAAATAATACCGTAAGGCCAAGAAAAAAATCGTAGAGAGTTCATTTACAAAAAGATATACATAACACCATTTTAAACATTAAACACAAAGCCAAATTAATCTACACTCTGCTGATAACTTTTAACACATTTCATAATTACATGTTAAAGTGATCTTAAGAAAATGAGCATTTATATGAACATGAATTATGAGTTTCCAGTTACGAAAAATAATTGATTATGTGAGCCACAAATGCAAAGAAGTGATCCTAGTGGTTCAGTAATTATCAGAAAAATGCATATAAATAGACGATGAGACTAAAGTGATTGAAGGTGGGAAAAAAAAAACAAACAAAGCTGAAATTCAACTAAAGAAGAAAGTGCATAATGGAGTGCCAAGCCACATAATGTTTATCCAGACCAGACATAACAGATTACCATCATCTGCTCTTTCCAAGGGTCTTTTGGCTTATCATTTGGATAGATGCTGGTGGGGACTTTACAGTGTACATACTCCAGGCAATGTTTGTTTTTAAAAATCTAAAAAAACTGGGCTTGCCATTTATCATGATTACAGGGGGTGTGAATGGGGCAGTCCCTGATCTGAAAATGAGCTGTGGCCATCCTCGTAATCTTGAAAATTATCATGAAACAAAAACGCTATCCTGAAGCCACTTTCTGGTAACCTATCAGTGCGTTTCTGTGACTCATCTAAACATGCTTTTAAAAGTACTGCAACTGTAGAGTTACTGTGTGTAGCTACATTTAATATTAACTGGGAAAAAAAGCTTTATGTCTTGTCCATTGTTCAAATTCGATAATACCCAAGTTACGACACAGTGATAGCTTGAACAATTTTTTGTTTTTACAAAGAGAGTAAACAGTATTGAGCTAATAAGAAAAGCAAAAAAGTAACATTTCACAGTTTATTTTTTCTCTCCAACAGACTTGGTGCCGGTGTATGGATTCCAAAATGAAAAAAGTCAGATTGACATGAGCCCTGTGGTAGAGGTCAGTTCAGAACAAAGTCTGCAAGAGAAATGTTACCACAGCTCCATGTTTCCCTTGGAACTCACAGGATTAAGTCACAGTCTTGATCTTGATAACATGGTTGCTCGTTGTTTTGTATTGGTACAAACCTAAGGGTCCGCCCTACCTTGTCCTCCCAAGATGATTGCAGCATATAGTTTTACATGTATTTGACCATTTGTGTACTCGCTCTAATGAATTTTTCATGGTGGAGATGAATTTCATTGTGCCACCACAAGGAACATGGTAACATGAACTGGTAATATTGATCTACTGGCTTCAAAATATTGATCTACTGGCTTCAAAAATACTGATCTTCTGGCTTCAAAAATATTGATCTACTGGCTTCAAAGTTTACATGCCATTTCATCTTTACTGAGTTCATCAAGACACTTCCATTTCCAACTATTCTGAGCATGATTTTCTTTGCTTTGTTTAAATTTGCATCACACTTGTTTAAAAGATAGGGAAAGCCCACACACAGTTTCTTTTCTGGATGAGTATTTCCCTTTCTATCACACTATACCTAATAAACTACAAAGGTAAGGACAAGAAAGAGAGTTTACTTTTGTTTGTGCTCAAATTCCTAGGAACCGGAAATATCCTAACAAAACCTTGTCAATGCAGAAAATACCTAAACACAAGTCTCAATGGCACAGAGAATACCGAATTATAAGTTTAAAACATTTTCATTCTATCTTATTTTTTTTCATCCGGATGATCGGTTTATTCTGAAAGATTTGCAGTTATGAAAGCATTGCAAAAACAAAATATCATTAAGGTGATAGTGTGTGTGTGTGTGTGTGTGTGTGTGTGTGTGTGTGTGTGTGTGTTCTTCTTTTTATTTTCATTTATGGGCTTTACAGTTTGGTTCCAACATCTTTGCACTGCTCAGGTTTTTGTTGTTTTCCTACCCCTCCACATCCCCCCCCCCCCCCCCCCCCAATGCTCAATAGACTCTGCTTCCCCATTACACCCTTTTTTCTCCCCCAGTCCAGTTAGTGTGCTACTTATGCTCAATTCTTTTAATGATCTGTTAGAGACCCTTTTCAATAAAACGCAACAAAAGCAGTTAAAACAGAATTTGTTCAAAAATAAACTTAACAGATCACAAAGTCAGAACGACAAATAGATCCCAGCCCAAAATGCCATCACAGCGCAACTGAAGAACCAGCGTTAAGCACACGCTTCAGGATCAGCAATCGTTTTCCAAAACCCAAAAGCAAAGCAAGTCTGTTCCCAAACACTGCATGCGTGCCATTTACTCAGCAAAACCAAGGCCCTCTGAAACCTGCCCTCTGGCATACCTCAGAGAAGCCTTGGAAATAGTTCACTACGTCTGTGACGGGTAATGTTATATGGCAGGCCTCGCATTATGATGGAACAAGGACCGGGGTGATTGAAGAAAGTCTGGGAAGAGACAGGAGAACTGGGTACCAGAAGAGCATGGGCGAGTAGAACGGTGGCCGCTGGGGTATGGAGGCCATGGCTGGAGGGAAGGCAGAGGTCGGCATGGGCTGTGGGAGCTGAGCCACCGGCATTGTTCCCAGTGCCGTGTGGGTTGAAGGCGGAAGCTGAGGCGCAGTCAGCTGGAGGGAGGGGGCTGTCACTGTTGAAACACACCACAGAACAGGATCAGTACTGTAAGTCTTGATCTCGGTATATCAGTGGCAAAATCAGGCAGCCACGTGGACTTACCACGACAAGACTGATCAGCAGTCTGACCATGCCAGACAGCTGCCATGTTGTAGTCACCAAGTCACTTCAGGTGAAAGCTTTCACTTCTTGACCTCAAAGTCTTGTGATTGTACCAAAGATAAGATCAATTTAACTGTTAGATGAAATCATTTTTTTTTTTCTTTCTCATTTTCTTTGCTTCTCTGATTTGGTAAGGAGAGAGAGAGAGAGAGAGAGAGAGAGAGAGAGAGAGAGAGAGAGAGAGAGAGAGAGAGAGTGTGTGTGTGTGTGTGTGTGTGTGTGTGTGTGTATGTGTGTGTGTGTGTTCATGCCTCTGTGTGTGTGTGTGTGTGTGTGTGTGTGTGTGTGTGTGTGTGTGTGTATGTGCATGTGTGTGCATGCATCTGTGTGCGTGGTCCATTTTGATCTTTCCGACTGTGCATCTTAACATGATATTATGTTAGCTAGTATTTACATGTATTTGAATTAATTTACACAAACATTAGATATCAACAGAAAAGAAAATTGCCATAAGGCCTTTTTACATCCAGTCAAAAAAGGTGAAGATGTTTTGTGTTGTTTCCTTTCCATGTGATGTACCACTCATTACCAAACATGTTCTCTACAGTCTTCTTGTCTGATGTACCACTCACTACCAAACATGTTCTCTACAGTCTTCTTGTCTGATGTCAGACACAAACGCTTAACATCAGACTCCATGAAAGCCTAGTTCAGAGATGTTCCACTTGATGTGATTTTCATCCTCTTTTAAAGATAAATGTTTTTTCATCTGATGAAAGATTTTTACTAAGGAAAACTTTAAAACAAATTTTTGCTTCTTGAAAATCTAGTTCAATGAGTCCTTTATTAAAAAAAAAAAAAGCATTGGTGCGATGAACTGACTTCAATCAGATGACGACCCTAATATAGCCCCTTGTGGTTGGCTGGGCTATCGTTGATATAGATGAGCAAGTTTGCCTTTAGTATTGATACACACAGCAAAATCCTGTGGTTTCTTTTTCATCTGAGCACAGCAACTATGTAGCGATCTCTACTTTAAATACAGGAATTTCAAATGGTAGTAATACCACACCACCAAAAAAGTAAAAATGTAGACACATGAATCACAAGACAAAACACAATATGCTTCGACTTCTTAGGTCTTCTTCAGGCAAGTTACAAAACACTCAGGACAATGAAAGTGATCGAGCGACCACCTCTCTTCCATCCCCTTCAGCGCAAGATAAGCATTGTCCTGAGTGTTTTGTATCTTGCCTGAAGCAGACCTAAGAGGTCGAAACACGCCATGTTTTGTCTTGTGATTCGTTTGTCTACATTTTTCTTTCTTTCTTTTTTTTTTTTTTTGAGGTATGCTACTACAACATTTAAAATTTGTTCAGATTTCTGCCTGCATTCGCCCCACTTTGCAACCAGATTTAAATACATGAGTTCAGAAATTTGCAAAATCTCTCTTACTATAAGCACCACTATCATGTCTATTGGTTTCACATTATCCATTTACTTAAACATTTCCAAGACCAGTCTCTTGCTTAACACAAAAATCAAAACGTAACAAAGAATTGATGATGCATGTGTGTGCACTCACACACACCACACATACCGACACACCAACACACACAATGACACACACACACACACACAGAGAAATGATTTCTACCAGCTGCCATGGAAAAGTGGTTAGAACTGCAGACTCTCAGCTGGGAGGTCTTGGGGTTGATTGCTTTCACACATCCAATCATCTGTGATTTTTCTGCCCTGACCAACTCCTACCCAGAGTAGAGTTTGCTGTGGCCTCAATTGGGAAGACTGGGACCATACGGCCGAGTCAAATCTGCTTAATGGATGCCTCTCTGAGAGAGTGTTACTCAAATTTCCTGACCAACACTGCAGGTGTCTTTATCTCTCAGGCCTGGTTGACGCCAGGATATACAATGAATGCAAGCATACAGTACAGCCCTGTCATGAAGTCTTAGACCAGAATAGAATTCCATAGCATCATCTTTTACATCCTCCTCCTCATCGATCACCATAAAAAGAAGAAGACTCAAATTTGGTGGGCCCTCATGTCCTGCTGTCATTGTGATTCCAGTTTCAATTTCCTTTCCACATCTAAGGCCTTGGTTTGATTCTGTGAGGGTCACTGGCATTGGCAAATTCATGGGGGCTTTTGTTGGATGGATATGGTAGCAATCTTCGGAGGGAGGGAGAGGTTACTCATGCCGGCTCTGTGACTATACAATTATTGTTGTGAGAAGGGGGACTGACAGACGGTGTCCTCCCGTATGTTGGATCATAATAGGCACCACTGAGCACCAAAGTGACTCAGCATCAGTGCAGTGTCTCCTCTGGTGGGTTGCTTCTGATGATACTAAATGCTCCCTGTGGATTATTGGTGCCAGGGCTGCAGTGGGCTGGACCAGGCTGTTGCTGTACATGGGGAGTGAGAATGAGCGGCAAGGGACCAATACTACTAAGGTGGCATGAAAGATGGGACAGGGGGGAAAAAAGAAAAGAAAAAGCAAAACAATTCCTTTGTCCCAAAATCATTGCCGGCAAAATTTAACTGAACCAAGGTTTTTGCAATTTAATCTGCCAAAGGCGAAAGCAGTTTAATGTGCCCAAGTCCAATGTTGTCTTCTGTTTAAACTGGCCATTTTTTTTTCCCCAAATTTACTGAACCCAGAACATTTCCAAAAAATACATAAAAACCGATTCTCTGCTAAAACTAAAACTGTGCAGATTACAGATGCCAATCTTGGAGATACCGTCCGGCAAAAGATAAAATCAACCTGTTCATCTGCTTCCACAGATTACCAACTAGACTGTGTTTATATGTCAAATGTAGAGGGGAAAAAAACCCAAGCAATCACAGCTCAAGGTCTTCATATTATTTCATCATACTGATCAAGAAATACACAAAAGAAAGATGCGTGCTGCTGCTACTTACTCATTGCGCTGGGAGCAAGCATTGGGCGTTGAGGGAGAGACACGGCTACCTGGGGCACAGAAGCCATGGGGAGTGCAGGTACAGAAGACAGCTGAGGCACTTGGGGGACTGGAGCTATCATGGGAGGCAGGCTGTGGGACAGGGGTACACTGTTACCCAGGATGAGACTCATGTCATCGCCAGAAACCTGCAAGACCTCAATGGCACGCTTCTTGTTGTTGAAGTACATGTCTGCCCATTTCGCTGGAGAACAGTCAGATAGGCTGAGTTCTCTGAATCCAGCTGAATGAAAGCCTCTCCTGATGGTTCTCCCTGGTGACAGAAAACTTGATGTGAACAACAGATCACACTGTTTCTGATTAGTAAACATGCATTTCAAGAACAGCGTTTATCCAGCGGCTACTCTCAGCTAGGGTAAAACATTTACTGTCAGCATAACTGAACAATTAAATTTGGTAGATAAGAAAGAGCTAAGTTGATCAGGAAAATGCTGCCAATCAACTGTATTGATTTTAAATCATGATTAATGTAGCAATAACATAAACAAATGATGAATGAAAAATGAAATTTCAATATGTTCAGCAAGGAGTAAAGTCATGTTGTTTGCAGTGGAAAGACAATAACCCAGTTGTCTCCTTCCAAGATACAGATCTCCATAACCAGGGACACAACATGACTTTCTGTGATGTCACAAGAAAATATGGTTGAAATGTGTTATCACCTGTGGTAAACAAAGTAAACATCTGCAGACAGTAAACAAGAACAGTGAACTTGCCTTTATTCAAATTATGTATGAGAACCTGGTGTAGACTGTTCACAGAGACTAGAGAGACCCGTAGTAGGCATCTTCTGGTTCCTTGGTTAAAAAAATCTGATGATTTTCTAATCTGGCTCTTATTTTTCAGCAGTCTAGCTTTGTGTGTGTGTGTGTGTAAGTTTACACTGTCACTGACATTCATCTCAGATGTTTTCCCCAACCATGCTTGATGGAGTAACCACATACATACGATCAACAAAATGTATGACACTTGGTCTTTCTCCCTAACTTGAGGAATGGCCATTTGTCCCTGTTCTTTCTGAATGTCTGTGACTTTCACCGGCATCTTCTTCCTTGTCAAGGAAAGATTTAGCACCAATTCATCTTACATATATATGGAATAGCTCTCCTTGATGCCATTTTGGTGAAGAAATGATAAGAACTTCAACACATGCCCGGGGAAGGCATACGCTTGCTATTTGTTCCATTCCCGACTGGTTGTTTTTTTTGCTAAGAAGCATTTCCTGTATAAACTTGGATGGTCTGTTTTTTCACCAATGCCTGGTACACTGTGACCATTTGTCTAATTTTCTGGGACAAATACAGGTCAGCTGTGATAACAGGCATCACGGACATAGCCTGCCCTTCACATAGCCTTATCAGAACTGGTTCGATATCAACTAATCCCAAACTGAAACAGACAGACGAACAACAAAACAAAAACAAACAAAAAAAAGAAACTAACAACAGCAACATACAACATGCAGGTACAAACCTGTGCGGTGTACACCAGGTGGACGCCTTGGAACGTAATGTACTGGGCACAGTTTCCTAGGAAGGTGAGGATGTCAGCCACCTGAGCCCCCCCTGGCAGATTGCGCACACGGACACAATCCCTCTGTGAGCCAGTGGTGATGTAGCTTTGGGGCACTGGGAACTGGAAGGTGTTGGGTGGGAACTGGGTGATCAGAGCGGTGTTCAATGGTCCTTGTGGTTGCTCTGGGTTACGTGGATCCATGCTTCGGTTTAAAAACCTGCATCAAGCACACTCCTTATTTGAAGCACAGCTAGTTTCAAGATGTCATACTATTTGGGGAAAAAAAAAAAGAAAGAGAGATAAAAGTAAGAGTCTAAGAGTGGAGGTATACGGTACGATTGTGTGTGTCAGAGAGAGAGAGAGAGAGAGAGAGAGAGAGAGGGGGGGGGGGGGGGGGGGGGGGGGGGGGGGGGGGGGGGGGGGGGGGGGGGGGGGGGGGGGGGGGAGGGGGGGAGAGAGAGAGAGAGAGAGAGTGTTGACAAGCATGTCAGTCTGTTTGGATGTTTTCAAGGATCATCACCATTTGTTTCATTTCTTTTTCTTTTTTATGGTTGTAATGTGCGATGCTGACATAATTTGGGTGATTTTTTGTGGTTCTTACTCAAACTGATGAACCATCAATTATCATTCACTGCACAAGTGATTTACTCTGGAATTATGCAGCTTTTAAATGATTATTTACACACAGCTGTAACAGACGCTTGATTTCACAAGCAAGAATAGAGGAATGAATTACCCTGCAACATCCAAACAGGTATGAACCAATACTCTCGTGTGTGTGTGTGTGTGTGTGTGTGTGTGTGTGTGTGTGTGTGTGTGTGTGTGTGTGTGTGTGCGCGAGCCAATAATACAGATCAGCTGCATAGATTATTCATTCAGCTGGCTAAGGATTCACTTTTCACTTCACATAAACATCTTTGTTAATTCTGGCCAATCAATGGCTCCTGCTAACTCACTTGAATCACTGTAGTAATGTTCACAAATTTAATAACATTTTAAATAAACAAATGCAGATGTAAGATCACTGTCTAAAGTGTCACAAGGATATTCCAGTCACCGAAGCTTGTTAGATTTGGGAAGACTAAAGTTAAAGCTGTGGCCCTTGCCTTTTGTTTGGAATTGATGAGAATGTGTTACCAAAATTAATGTCAGGGAGGAAATAAAGTATCGATCACACAGGAAATCTTTCCAGCTTCAGAGAGTGGGGAGCAACCAGCCTCGACCAGAAAGTCTTTGTTTTCAAGGAAATCTTATTGACTCAAAAACATCAAGCTTTCACTGATCATCGTAGTAGTCCTGCAGCTTTCAGTGTTGATAATGCACTTTTTGTTTTAGCCTTATCATAAACAAATCACTGCAAAAATGCAAGATTGAGTGGAATGGTCCAAGTACATGCAGCACCCAGCTTGTCTGAAACACATCTACTGATGCTGTGGTCACGAACAGTCGAGCGATGTCAAGATCTGATTGATTACTTCCTTTGTCTTTGATTACAGCTGAAAATGCACATTTTCATGGATTGTTGTTATGTGATCAGAAGTGATCTATGTGTCTGTTTTTTGTTTTTCACAATTTGTCAAACACTTGACATATTCTGCCAAGCTGACTGACTATCCTCAACCTTTAAAAGTAAACCTTAAATTTGTTGTTGCGACACAGAAATCAACAATGATTTTAAAACATTCTTCAATTATAAGGAGTTTGAGCTCCATAAACAGTAGATATTACCTTTGAATTGGTCATCCACTGAGAGGACCTTCAAAAAGTGTTTGTTTTTAGAGTTTGAGTTTCTTAGACATCTTTTCTCTCATTATTACATTTTAGCCTCCCTGTATTAATGGTGCATGCATGCAAACACAACAAAAAAAAGGAAAACCGAAATAAAAATGAAAACATGTACGACATAATGTAAGGAGAAGATCACACACACACACACACACACACACACCTGCACATGCATGCACACACACACACACACACACACACACACACACACACACACACATGCACACACGAGCATGCACACTCACACACACACACAAACACACACACACACACACACACACATGCACGTACGCACGCGCACACACACACACACACACACACACACACACACACACACACACACACACACACACACCAAAGTAAGGGAAATAAATATTATCATTGCATGACCAGCAAAGGCTCTGGTCCCAGAGAAGTCTGGCTCGCAACCTGGTGACTACAACAGGCTCTGAGCATCTCACTTTGGCTGACCATGGAGTCACTAACCTGTTGAACTTCAGCCGTGGTGCTCCGAAACAGCTCAATGTATCGATTGCCCATATTCTCTCTATGCTTCTGCAGTGCCTTCAACGATTCCTCTTCACTGGCAAACAGCACAAAAGCGTCTCCTGTGGAGCGGCCATCAGGATAATGAACAAACAGGACGCCTTCTTCTCCGTCCAGCACCTCACAGTTGTTGGGCCCTCGAGTGAAAAACTCCAACTGTGAAAAGCGTATAAAAGAGATAATGATACCACAGCCTACAAATATGGGCTGTATTAGGACACTCACCAGGAAAAAAAAAAAAGTTGCCTGGGTCAACTGCCAAGTGGAGTGCACATAAATGTCATCACAAAACATGAAGGATACTGATGAGTGACCACATGGGATACTGTATAGGAGTTCCAATGTACACAGACTGGAGGATGACAAGAAGGTGGCTCAAATGAATGAAACAGTTATACATGAATAGTTAGCTCTCCTTATTAAGGTTCAAGGAAAAATATATGAATAGAAATACATATGCATGGGCGCATGTACAAACACACACGAACCTCTCTTTCCCTCCATCCTCACACACACACACACACACACACACACACACACACACACACACACCACTCCATCTCTCAAACAAAATGCATAACTTACCTTCAATATATTCTTCAATCAACAAGTCCATTAATGAGAACTGGCAGGATAAATGATACCAACTGCTTCACAATACCTCTGTCAGCACTCTTCAACTTACCTTCAAATAGTAGTCAGTTGACAAGTCACAGAACAGACATAACAGGACAGGCATTGCCAAAGGCACAGTGATGGATACTTCAGCATTTTAAGTAAATATGAAAGACGTAAACATTCTATCAAGCAGATTTCATCTTTTATGTCTTAAATAGCATCTTTTCACAGAGAACTCTAGGACTTCTGATTATGATGCATGTCTAAAAGTTTATTTTTGCTTCCCTGTTTTCTGTACACACATTTGGAACACTGTATTAAAGGTGCTCATCCAACTCCTCAATACACAGCTGTAGGTGAATCTGCGGCAGTCCATGTTCTAGCACTGCACATAGAGCTGCCAATGTCGGCCTGCCATGAAGCTACCCACCAGAAAACACTCAGCACTCTTGTTTTCTTCCTTCCTTCCTCAGCTACAACCCCAAGATTTACCATCGGTGAGTTCTTGCTTATGCGACCATTCTTTTATATAATTCTACTTTCACTGTACCCACATTACATCTTGGGGGATGTCTTAAATACCACATGTGGTTTGTTTTTGTGTCATCCATCCCATCAGCACACAATGACCTTCTCCTCTCCGAAATAAGGAATGGGATTCACTGTACACGAAAGATTTCTTATGGATCATTTCACCCACAGCTCTTTGATTTAAAGTATCAGCCAAAGGACTCAGAGGGGCCTGCCGTCCATTTGGAAGTTATGAAAATCTCTTTCGACTGGCCATCTTCAGTGGAAACTGAACCTTGGACCTTCGAATAAGGGTGTGTGATGCCATAACCACTATGCCAGCAACTCCTCCAACATTGTTGCCGAGTCATTCAGATAAATTTCAGTTGTGCCTGTTCTGACTCAACATCTGCAAGACACCACTGGCCAAGCCATCACTGATCACTCTGACAGTTTAACTGTAAACCAAGTCTTAAACAACATGGCATTCCGCAGTCTTCTCCAAAGATCTGAACACATCCCGAAGTATGTGTTGTGGGTCCCATGAATCGGAATGGTGTCAAGCTGACATGCTATTCAACTATACCCATGTGGCACTTTCCATTTTGGGTTAATATCAAGCTGACATGCTATTCAACTATACCCATGTGGCACTTTCCATTTTGGGTTAAATATCAAGCTGACTTGCTATTCAACTATACCCATGTGGCACTTTCCATTTTGGGTTAATATCAAGCTGACATGCTATTCAACTATACCCATGTAGCACTTTCCATTCTGGGTTAATATCAAGCTGACATGCTATTCAACTATACCCATGTGGCACTTTCCATTTTGGGTTAGTATCAAGCCGGCAGTATGCAGGGAAGTTTAAAGATTTTATCCATATCTGAACCATTATCTGTGAATGAATTTGATGAAGTTTAGAAACAAAAAAATCTAAATTGTCATATCTCTCTCATATATATGTATATGAGATACTGTGTTCTGGCAGTCAACACTCGTAATGATTGTATGAACTGCCTACTTGCAAAGCCTACAGGTGACATTCTCATTTGTTTCTACACTCACATGCACTCCTTCTAAATTTCTTTTCAAAGAAACGCTGTTGTAAATGCTTGGTTTATTGTACAAGTGAAATGAGGATGATAAAAAGACTATGAAAATGGAATAAAAAGAAATTCATGCACAAGTTTATAGCATCAAGTCCAACAGAACTTGTTAATGAAGAAGTTATACCCAGTACTGATTCATGTTAAACAAAGCCAATGAGCAACAGCAGAATCTTTATTTCATAGTCATCTTCCTTTCATCTTTATGGTTCATTATTCACATATACACTAAGCTCAGAAACACAGAAGAGCAGGAAAGCCAAAACGATCCTTACAGTTCTTTTTCCCACACAACATCATATCTCACTGCCATATACTTGATGACTGAAGCTTTTCACTTTGATTTCAAATACAGTCTCTTTTTGACATAAAGGATACTACACAATCTGAAAATGATTTACTAAATTACAGTGGATTGATAACAATGATGACAAGCATAATAGGAATGGTGCAATCACTACTGATGCTGATCAAATTGACAAACGGATACAGCATCCAAAAATATTTATGAGAAGAAATGAAGTTCATGTGAATCTTTTTCATAATAACTTTTGTTTCTTTACATGCATTGCACCCAGCAGTACCTTAAATGGCTAAATGATACAGGCTGAGTCACACTGTTGAAAGTGACAAGATAAACTTTAATTCCAAAAAAAAAAAAAAAATAAAAAACAAACCTTTAATTCAATCATTAAATTTACTACTACCAAATTGGACAAAATGATACTAGCCATTAATACAGAGTCCAGTACAGGTTTGAGAGTTTTTTTTTTTCTGACTGATAACTCCTACCAAAATTTGACATAACAATAAATTTTGTTCAGTGAACTCAAGCTCAAACTATTTGTAAACATTAATCAATTCAAATTTGCATTTTGTGTGAACATTAGTTCAATTTATCCTGCCTTCAATCTGTGATCTCCCATCTATATATCTTTGTTTTTAACTGCAACTGAATGCTGCAAAATGATAAAACAAATGATTAACACAGAGGAACACTGCCATTATTTTTATGACTTTATTATGGATATAATCCACTAAATTAGTCCACCCACCCACCCCCTAAGCTCCAAGTCAGAGCTGTTGGGTTTGCTATGGGCTCAAACTGGACTGGAACCCCACAAACAAGTTTTATGCCGTCTCTGCAAGTTTTACTGGATAAGTTATGAAAGGAGGGGGTGCGGTACTCCAGTAAAACCTTCGTCACCCTCACTGACCACCATTTCCCCTCTACCACTAGGCCTGCGGTGAATTTGTGTAGTGTTCAGAATCAGGAAAGTCAGTGTGCTGTGTCTCATCTGGTGCATAGCTTCATGATGACCTGGCATTATGTACATCCATGTGGACTGCTGGGAATGGAATTGCAAAATGACAGTCTTAGATCTGGCCATCTCTGAGGCAGCCAAGTAAAAGAATCTGTGCTTAAAGCTGCCGGCAAAATTTTCAGCTTTACTGTGCTTTCTTTGTGTGCGTGTGGTAAGAGCAACAATGTTTAAAAGAAAAAAAAGCTAATCGTAACAAACCATTAAGAACACACACACACACACACACACACACACACACACACACACACACACACACACACACACACACAAAACAGCATACTCTATTCCCGCTTCACTGTCTTGTTGTTTCATACAAACTAACTTTCTGAACATTAAATATGCAACATCAGCAGGCCTGAAATGGAATGACCATTATTTCAGGCAATGATTTCATCGAAATACATTCACAAACAAACAAAATCATGAAAGAAGGGTTTTGCTCCCACACCTCTAGGTGAAATACCCCTCTCCTTTCAGAAGAGTACGCACCTGCCCTTTCGAATTCCCCAACCAAACAAGCCGCCGCCTCTTTTAAGTTTGTACTCTTCTGACCCTATTAAGACAGCATGGAAAGTGAAGCGCCAATACAAAATATCTAGCAAACATAAATCCCTTATCCATGGCATGCGCCTATCACCAACAGTTTACTACAATATCTTAATTAAAAAAAAAAAAACACACACACACCTTTCTCAGTTCCTGTGACTAATAATGTGTTATAAGGAGAAAATGAGACAGATACTATGCTCTGTGTTTATAGCAAGAATATTAATGTAAATGAAAAATGAGAAAATGTTGTAAACTACTAAGTATGCATGAGAAGTCCCTTCCACTGCTTGCGAGCTGTCAAGAAACAGTATCTATAGGTTATTGAAATCATTCATTTAAAGAAAAATTTTTATAAAAGCTGTGGTTTGAGTGCATGAAACAAATGGCCTTTTCCCCTCAAAAAAGCTCCTTTCTACATCAGTAGTATGACTAGATTTGGATGTCAGCTCCACAATACATAGGATTTCTGGAGCTATGCTGACCACAACCTGTTTTGGCAAGCCAAGTCAAAAAGGATGAAAGGGTGAATCCATAATTACGCCTACTTATCAAGTTAAATCCGTACCACACATGATATGCAAATTAACTTCATAGAAAACCATGTGGCAGATTTCTTAAAGCCATTAACTTTACAGTTAAAAGATTTAAGGCACCAGGCAGATTTGCGTCAGAGGATAAATGGAGTTCCCATAGCTCTATAAGTGTTTTCTTTTTTCTTTTTTTTTTTTTTTTAGCATATATGGACATCAAAATGCTGAAACTGTCGGCTGAACTTTTACCTTTCAAAAAAAAAATGGAACCAGATCAACAAAAAATGTGTGTATGCCTTTTCTGAGCAATGCTTCTCAAGAGCACGTGAATATGAGATGAATGCAGAACTAACTCATGATTGATGATGTATGCTTACATGACAGAATCTGAAATATAGATTTTAAACAATAACAGTTGTCATGTAGTCTGTCTAATTAACAGTGATGATGACCCAGGTATCCAAGACATCTAGCCCCTTGCCCCGCACTTGCCAAACCATCCGCAGTGTGATAGGAAAAAAACCATCATGACCCAGGATGCTCTCAAACACAAGTACACCCTACGCCGACTGTACTGTTTTCTTCAGATATAGCTCCCAATCTCTCTTCAGAGTTCAACAGACTTTAAAAACAGACTGCAAAACATTTTGCCATTGATCAAAAACAGCACAGTATTATAAATGCTGGACAGCAGCTTCAGCCATATGTTATTTCATTTAATAATTGATAAAGACCTTGCAAACTTTTCATCAGAATCAATGTTGATGTGTGATAGCCCCCAGATCTCCTCTTTAATGCGTTACACAAAACTGGAAAAGGATGAAAGACAGATTTCAGCAACTACAGCTGTATTTGAGAAATGGTCAGTTGCTTGCAGCCAATTTGAAAAAAAAAAAATTCTTAAAGGAAGAGCCTGGAACTCTGTCAGAGAAACTGATACAAATCCCCGACCCCGGAACTTACCCATCATGGCACTTTCTTCTGCGCAATATATGCGCAATGCATCTGCTGTGATAACTGAAAATAACAATATATGGCTACAGCACCACAGATGGTTCTGCTGCTGAGAAATTACACCTAGACCTCTGTACTCTGATCTCAGAAAAATCTATGAACACCAAAGATGTAAAGGTACATTTTGGTTTAGGAGCTTGCGATAAGGAAAAAAATCATGCTGTTTTACTTTTTTTCTTTTCAAGTCAGTGCACAGAAACACAAAAAAATGAGACCCTGATGTACACAACCATGTATCATTTTCAGCCGTTACAATATGCCACTGCAATCATCGAGACAAGAATGGAACCCCTCAGCATTACCGTCATCATTTATCAGCATAAAAAAAAATTTAACACATTGTGTCCCTTCATGCCCTGCTCTGGTGAAAACCTCAGTTTCGATTTCCTCTCCATGCCCATGCTCTTGGTGAGTTCATGTTCAGGTCCCCAGCATGGGCAAGTTCATGGGACTGTTGCTGAATGGATGCTGAGGTGCCCTCCGAAGGAGACGCGCACTCATGCTGACTCTGTGACTGATCAGTTAATGTTATTAGAAGGGGGTTTAGCAAGTAGTGTCCTGTGCATGCTGAATCTGAACAGGCAGCGCTGAACGCCACCAGAGTCACCCGGCAGCAGTGCAGTGTCCCCTCGTGAGGATTCTCCGATGACAATTTGACACTGACTGCCACCTATGGGTTGCCAGTGCTGCGCTAGCATGGTTCAAACCAGGGTGCCACTGTGGACAGGGAGCTGGAGTGAGTGACATGGAGGTAATGCCACTGAAGTGGGCGGGGATGAAACAGAAAAAGAAAGAATAATCATCATAACTTATTTCCCAACATGTAAAAGCTATTTTCATTCAAACCACACTGATGTCTGCACAAACGCAAAGAATGACTTAAAGGACTAAAAACAAAACAGTGTAATGACTTAAAGGACTAAAAACAAAACAGTGTACCTCTTTATCTTACCACAGTCACATTATTTGACTATTTCCAGATCAGATTTCAGTTTTGAGGCATCAAACTGTCTTTGAAAAAAAAAAAAAAGACTGCTTGCACCAAGCAATCTAGCTTTTGACTCAGCCATCGGGAAATCCTGAAAATGGTAAAGGGGTTAGCATTTAAGTGGCAATTCTTCATTTAAAGCCAAGCTAAAAGAGACTCACTACTTGGGCTGAAGTTGCTGTGAAGGGCAGACCTCGCATCCTGATAATAGTCTGACCTCCACGGGATAGAAAGGCCTGTGCCTCGGAGTTGTTGCCTGAAAAATACATCCCAAACACACCTTGGCAAACTAGATGGCCACTTTTCTGTCCAAAATATCATATGCCTCAAAATCATACACACATACGTGATAACACAAAAGTAACAAATACAAGAGACTCTAAAGGTTGATCCCTTGAGGATTGGAATGGTCTCTTCACAACATCACACTTTGCGGATTATGAACCAGCATCTGGACTGTATATTTTTAAAAACGAATTGGAGATTGACTGCAGCATGTTGACATAAAAACTCTAAATACAGACACTGCATAATATCTCTCAAATATGTGACAGCATCCAGGCACATAAATAAAAACACAAACACACACCACCATCACACATCATTGCCCCCACATCATCTTCACCACCATCCCAAACACACACACACGCACACGCACGCACACACGCATGCACACACACATACACGCACACACACACACACACACACACACACACACACACACACACACACACACACACACACACACACACTCTTCTTCCTCACTCTGCCCCCTATCGCCACCACAACCATAACACACACGGAACTAAATGACAAACAGCTACAAACATAGGACAGTCCATCCATCCTGAAAGCGCCACAAAAGCCAGCCAGCCACGCACCTCCAGCCACATTGATGAAGTCTCTGCCTGAGGCCTTGTACACCTCAATGTAGCGCTGGCCGATGTGGTGTTTGTGACGCTTCAGAGCCAGGTCCCTTTGCTCCTCACTCTCAAAGCGGATCAAGGCCTCTCCATTCCTCCGGCCCTGAGGACTCAGACACAGTGCCACGCCTCCCCTGCACACCACATCCACTCATGCTAAGGTGCATGCAGAGCTACTCTAGTGTTTTATAAGCCAAATGAATAAAAAAAAAAAAAGGAAAAAAAAAAGAAAGGAGAATGAATTACTAATCCCTACCAAAACCTCGATCTTCTTTAAAGTGTTCCTCCGCATTTATGCATGTGTGGGGCCACTCAACCTTATTTCATTAAGTAATTGTCCATTGCCTGGGATGAAAAAAACACAAGCTAACTGTTGCTAATCTTAAGTGCATTTTTTTCTTTCTGTTTTAGTGTAATGTTTTTTTCGTTTTTTTTTTTTTTTTTTTTTTTGTCACACCCCCAATTACGATGTAAACATTAACGATTGTAAACAACAACAAAATGATGTCATCAATCAAATTCTACATCCGATCGGCTCCTCTACTGGATTTTAGAGGAAAAGCCAACTCTAGTGGCCTACATAAAAATGGTGCTGCGACTGATGACATACAAAGTGGGAGGAAATGGAGGGAGGTGGGATGGGGGGGGGGGGGGGGGGGGGGGGGGGGGGGAGGGCACTTTACTGGGGGAGAAAATCTTATGCAGACAAGCCAAAGCATGTTCCAGAAAAAAAAAATCTTCTGTAGAAGGGTCTACATGGGCAGATTTTACATTTTACTGTAAAATAACATTGACGTTCTCTTGTACAGATTTTTCCCTCTGTTCTGAAAAGTCAATCTTAAGCCAGATATATCAAAAGCCTACTCATTTGTTGGCAGTTCTGGTCCTCTCTCTGAGTAAACCATGATATCAATGTGACTGTGGTGACATTTTTTGAAAGTGGATTGGGAGAGAAATAGAGAGCAGAAGAGAGCCCCACCCTCTGTGCAAAAACCAATGAAGTAACCTTTCAGCTAAATGATCAATTCTGCATGGTCAAATAGACATGAAAACATGCAACCTAACAGAATAGATTTCCAGCTGGAGTTTTCATACGAGTTCTGATGATGCCGAGTGAAGAGAGAAAAAGAAACCATTTCTTATTCATTTCTTTGCCATAGCCTAAACCTAATGAAAATGTTCTCCACATTACTGATATTTTTTAGCTGGGGGGGTGGGGGGTGGAGGGCTTTTACTTTCCAATTTCTTTTTAAAGCAGATAGGAGAATGGGCAGGGTGGTGAAGGGGAGGGAGAGAGGAACAGGTCTCATCTCTACATAATCATCATCTAAGCTGCAGAGGAAGACTTGCACAATAAGTGCAATTACCACCACTTAACAAAATTCTCGGTTGTTGTTGTTGTTGCTTATTTGGTATTTCTTCCGGTTCAAATACTGAGGAACTTTCTGGTTTCTGAACACCAATTAAAAACTTGAAAAACATG
Organism: Conus betulinus; assembly: GCA_016801955.1. NCBI lineage: Eukaryota > Metazoa > Mollusca > Gastropoda > Neogastropoda > Conidae > Conus > Conus betulinus. The sequence goes on along the minus strand of JADBJO010000004.1, from coordinate 329,445 downwards.
TAGTAAAATCTGAAAACAACAATAGAATTATTCGCATGGTTGTGTCATTTTTCTTTTTTCTTTCTTTCTTTTTTTTTTTTTTTCTTATATTATTTGAATACCGTTGTAGTGTTTTTGAGACACCCAAAAGGTCAGTTTTCTGGCACTATGTTTCAAACTTCGTTTTCTTTGTGTTTCATTCAATCACGCCCATGTCCAATTCATGACCAAGTCATCCTTCATTTCTGACAGCATCTTGGTGTCATTTCTGGTCAAAAACGTCATTTTCAACGAGATCCATCCGTAGTGCGCTTACTGCATAAACCCAGTGACAGAGAAGACTTCAAGTTGTCTTTGCACTACTGAAGTCCTCAAATGACTGATGGCAAGTCTACAAATACACAAAGCTATTTTGAATTGTCAGTTTAAAAAAAAGTGTTTTTCTTGGCATTGATTCTCTCTCTCTCAGTCTACAAATACACAAAGCTATTTCAAATTGTCAGTTTAAAAAGTGTTTTCAAAGGCATAGATTCTCTCTCTCTCTCTCTCTCTCTCTCTCTCTCTCTCTCTGTGTCTCTCTCTTTCTTCTCTCTGCTTTTTAGAAAATAAAGGAAAAAAAGTTTGCCAATGATTACATACATATAAGAAAGCCTGAAATCATCCAAACACATTCCCCAAAGATGGAGTATCGCTGCCTTAATGGCGGGATAAAAAAATGGTCATACACACAAAACTAAACTGCCTGTCTATACAGGCAGTGGCCACAGGAGTATCAGCCTGCATATGCAGAAAGAAAGAAAGAATCCAAACACAGAAGTTGGCTGTGCTAGATATGGTGAAAAAAAACCAAACATCCAGCCTGGCCCAGATCACTTGCAACCTGCATGACTCTCTCCCTTCCTGTCATCAACTGCTGTTCAGCAGTGTGAACCAGTAATCAGGGTAAAATGCAGATGAATTCAAAAGGCCTATGGAAGACATCAAAACGGGTCTCACTTTCACTATTCACACAGCATTAAGTACAGGCAGCTGCCACATAGGTAAGTCAGCTAGGGTTGCTCCATCAGCTGTGTGCAGATCAATAACTTGGTTTTTGCAGCTCAGGCCTCTTTGGTCCTATCTAGGAGGTGAACCAGATCGATAAAAGCGGTAACACCTGGAGACTTCATTTCACATTCTCCGAGAACTTCCACACCTGGGGGAAAAGAGGCGCGTGCATTTGGGGAGCCTACAGTATGGGAGAAAAGATGAAGGATGGCAAACTTAACTTGGCTGGAGGAAGTTTTCTTCCAAGTCGGACTGTTCTCAGCTGATGATCTGCTTGCAGTGCAAGTAATGTCATAAAGCACAAGCATACATATTGTAATGATGATAGTAACAGAAACAAAAATGATCAAGTGATAACACAGATAATGCTCTGTATCAGGATATCAAGTCTCCTGAAAGTGCTTTTAAATGCACAATACATTCACACAGATGTACATGCCACATGCACATGCAAATGCGTATTCACACGCAAAGACAAAGCCCCCCTTTCCCTCTCATCTCTCTCTCCACACACACACACATGTATACATACACATACACACACACACACACACACACACACACACACACACACACACACACACACACACACACACACACACACAACACACACACAATTATGCATCCATCCACTCATTCCAGATACTGCTTATCAGGAATGCACAATACAATCACACAGATATACGTCCCACATGTAGTTCACACACACACACACACACACTCTCTCCATCTCTCTCTCTCTCTCACACACACACACACACACACACACACACACACATACACATACACAGACAATCACAAACACACATACATGCACACACACACACACACACACATACACAAGCATACACCTGTCTACCCCCACACTCGTTCATTTTCAATACTGATTATCAGGCTTTAGCAACCCTTCCTCAACAGTCTGGAAGTATTTTGTAGTGTTCATCACAACCTTGCAGACAGCATGGACAGGATTCACACTGGGACACCAGCACTACGAAAGACAGACAACATTATTTCTCTGACTCACTTTGCAATGTTCAGCCCTTTGAAAAAACGAGCGATGTCCTGATCGGAGGACTGCCATGGCAACCCACGTGCACGGACCACTGTGTTGTCATCCACCCTCTCGGATTTGTTGCTGCAGAAGAAGAAACTGTCTGTTGCCATTACTGCATATTTTACAGCATATGAATATTAGACATTTTTACGCGATATGAATCCTTCAGATTTCACTTTACATGCCCTGTCACTGTGCTTTTCACACTGGCTATTATCATTACTGATAGATATTCTTTTATTCCTGAGAGAACAGAGAAAAATATTAATGACAAAAATGTCTTCAGATGTGCATAATCCATCAACGAGTGTAGTGTCTCTCTCTCTCTCTCTCTCTCTCTCTCTCTCTCACACACACACACACACACACACACACACACACAGAAGAGAACAGATCACAAGATTTTACATTACAAAATCACATGGATGTCACATCACACAAACACTAGCCCATTTTCACAAAAATGATGTTCTGTTTCAGGATTGAAATGGTGATTGTAACATGTGGATAGTTTTGTTTTCTTGTTTTTGCTTGTTCATGCTTATGTTAGTCTTTAGATAAATCAAATCTAGACATTCAAGCTTCTTACTATGGTATATAAAATTGAAATTTTATTGTTCAGTAAAATGGATCAGGGAAAAAAGGAATCACATACTCAATACATGTAATACAAATTGTAGATATATTTCCTCTCCTTAAACTAGATTGGTTATTCTGTCATTTTGGAAAAAAATCATTACTCTGTGGTGTTATCAATGACTGGCTGTTTTTTTCAGTTCATAGGCACAGACTGATAATAACACACTGGTAAGTAAACAATTACATCATTTGTTTCTCACCATATGCCACCTTCTAGTCTCTCATTCACAATCTGGGGCTCGCCAAATGTATGACCTGGAACAGAGACATCAGAGCCAAAGTCAAAGGAAACAAATAAATTTCAGTTTTGTCTGAATGAAATCTGTCAAGCTCACACCAGATACTGTGCAGCAAAAATTCAGACAATGATTACTGGCATATAATTTAATGAACAAAGGAAGAGGATAAATTTTTCAAAAACAAAATTGCACTCCCAAAGAATACTGACAAAGATTACACCAGAAATCAGCTAAATAACTTATCATTTTTTTGACATGTGCAGATGGAAGCATGTTTCTATCGTGTTACATCTTTTGTTTCAGGTATGGTCCTTATCTGCTGGGAAATCGCCGTTTGGCTGAAAATCGTCTAGTTTGGTCTTCTGAACTACTGAATTGAAATTGTTCTTTTTTGCATCTCATGATACATCACCCTGGTTGTGAGACCTCTCATCACTGTGCATTTTGGAAAACAAGCAGCTGCCATTCAAGCGGAGGGAACATTTTCAGGAATCAGATTATCTGTGAATTGTGCTGGGATCGGGAGACACACCATGCTCTGGCGTTGCTGGCATGGAACTTTAACTCGACTGAAAAACACTTTTCTGACACAGATGGGATTGTTATGTAATGTAGTATTCTTTAAAACGACTCCACAGTCCATTCGTTCTGGATGGGTCTTTCTCCCCTTGTTTGCTCTGTGTACATGCTCACCTCACTCGTCCTTGTTCGCCACTCTCTCTTGTCCTTTCTCCCACTGTCCTCCTCCCTTTTGATACATCATCTTTCTTTCTCTCCACCCAGCACCATTTTATGTTCCCTTATGCTTTCGCTCCCCTTCCACCTACATCCTTCCTCTCCCCTAGCACACACAGATTGCCTCCCCTTTCACCCTCCATCTCTCTCTCTGTCTCCCCTTGCACCCACCACTGTTCCCTCCCCTTCCATCCACCATCTTTCCTTCCCTTTCCACTCAACATCTTTGTTCCATTCCATTCAACATCTTTCTCCTTCCCCTCCGCCTTCTTTTTTTCCCCCTCCCATCCACTCTCTCTTTCTCTTGCCCCTTTCCTTTAAAAAAAAAAAAAAAATTTAAAAGCAGTGTTCTCTCTTTCCCCTACCCTCCACAATCTTTCTCTCGCCCTTTCCACTCACCACCTTTCTGCCTCCCCTTCCACCATCAAACTGCTTCTCCTTTTGCCCATCATCTTTCTCTTTTCTCTTCCATACCCTCCCGCCCCCCCCTCTCTCTCTTCCCTCTTCTACCCACTTTTCTTTTCCTCTTCCATCGAGCACATTCCCCCCCCCCCCCCCCCCCCCCCCCATTTTTCTCTCCCCTTTTTCTCTTCCCCTTTCTTTCATCCATTATCTTTCTCTCTTCTCTCCACTCACCATCTTCTTCCCTTCTCTCTCACCAACACCCTTCTTTCTTCTTCCCCACACACTCTCTTTCTCCTTCCCCTTCTCTCTCTTTCTCTTTTCCCCTCCTCCACCCAACCTCTCTCTCTCTCTCTCTCTCTCTCTCCCCCCCCCCCCCCTTTCACTCTCCACCTTTCTCATTCTTCTTCAATCCATCATCTTTCTCTTTTCCTCTCTACCCACAGAATCTCCGTCCTCCCACCCATCCTTTCTCATTTTCACTTCCAGCAACGGTTTTTTTTTTCCTCCTTTTCCCTCTACTACCATTTTTTCTCTCCCCCCCCCCCCCCCCCCCCCCCCAGGCCCCCGTCCTTCCCACCCACCAACTTTCTCCTGCCGTTTTTACCCACCATCTTTCTTCCCTCTGTCCCTCCTTCCGTCCACCACCCTGCCTCTTCCCCCTGTCACCCCATCATCTTTCTCTCATCTCTTCCACCCCATCATCTTCTCCCACCCCCTCCTGCCCTCTTTCTCTTTCCCCTTCTCCCCCCCCCCCCCCCCCCCCCCCCCCCATGACTTCATAAGCCACTGTTCTTCTCCCTCCCTCACTTTCCCTCCCCCCCCGTTTCTTTTTCCCCTTTCACCCATCAACTTTCTCCCGCCCCTTCTACCAACCATCTCTTTCGCTTTTTCTTTCCAACCATCTCTTTCGCTTTCCTTTTCCACCCACAATCTCCGCCCCCACCTCCTTCTTCCATGCAGCACCTTTCTCTTCATTTAAACAAACCGTCTTCCTCTTTCCCCTTCCACACCCTTTCCTTTCCCCCCTTCCACTCACCAACTTTTTCTTTCCTCTTCCCCCCTCCACTCCCCCAACCCCCCCCCCCTCTTCCATGCCCCCCCCCCCCCCCCCCCCCCCCCCCCCCCCCCACCTCCCCCCCCCCTTTTCTTTTCTTTTTCACTCACCCTCTTTTTCTCTTCCTCCCCCACTATCTTTCTCTCCCAGTTTTCTTCCCCCATCTTTCTCCGTCCCCTTCCACCAACTTTCTCTTTCCCCTTCCACCCACCATCTTTCTCTTTCCCTTCCATTCACCACATCTCTCCTTGCCCTTTCATTCACCATTTTCTTCTTCTTCTCCTGTACACGACCAACATCATTATGCTGACGACTCTGTCGTATACTTACGGGTTTGTGAAGATTTGCGCTGTGTTTGTCAGATATAATATATTGATTTCAGCTTAAAGGGTGGGTAGGGAGGAGGGAGTGGAGATGAGGAAGTGGGGGGAAAGGGGGGGGGAGGGGGGGGGTAGGAGGAGGCGGGGGATGGGGGTGTAGGAGGAGGCGGGGGGGGGGGGGGGGGGGGGATGTTGTCGTTGGTGTTATTGATGAGAGGCGAGTCTGAACCTGAAGCGGTCCAGGGTCTCCGCCGTCACCACAGCCTCTGGTAATTTGTTCCACTCTGGGATGGTTCTTGGGAAGAAGGACATTTGTGTCGGTAGTCTGTCCTGCATTGTGGCTGCAGCTGTTGTTTTTTTTCTTAAACTTCTTCTGGTCTGGGATTTCCTGGGCAGGTACTTGGAGTTGATGCCAACAAGATTGTGGTGGAATTTGTACATCATTTTCAGTCTGGCATTTTGTCTTCGTTTCTCTAATCTAGGCCACTTCAGAGAGCGTAGGATTTCATCTACACTGGTTGTTGGTCTGTGGCTGTGTGTGACCCATCTGGCTGCTCTATGCTGGATCTTTTCGATCTCCTGGATCTCGTTGCTGGTGTGGGGGTCCCAAACGCATGACGCGTTTTTTCTTTTCCTTTCCACCTACATTTCTCTTTGTTTGTTCTTCTTCTTTTTTTTTTTTTTTTTTATATCCTTTCACCTAAACTCCCCCCCCCCCCCCCCCCCCCCCCCCCCCCCCCCCCCCCCCCCGCATCCTTTAGCTGCCATCCCTGTCTTTCCCCATCCACCCACCGTTTTTTCTCTCTCTCCCCTTGTACCTCCCATGTTTCTTTTCCCCTTTAATCATCATTCTCTTTCCCTTTTCCACCAACCCACTTTCTCTTTCAATGGCTACTACCATAGTCCGTCCGTCCCCCCCCCCCCCCCCCCCCCCCCCTTTTTTTTCTTCCACTCCCATCCACCATCTTTGCCTTCTTCTTTCCTGCATCATTTCCCTCTTCCACCATCTTTTCCTTTCAACTCACCGTCTTCTTCTTTTCTTTCCCTTTCTTCTCGCCATCTTTCTCTTTCCCTTTCCTGCCGCTATCTTTTTTTTTCCCCTTTCCTGCCGCCATCTTTCACTATCCTGCCACCATCTTCTCTTTCTCTTTCCTGCCGCCATCTTTTTCTTTCCCTTTCCTGCCGCCATCTTTTCTCTTTCCTGCCGCCATCTTTCTCTTTCCCTTTCCTGCCACCATCTTTTTCTTTCCCTTTCCTGCCACCATCTTTCTCTTTCCTGCCACCATCTTTTTCTTTCCCTTTCCTGCCACCATCTTTCTCTTTCTCTTTCCTTCCTGCCGCCATCTTTCCCTGTTTCTAGGCTGTCAGCCATCTTTCCCTTTTACACACCATCTTTCTTCATCAAAAGCTGACCTCCTTCATTTACTCTTCGTGAGCACGTTTTCCGTCACACACACACACACACACACA
>JADBJO010000004.1:305000-320000 GCA_016801955.1 Conus betulinus | reverse complement strand
AAATCGTCGACTGTCAGTTCCAAGATCTGAAGAAAGCTGCCTGGCAACTGATGGAATCAGCCGGTGGTTGACTGCATCAGTATGGATCCAGCTGACATTTTGATGCCTGAAAATAAGCCCGCTAGGAAGAGAGTACGTAGCTCCTAGACTATGCACGATGTCTACAAGAACTGTGACGATACACGTTTAGACGAGATCGTGATGGGTTACGAAACCTAGGTATAAATGTCCGAGTCAAAAAGAAAGTCGGAAAACTGAGCCTGGTTCTAGCAAGCTGGGGCACCTTTACATCATGCAGGCAGCAAAAGTGAGGTTCTCTATACCATCTTTTCAGTTCAACACAAAAGCCGTAGGACTGCAAAAAACAATGAAAAGCAGGAGCTGGAGAGTCACTGGCAACTTCTCTCAGGTAAGCTGAGAATCTGTACATAGCACGGCGACCGAAAACATTAGGATGACAGACATCAAGATTTTACATGACAACGGTTCGAAGTCGCCGGCGTCACGAGAGTATCTCGAGAGAGAGATATGTGTTAAAAAAAAAAAACAAAAAAAAAACAAGAAGATGAAAACACACACACAAACACCCACACACACACACACACACACACACACACACACACACACACACACACACACACACACACACACACACACACACACACATCGAGTGTCACCCAGCGGGCGCAAAACCTTCTGGTGCTCTGTAGTGTCAGCAGTGATGGACAGCATCTTTCGAACACCCACGCTTTACATGGAGATCGTGCCACCAACTGACCCACTCCGATTTCCTTTCTAATCCTGCTGCTCTCAGCTAAAGCCGCCTCTACCACCATCCCTCGCCCCCCCCCCCCCCCCCCCCCCCCCCCCCCCCCCTGTTCCTTACCCGTTCTTTTCCAATCCTGCCTTCCACATCCCCTAACTCCTCAGATTTTCTTCACTCCTGTCGTTGTCCTCTCTTCCGAGTCCACTTCCTCTCAATCCTCTCCCTCACTGCTATTTGCCAAAGAGCTCGTTCTGATCCCATCCGGTCCCCGATAAACGGCAAACATTATACTCTGCTGTTCGTGGGTTAGGCGACTCAGCAAAATTACAATAGGACTATAAGGCATGCATGATGTACGGTTTAGTTAGGAAGAGAGAGAGAGAGAGAGAGAGAGAGAGAGAGTGAGAGAGAGAGAGGAGAGAGAGAGATCTCAGTGGACCCCCCCCTACCCCCCCCCCCCCCCCCCCCCCCCCCCCCCCCATCTACAGCTGGAGGTGGATTGGTGTCCAAGCTTTCAGTGTCAGGGACTCTCGGGTGTATGCCGATTCAATGGCGGGCTCCCTCCCCAAGGGGAAATTCACTCTTCCTGGCTTCGTAAAGTAGGCAATCATGGTCGCTGTAGAGAGACTGTGGTGTCGTGCTTATGCTGAATCAGAACAGTGGTGTGCCAGTCAAAACCGCTGATCGAAGAGACTCCGCAGCAGAGCGGGGTCTCTTCTGCCTGCCTGCCTGACAGTGACCCGATCACTGCTGATGTTTGCTGTGGAGTGCTGGCGCCAGGCCACGACAGGGACTTGGATGTGTCTGTATATATGCCCGTCGGTGACCGGAATGACAGGGGTGTCAGGAACGCCACTAAAAGATGTGGAAGATATTGGCAGAGAGAGAGAGAGAGAGAGAGAGAGAGAGAGAGAGAGAGAGACACAGAGACACAGACACAGTGAGAGGCAGAGAGAGAGAGAGAGAGAGAGACAGAGAGACGAGAGAGAGACGAGACAGAGAGAGAGAGAGAGAGAGAGAGAGAGAGAGAGAGAGAGAGAGAGAGAGAGAGAGAGAGCACGTACAGACAGACATATACGTATAGATAGGTAGATCATATTATATATATTTTTTTATTTTACTTTGAATCTGTACCATCTACCTATTTACACACACACACACACACACACACACACACACACACACACGCACACACACACGCTGTCGCACGAATACATACAGATACGCATGACAAGGGAACGAAACACAAACGCTATTTGAGTTTAAGTAAACTGAAGATGACAGACAGAGAGGAGGAGGAGAAGGTGTCAGAGAAACTGCTTACCATCGTTGATCATTCTGGCCACGATGGTGGCCATGTCTTGACTGTGCCTGATGGCATAGTCCACAGATTGGTCACCTGGCAATCCAAAGTCTGGAGTTAAGTCAAGGAAAGCATTTCAATGGGAAAAAAAGGGAAACAAATAACAAACAGACTTGAAGTCAGAAAGAAAAAAAAAAATGAAGGGAAAATGATTAGAGAAAAATAGCATACAAAGCCCGCCGCACGTCGTTCAGTCAGTAAAGATCCACACTCATATAAAGCGATCAAATCATAATAAGAAGGAACTCTTGCGGCGAGGTGGACAACAAAGGCCTTCAGAGAACTCCCTCATCATTACAAGTGTTCAGCCTGTACTCTTCACACGTTATGGGAACCGGGTCGCATCCAGGTCATAACTCCTGAATGTCCTTCTGCTGCTTTTCACATGGTGCTGTCGTGATTCGAGCCTGCTACTGAATGGTTTGGTGCCCCAAGCCCAACTCGCCTTGCAATGGATGTCCTACATAGTTAACAGCCGTACTCTTGAAGTCGGGGAATTTCGGCCCAGAGAAATTCGCGTTTGTTCCTTCTCGACCAGATCCAGCTGAAACTCGTTCAGCCGATTCTCAGATTGGCTCTTCTTACCAGAAATCGGCGAGAAAGGATTGATGCCTGGAGATCATATTACTACGCACATGTGCCTACAAAACCCCTCGCTCCAACCTCTATGGTGAGGATCTGAATGCGAAATTCCGAGTGAAGCTGCTGGCAAGTACTTCTCAGTCTTATAGGTGTGAGCCGACTCATTCTGGTTTCCTATTCCTCCAACCTGCTTTGATAGATTTATTCTGTGGTGATAACCATCGCTCCAAGACAAAACACACACGAAGAGTAAGTTCAATGTCTGGTATACTCCACCTACACAGCTGTACATGTTTTTAAAACGCCGCGATTTGTGAATCAAGAACGAGGGATAAAGAAATAATCGATTACTTCCCTTAATGCGCTTAACAGGTTAAGTCCCGATTAGAGGACACGAAATGAAATGACTGACGTCAGTTATTATTTTAATTAAGGCCACACCCCGGTGACTGGAAAGGCGAATGCTGGAACTATCTGAATCTGATGTGATAATATAGCCTACGTATTGCTATTATTCCTCCTTTTCTCTCCAGACCTTCGACTCCACCTCCCAACCCACCCCCTTTCCCCACTCTCTTCTTCATGCAAATGTTGCGATGACTTTCCGTCAATGACGGCCTGCGCCTACTTGTCTGCAGCATCTCAGTCACTGACAGAGTAATTCATATGCTGCAGATCAGACTAGGCGCGCCCGCACGCACATACACACACACACACACACACACAGAGCGGTGTGTGTGTGTGTGTGTGTGTGTGTGTGTGTGTGTGTGTGTGTGTGTTATATCGTTTGTGTATTGCAAGTGCACGTACATATGTACATCTTAACGAGACAGCGATGACGTCCCTGTGATATCCTGCAGTGCTGTCAGCGAAAAGAAAGGAAAGAAAGAGCGCGCGCTCGGTGCCGACAGACGGATATGGCTGCATTCGAAAATGGCGTTCGAGGAAATAAACGTAAACCTATTGTGGTCATTCTTTGCGCAAATGAACATTATGTCTTTAGTGGGATCCCAGTCCGCATTCTTTCAGAGGTGGTCTGATCGTCACGCGGCAACTCATCACACCATCAGAACTGTTCTGTTTGCTTGGGTAGGCCTATGTTCCTGCTGTTTTTCCATTTTGCGAAAAGTCAATTGCAAACATTTTCTGTTTTAATCTTTGTATGTAATGACTTTCCAAAAAAAAAATCCTATATCCCAAACAACAGAACAAAAACAAAGATCACCCGTATGTCTGTGTATCTGTCTATCTCTTGAAAGTCTTCTTATTTGGAATCTCAGCATTTGATCACCCGTATGTCCGTCTGTCTGTCTGTCTATCTATCTATCTATCTATCATTTACCTAATACATCTATCTATCGATCTGTGAATCCGCATTGGGAACTACATGCAATCTCGTACTAAATGATAAAAACCTGCACAATCTTTTACCCCTATCCACCCCCCAACTCTCCACGTACACACATACGCGCACGAGAGAGAGAGAGAGAGAGAGAGGAGAGAGAGAGAGAGAGAGAGAGAGAGAGAGAGAGACTTCTGTCCACAGGTAAGACTGCACCTGCATGCTGGATAATATTAATAGTTTGAAAAGAAGAGGTTTTTCTGCTCCAAAATCGTCATGAAAAGCCACGGTACAATTCTGACTTTGACCTGTCAGCATGCTCTTAATCTCAAGCCTTTTTTTTTTTTTTTTTTTTTTTTGCAATCCAACGTGTTGCCACGCACTGCTGACCCACCAAAATAAAGGATTTGCTGTTAAGTTAACTCTGTTGCACATGATCGAGAATAGCGGACTGCTGAGATCCCTAACTGCCCTTGCGTCCATCACAGTACCTTATGATCTACCGTCAAGAAATGATGATGAGACAATAATAAGTCGGGGGTGGGGGTGGAAGACCCTTGATACACCACGGAGAAGGCACAATTTCAAGCTGTCGTCGAACGCACTACAAAACTGACACAGTACGCATGGTAAAACTGTAAGTCATCAACCAAGCCGAAGCCTACCCGGTGCACTCATTTCTGAGCTCTCTCGGTTCTAACGGAAAGCAGAACAGAATGAACCGAAAGTCGTGGGCGTGCGAGAAACGCTGTGGCACACACAAACTCTCCCTTTCCTCTTGAGTAAGGTGGGCCCGCCGACAGTTATATATATAGTGGCTAAAAATACCAGTCGTTGCAGTCTCGAGACCTATGCCGAAGTTTTGGATATGATGTCCACACCCATCTCGGCTTAAAAAAAAAAAAAAAAAAAAAAAAAAATCAAAGCGGGTGGCAGTCGGGTATGTTTATGAACTCGACAGCGAATTACTCCTTCGGCAGCGGTGGTGAAAAGGTCTTACCCTCCCCCCTCTCCCACCCCTCCCCAGCTACCACAATCCTTTCCCGTTTCTCTTTTCTTTTCTTCCTCTCTGTCATTTTTTTTTTTTTTGGTTGCTACATCTAAACACAGACGCGCACGCGCGCGCGCGCGCGCGCGCACACACACACACTGTTTACAACACAACAAACTGGACATACCGAATTTCTATATACATTTCCAAGAACGTTATAATTGACAGAAAAATGTCGAACTTGTGTATGTCATTTTGACACACAATCCTTTCATTTAAGCGAAACTTTTCGCTACGTGTTTTACGGAGACTTTAAAAAATTCTTTTTTTCTTTTCTTTTTTACTTTGAAAAGTCCGTTTTTCGAAAACTATTTTCCGGGTTTCTGATCAGTTGTAAGCCAATTTCAAAATAAAAGGTAAGAGCACACACACACACACACACACACTCTCTCTCTCTCTCTCTCTCTCTCTCTCTCTCTCAAGCGGCTGCGACTAGAACTTGACGAGCACCTGTGACTGACGTCACAGCAAAATTCATGATGCCGACAACGGCTGCAAAAAGCACACAATAAGGGTGGCAGAATATCATTACATGCAAAAACTCCTTGTAAATCAAACTGTCACCGATGTGTCTATTAGCATACACAGCGAGCATGCTGCATCCGGGATTACGGAATATTGTTGCCTAAACTTATGGGGGAAGGGGTCTTCTTTCTTTGAGTGTCCACCTTCATGGAGTTGAAGATTCCGACACTTTTGTGTGTATGACCGTTTTTTTTGTTTTTGTTTTTAATCCCACATTAAAGCAGCCATACTCCAACTTCGGGGAAGGTCCATGCTATGTGAGCTGTTTGTTGCTTTCGTTGTCATCTCCGGCCCCTCCCCTTTCGTTATGATGATAACAATGATGAAAATGATGAGCAAGACGACGCTGAGGAGGAGGAGGACGACGACGACGACGATGATTGATGATTGTCATTAATTATTATTTACTTATCTATTTCTGACAACGTCGTCTCATACTTATTCATAACCTGTTTGGTCGGCTGCTCATTAAAGGCAAGTAGTTATGGGTGTATGCTACTGTTGCTTAGAAGAAAAAAAAAAAGTACCACCGCTTCCATTTTGAAGCGGCGAACGGATGTTGTGAGCCATACGCCGTGCTCAAATTCTCCCCATGGAGTGTAGTACGCTTAAAACGGTGCGTGACACAACTGTTTACCACTGCCTGGAAATTTTGCGTTCCTGTCAAGTGTCCTCGATTCACCTGTAGTTGTTGAAAACACTACTACCAGACACAGTATGTTGGCTGAAATGAAGAGTTTTTGGTACACAAGTTGTGAAACAACTACAAGCCATTATAAGCCAAGGATGAACTGTAGACTGAAATGAACAGTTTGGGGCACACAAGTTGTTAAACAGCCGCAAGACATTATAAGCTAAGGATAGTCTGTCTTCGATAAGCTGCGAAAAGCAGCTCTTCCAGACACAGTGCATATCCTGACATGAGTTGCACAGCAGAACTTCAGTCACCAGCGATAAAAAAAATACCCTTACATAGTGTAGGCTTATAGACTTGGCGCAGTTCCAGCAAGGTAGAGACCTTCTCTAGAGGCTAAAGCCTTCGTTAGTGCCAGTCTGAAACTGAAAGCTATCATTCATCACACACAACAGCTATAGCAGCGGTTAGTTTGTGTAAATGTTCGAATCAGGCTTGAACAACTACAGGCAGCGTTTAGTTTGTGTAAATGTTCGAATCAGACTTGAAACGTTTTGCAAATAGTAATAATAGAAAAACAGAGCGTCACGCAACCACACCTATGAAGTTGTCATGTCTGTTCGTGTTGTCGTCAACCAAGTCAATCGCAGACACTACACCGTGGAAAAGCTTTGTCAAAACACAACAACACTGTTCAAAAATCACCACCACCACCACCACCCCCATCCCCCCATTCCTCCTCTAAAACACACACACACACACACACACACACACACACACACACACACACACACACTAAAAACGTAACCAAAACTCGATTCCTCATCACAGCATTACATTTCTTTTCTTTTTCTTCTCTTTTTTGCGAGGTGTGTGTGTGTAGGGGGGGGGGGGGGGAGGGGGGGGGGGGGGAGGGGGGGTACACGTGGTTAATTCATTGGGCGAGCACCGGAGTATTTGTTTCGACAAGGAATGAAATCTGACGGGAGCAAAAGGAAAATCGGGAAAGACCAGAGATGAATCATTTTTGTTTAGTGCTGACAGGAACCAGTGCAGCAAACTCGGCTGTATAGACGGAACGACCATCAGGTGGCCAATGCTTTCAATGATGAACAGCTGAAAGAAGATTGGAAAAGGCAGCAGAAAATGATTCCATCCTCTAACGTGGACCTGTGTTGGTTTTATGAAAGACATCGGGGAAGGTGTGCGTGTGCGTGCGTGCGTGCTTACGCGCGCATGTGTGTGTGTGTGTGTGTGTGCGTGCGCGCGCGCACGCGCGCGTGCGCATACACTATACATTAGGGCCTATCTGATCATTGCTGTTGTTAGCTTTAGTCATTGCATGTTGGTCCCAAACATTTCTCTTGAACTGAGCATAACCCAGTTGTTTTGAGCTTCTCTCTCTCGCAATGTCTGAACTGGTTTTGTAGCACAGACTTGCCGGAGCGCCGTCAACAAAGCAAAAAGATAGTTGTCGAACGAGTCTGTCACGCCGTGTCGACACGTCCCTTCAGAAGTCGCTCTACCACTGGTGCCGAGGTGTGGAGTTCCAACGGGTCTGATCATAAAACACTGACTTCACTGCGAACCATGTGGAGGTAATTCCAAGGGGCGGGGGTGGTTCGCCGGCGCATTGTAGAACTACAGAAGTGACATGACCGTCTCTCGTCATGCCTTTCAACAGACCACTTCGTTCAATTGTCAATGTTGGGGAGATAGAGAGCACCAGAGAGCTCGGAAAGTCTGATCACTGTGTGCAAAGCCCGATCACAACTAGCTGCTATGCTCTGTCAATCATTTCACACAGCGACATGGATCACCGAGTTAAAGATCTTAAAACACACACACACACACACACACACACACACTCGCCACAACCACCACCATGGATGATGTGCAAGCTGAACAGACTTCTTTTGAAGTTATTTTTTTTTAATACTGCTCAGTCAGTCGCGGACATTTCCCTGTTGGGTATGGTAATGCGACAAGAATCTTTCAATTTAGCAGCAACGGCGATGGTTTAAGAATTCGCCTCTGTGGAAAAGTCATGGTAGACGGACACGAGTGACCGAATGCCTCGAGTAAACATCCACGATTGTCGATTTCACCAGTGAGTGACTGGCTGGCTGAGCAACATACGCTGAGTTACACACTGATTCAAGAAGTCTCAGTTGTCCTTTCCAGTCAACCTCTCTCTCTCTCTCTCTCTCTCTCTCTCTCTCACACACACACACACACACACACACACACACACACACTCACTCACTCACTCATGCACACCTAGGGAACAATACCTATCTACTCATATTATGTCATAATTCAAAATGACTGTTCAACCATTTCACTCATCGGGTAAACTTACAATTGAAGAGATGAAAATAACAGTCAATAAAGCCCCCCCCCCCCCCCCCCCCTTCCCCCGTCCTCCCCAACCGCCTGTGAAAGAGAAAGGCAGTGAACTCTGTCATATTTCCGATCAAACCCGCCATCTTGATTTCAATTTTGCTCTTATTTTTCAACTTGTACACACACACACACACACACACACACACACACATATATATATATATATATATATATATATATTCTCACACGGACGGCCACATCTTAAAAAGGCAATTTAAAACATCTGTGCCATAGAACAAACAATGACAAACCTGCTGTTGTTTGTTCTTCCTTAAACCTTCAACCAAACAAAATCCAGTTTTTCTTGGGAATGGGGTTACAGCAAGAATTTAAGTCAGCCCAACAGATCGTGACTGAGAAACACACACGCACACACACACACACACACACACACACACACACACACACACAAGCGCGCGCGCGCGCGTGCATCAACCCACTGCCTCCTTCAGACACTCCCGTTTTGATAATGGTCGTCATACATCACGAGCATTCATCATTCTACTCTCTTTAGCGTGTTAGAAACCAAAGCTTTGAAGCAAGCATTTCAGTTCCGATGCCGGGGTAAGACCTAAAAGCCTAGCGCCACAGGGCGCCGCGTTTATATGTGACCCGTGGACGCCAAGAGAAAGTGGGGGGCCGAGAGCCAGCCAGTCTTCAGGAAACTGAAACTCTTGTGTCCTTTCGCCTAGAACCTTTTGCCGACAGCTTTGCGGAGATTCTGTTTTCCAGCGCCAACCACTTTCGGTGCATCGCCGTCGAATGGGTTGACAGGAAGACTGTGTGATGTCTAGAAGCGCGGAAAGATCACTGAGGCATGGCCAAACGCATCACTGAAGAAACAGGACTTTGTCAGTGACAGATTTGTTGTTGTTTGGCGTGATGCTGTTTATTACCTGCGCTGATGTGTCTGTTTGCCTGCGCTTGTCCCCCCCCCCCCCCCCCCCCCCCCCCCAACCACTATTAGATTGTTGTTCGTCTTTGTATTTGTCGGACTTTATTCAAGTTTAAAGGGCTGTGCCAGTCTTGAAGAAAAGTTACTCTGTGTTAGGTTTTCTTTATGGGAGCAAAAGTGACCCTACTTGTTTACTGTTTAATCTTAATATGTCTAAAACCGAATGAAAACCGAAGAGGAGCAATCAAAACTAACAAACGCGCACAAGACCAAAGAAAACAAAACATGGAAGACAATAACTTGAATAAGCTTTGCTCCCGTGCATGGTGAAAATTTACATACTATTAACTCCCAGCTACAACTACTTGCAGTACCCCTTCACCTAGCTCACACAGGTTACAAACACGGAGCAACACAAAGAAATGGGAAACCTTCCAGAGTTCCAGACTTCCCTGCTTTCAAGATTATTGAAAAAAAAAAAAAAACGCCGATTTCTGTTACATACATAGACGCTGATCCAGTAAATTGATTATGGAAACTACTCGAAACAAATTTATAGTATAGGGTACAAATTATAAAGGCACCGTCAGAATCACAACTTTCAAGACAAGAGCTGCTCATGCCAGCTTTTACTGCAACACTTGTCAACCGTTTTTTTCTTAAAACGACAACCGCGTACCACAAGCCATCGCACCTAACATCTAACACCTTACGTTACAATTTGACAGACCAACGACCTCACGTATCCATAGCAACAGAATCACCCCAGGAGAAGAAGGCGAAGGGACAGGCGCCAGAGTGAAAGGGTATCAGTCCAACGGCTGCGGCTCCCCCCCCGCGGCCTGTCTGTCACCAAGCCATTTAACGGTCACCCTTCAAACTCCACTCCACGCTGACAGAGCTTGAGCGCTTCAACCGATCCCCCGCCCGCTCCTGCCCACCCGGGACAAGGGAGCTAATAAAACGGGGCGGCTTTAGGGGGGCGCAGACGATAAACGGTCAACCCGCACACAGGATTTTATCAGCCCATAAAAGAAACGTTAAAGGGAGATCAACCGGTGTTGTCCTCGGTGTGCGGCATGCGGTCGACTGTAGGAAAGGAAGACGTTTCGCGGATCACAGGGTTAACGGTGACTGATAGCTGATATACACATATATGTACAGTTATGTACGGGTTGGTGGTCTGTTGCCGACGAGCCTCCGGCCACTGTTACGAGAACACGGATACCGTTACGTTTATTACCTTGCTTTTACCAGCACCGTGACGAAGTATCGCGCAATTCCTACTGATACTACTGTCAAGTTAACTTGATATTGCCGAGTCTAGGTTACAGACAAAGATTATTAATGCGTGCGCTGTGTGTGTGTGTGTGTGTGTGTGTGTGTGTGTGTGTGTGTGTGTGTATGAAACTCAAAATCACTTTACTATCTATCTAAAAAAAAACAACCAAAAAAAAGAGAGAAAATTATGACCGGGTGCAACAGGTAGGATACACATGTTATACATGAAAGAGAACTGAAAAATTCTCTTTAAAAAACATGAAATAGAACTGAAAAATTCTCTTTAAAAAAACAAGTGTGTGTATGTGTGTGTGTGTGTGTGTGTGTGTGTGTGTGTGTGTGTGTGTGTGTGTGCGCGCGCGCGCACCCGCTCGCGTAACCCCGTAATCTTGTGTGCATGAATGCGCACGCGCGTGTGTGTTTGAGAGAGAGAGAGAGAGAGAGAGAGAGAGAGAGAGAGAGAGAGAGAGAGAGAGAGAGACTTTTTGTGTGCGTATGTAGTGAATGAAAGAGCAGGGGAAGGGGACAGGAGTGTGCATGTGTGTGCGCGCAAGTACAGGTTGACAATTCTCCGCTATAAAAAACAACGATCGACTTGGCAAATATTTATTTGACAAAAAAAAAAAAAAGAGTATGAAGGAGCGGGGATGTAGGGAATAAAGAAAGTGGGTATGAAAAAGAGCGCTGGAACAGAAATATCACATCCTTCACTTAGCAGCATATGTCAACCACTTCAGTCTTTTTTTTTTTTTTTTTTAAAGGAACTATTTGTGTCGTCTGACCACAGTCGAACACCTCCTCCCCCCCCTCCCCCCTCCTCTCTCTCTCTCTCTCTCTCTCTCTCTATATATATATATATATATATATAATATATATGGTATATGGTGATGGATGGTGTGGCCGCTAGGCCTACGTGTTATGGGGAAGGCCCCGAGGCCATACTGGCGTGCCTCCTGTCTTGACAGTTATGATGTGGACGGGACGGGCCAGCATACTAAACACGCATCAGACAGGCAGGCAGGCAGGCACAGGGGAGGGGGGGGGGGGGGGGGGGGACGAGAGACAGGGATGGGGGGGGGGGGGAGGTTCATTCGCAGTAAATCGTGTTGTCATTTGTATGCAAGTCGAGAATGAGGAACAAAAACTTTAGTCCTTTATTCCATGCGGAACGTGAAATCGTTTTCAATGGTACAATCATTGTCATGCTTCCGTGTTGTGCCTTGGTGTTGGCGTGGCGCGCGCTGTCTCGTGGTTGTGTGGTGTTGTGGGCCCTCCTGGTCTGGCCGTGATGGAATGTATTTGTATGTCATGTTACTGGTGTGGTACGGCACCGTCTAGTATGTGCCGCATAAGGCATGTTATTTATGCTATATTGTTTTGTGGTGGTGTGGCGTGGTGTGGTATGGTATGGTATGGTATGGTATGGTATGGTATGGTATGGTATGGCATGGTATGGTATGGCATTGTACAGCGTGTGGTATATTATGGGCAAGGTGGTATGGTGTGACTGGGTAGAGCGTACAATTGGTAAGGCATGGCGTGCCATGTGGCACAGTATAGTACAGTATCACACGGCATGGCACAGTATGGAGCAATACGGTACGGTATTGTGTGGTGTGCAGTGGTGTGGTGTGATGTGGTATGGTATGATACGGTATGGTATGGTATAGTATGGTATGGTATATGATATGGTATGGCTATCATATTTATGGTACGGTATAGTATGACGCGGCATAGAATGGCACAACAGAACGTATGGAAGTGTGGTATAGTATGAAATGGTGAGAATATGGTATGGTATGGTACGGTATGGCATAGTATGGTATGGCACGTATGGTACAATATAGAATGGCATGTCGAACGTATGGAATAGTTTGGTATGGAATGGAATGGTAGGGCGAAATAGTATGGTATGGGATAGTACGGCATGGCATAGTATGGTACAGCACGGTATGGTAGGGCATGGTAGGGCGTATGGAGTAGTTTGGTATCGTTTAGTATGGCTCACGGTCACGGTATGGTATGGTATGGCATGGTATGGCATGGTATGGTATGGTATGGTATGGTATGGTATGGTATGGTATGGTATGGTACGGCACAGACGCGTACAGTACTGTACGGTACGGCACGACACGGCACAGCACGGCACTGCACGTCACGATATGGAATGGAATAGCATAGTAGTAGGGCGTATGGTATAGAACAGTATGGTAATGACATGGCGTGACATGGTAAGGCATATGGCGCGGTATGGTATGACATAATATGGCATGGCAGAGCGCATGGCCTGGTATGGCATGGCAAGTTATTGCAGCACAGGACGTACAGTACTGTGCGGTAATGTAAATGGTAGCGATACGGCATGGCTTACTACGCTACAGAAAGGTATGGCGTTTAAATGCATCATGCGCTGTAGTTCATTACTAAATGGTCGTCCATGTTACCTACGTGCACGGAAGTCGGACAAGTATATGAAAACTGTATAAAGGATCAGTTAAAGCAAACAATTAATCAGCCTGTCACATGGGCTGACAGCGAAAACTACGTCAAACCCAGAAACGGAAGCACGCAAATCGAATCTAAGTGCCATCCTGCAAATATACACGCAATCATCTTTTTTGTTTTCGATCGTCCACACACTAATCCAGCCTCTTAGTGCTGTCTTATGAATGGACCCACTATAAGACGCGAAAGGGATCAACTTCTGCCGTAGGTATTAGCTCTGGTAAGCGTGACAACGAAACTCATCAGTGATCGCGGCTACAGCTGCATGAAGCTGATCAGAATACGTCTCATCTACTGTCAGGTAATCTGAAGAGACAGGATTTTAGCGCACCACAAAACGACCGATTCCTCAGTGTAACCGTGTCAAACCTGTCGGCTTGCACTCGGGCGAAGAACGCGCCATTCTAAACCTTTGAAAAAAAAAAAAAAAAAAAAAAAAGGGGGGGGGGGGGGGGGGATAAAACTGGACTACATAAAAAAACTGATGACACGGCATGTTATTTAAACACTGATGATGACGGGCCTTGGCGTACCGTCTTTGTTTCTGACCATGGAATCAGAGGACTTGTGAAACAATCTACTCCACCCCGTACCCGCTTGATTGCACCAGTAACCCAAGTACCCTGGTCCTATTGGTGGCCAAGCCCTATTCGTCGAGTTACCATGGTAACATATAATTATCAAAGCCATCCACGACGATCCCAGACCCCACGCTGGGACAGCTTCCAACTCGTGCTATAAAAGCCTTCAATTTTAACCCCCTCAAAGCGTGGGACGCACGGACACCGCTGCTGTGCCGTTCTTGGGGAAATTGCCGGTGTCAGTTCTCCAGAATTAAGCTGAGGGACTGGCGGGTCGTCTGGTTCTATGAAAGCTCCCACAGTTCTCAAGCTGTGAGGTGCCGGCATCACCCACCTTCAAGACACTAATTATGTGACACCACACCTAAAGGCAGGGTTCCTAATTGACCGTTAATTTCGTGTACTGTGATGCGGTATACATTGCCTAATGAAACGCTATTAGATTATGACTAGACAGTTATCCGTTGACTCCGTGAACCTTGATTCTGATTGACAGAAACCAATCATATGAATGATTCTATACAGCAATACAGTAATTACGATCAATACTAGACATTTCAACTGAAAATGAACATTTATTCAGTCATTGGCAACGTTGGCCTGTATACAAGAGATACTGCTACCAACAATTACAATATTGAGCAAGAAAACATACGATGACATTATTTCGTTTGACACGCATGTTTTCTGCACAGTTTTCAGAACTGTGGGTGACATCGTAAGCAAAATTATTTGGGTGGTAATACTCTGTGACACAATTTACAAATACTGCAATATCAAAGAGCCAATGTACACAATTACACTCCAGGTAACTAACGTAAATCTGTAATCAAAAAGTGTTAAATTAGTAAGACAAGTTTATAAACTCAAAACTGATTGGGCATTGAAATAACCTGTACTGAGAAACAGTCGGTCATACGCGCTTATAGAGGCCTGAAACATATTGCACAAGAAAGCATAGTAACTGTACACAGAGAAACAAGCTTAACTCCGCGACCTATTCTGCTGAAAGAAGTCTCTTTACTGATTGTAGAAGTGTGTGTGTGTGTGTGTGTGTGTGTGTGTGTGT
>JADBJO010000004.1:297500-300000 GCA_016801955.1 Conus betulinus | reverse complement strand
ACCCACTTTCTCGTTCCCCTTAGTATACAGCGTGTTACTACGTTATCATTTTGCTCTTTTTATCTGCCTGTCTTCTATCAGTGGTTACCCACATTTAATCAAACTTACAGACTGTCAGCGCTTTAACAACCCGTCAAGACTGGCTAAAGAGCCACTCGCTCCCATCACAATGATATCGCAGGAAAACTTCATAACCTTGGCTTCGTAATTTGATTTGGGGACTCTCATGGTGACATGAAATCAATATCACTTTGTATTAATCGTTTACACTTACTGTCTAGAATGGAAATGACATGGTGTAATTAACTTCCGTCTCTAAACTAAAGCTGAAGGCTTCCACGTCCTCAGTTCTACATAGCGACATTAACAAAACGGTTGGGCTGTTTTTTTATATAACTAGCAGACAGACAGCATGGTCATGCTCACGTGAACGTACTAGTGCCTAACATCCGTTCTGACGAAGTTTATGTCTTAACAGTTTCACAACTCCTTCCTTCGAGAATAAAAGCATTACAGGATTCTGAACATAATAATTATATATCTCTGCCGCTGTCTGTCTGTCTCTGTCTCTGTCCGTCTCCCTCGCTCGCTCGCTCTCTCTCTCTCTCTCTCTCTCTCTCTCTCTCTCTCTCTCTCTCTCTCTCTCTCTCTCATCCTTAAGATGCTTTTATCACGTGGCAAACCGAAAAACGACTGAATTTTTGCGAATATGTGTATCCATTTGATTATCGGTATATATTTTTTGCCGTGGCAATTTGCATCAGTTCCCAGGCGTCCCTTGGAGCCCAGAATTTCCGGTAAATCACGACCCCCACGAATGAAAAAAAAAAAAAAGTAGATAGAGGTTAGCTAAGAGATGACACAAATCATTTTTATTGCTACATATGCATTAACACCATTCTATTCACTCCTCACACACACACACACACACACACACACACACACACACACACACACACGATCATTCGAACACACACACACACATGGGAGAGAGAGAGAGAGAGAGAGAGAGAGAGAGAGAGAGAGAGAGAGAGAGCGCATTGCACCTGATATAATCGGGGATAGGGGCGAGATGTATTTCAAGAAAATCTCAAGGGCGTTGGGGGTACTTACCAAGAATGTTCTTTACGGGCACTGTTCCACGATCATCTTGTCTTTTGGCTCTCTAAGCATCGCGAACTGAGTGAATATAATACATCTTCACTATGACATCCCTGACCAAGAACAAGCACAATTCTGAATACACACGGACCACAATTCAGAGGGCAACTACAAAAAACTGGCGCATTGTCGGTGCTCACTCCACGAAATTAAA
This sequence comes from Conus betulinus, assembly GCA_016801955.1. Lineage (NCBI taxonomy): Eukaryota > Metazoa > Mollusca > Gastropoda > Neogastropoda > Conidae > Conus > Conus betulinus. The sequence goes on along the minus strand of JADBJO010000004.1, from coordinate 298,685 downwards.
CAACAACAACAAAAAGACCTATCATTCTAGATACTGTCGCCATAAACCACCCGCGTAAAAGTGTATGGAGATTTGTTCAGCAGTGTTTGACGGACCGAAAACATCACTGCTCAACAGCACCGCCGCGCAGTGCACAACCGCACTTGGCGTTAAACTTCAAGCTATTCCAGTCACCTGGGGACTATGGTTGCCTAAGCGAGTGGCATTTTCGAACTGAAAACTGCGCAGAACTTCTATTTCTGATGGTGCGAATGATCCGAGCAACAAGGAAGAAGAGCACAGGAGAAGCTGGAGCTGTTTGAGACTCTCATGGCCTTTGGCGTCCCATCACAGATGTGTGCCTCAGGGGCGAACCTGAAGAGGGCTGGTTTAGGCGTATCACCGGAATAGCGAGGTCGTCACGCCAGGGGCGGGAAGGCAGACATATGATTATGAATGGGATTTTACAGCCGTGTGGTGGATGTGTCACGTTTAGTTTACTTTATTTTGGGAGGTGAGGATAATTGTGTGTGTGTGTGTGTGTGTGTGTGTGTGTGTGTGTGTGTGTGTGTGTGTGTGTGTGTGTGTGCGCGCGCGCGCGCGCGCGCGAGTGAATGAGTGGGTGAATGAGTGTGTGTGTGTATACGTGTGCGTGTGTGTGTGTGTGTGTGTGTGTGTGTGTGCGCGCGCGCGCGCGCGCGCGAGTGAGTGAGTGGGTGAATGAGTGTGTGTGTGTATACGTGTGTGTGTGTGTGTGTGTGTGTGTGTGTGTGTGTGTGTGTGTGTGATATTCTGCTGAATCTTGAAAATATGTGTGTGTGTGTGTGTGTGCGGCAGTGTAAATGTTCATGTTGAACCTTGAATATCAAAACTCTACACGTAAAAATATAATATCACACTATTCAGTTGGCTGGTTAATCAGTTGCGGGGTTAGGGCAAGCGTTCATGCTGGGTCTTGTTTATCAACCCTAATAAGTTTATGGACCCTGTACTATTTACTCACTTTGGTACCAATTCGGTTTGTAAATAATTAAGTCGATAAATATGTAAATCAGTCAACTGATCTGGCCGTGTTCACTAAAGTCTTACGATAGATACTTAGTTTAAAATAGCAACAGCTAATGAAAGTGCTCACGTTCAAGTGTGCGCGCGCGCGCGCGTGTGTGTGTGTGTGTGTGTGTGTGTGTGAGAGAGAGAGAGAGAGAG
>JADBJO010000004.1:290000-292500 GCA_016801955.1 Conus betulinus | reverse complement strand
CGTCCTTCCCACAGTTAACAATTTAGGAAGCGATTTGATGTTACAGATAAACACTGCAATATACAGACACTCATGCCCGAAAAGGTATGTGCTCCTTTTAACACACACACACACACACACACACACACACACACACACACGCACGCACGCACGCACACACACACACACACACAGAACAGAGAGAGAGAGAGAGAGAGGGGGGGGGGGGGGAGGGTAAGGGAGTGAGGATAAGTTTTCCCCTGTGTATGTAATTACCGCCCATTTGAACTGGCCCCGTGACCTGCGCAAATGACACGAGGTAGCTGATCGTGGCAACGACGACACCTGTGGCTCGCAGCGGCCTTGTTTGACCAACGTTTCTTGCTCCCGCTACCAGATAACACAGATCAGACCGACATCTTCCACTGCCGCCAAGAGATAACAGGCCTGAAAGTACCTGTAATTTAGGAACAGCTAAATCTTTGAAAAAAAATACAAGGAGAAGAAGACGAAGGTCCACAACAGACTTACTGTTCATTTTTTTTTTTTTTTTTTTTTTTCGAAACGATGTATTTATTAATGAGTCCGAAGATTATTTCTTTCCTTCTCTTTTTTCTGTGAAACGCAAACGCACTTTTTATGATTTCAATTTCCAAACAGTCTGGCAATGCGCCATTTCCACTGTTCCGAGAACCGTTGGTGGTACATCTCCCATGTTACCTGCTCACATGCCCGGCTACCCTCATTTTTTTTCTTTGTTTCCAGGGCCGCATCAGCCCTGTCCCCTCTCCTTCCCTCTGGAGGCATCAGTGATTACTTCTAATCACTATCAAGTCACCATAAAGGCGACCCACCACAGGAGACACTGCAAAGTCGCCGAGACCTTTCAACGGTGTTCAGTGGTGCTTGCATTGATCAAACATACAGAGTGCCACCTAGTCAGCCCTCTACAGAAGACAGCAATCGCCTCTCAGCTGAGCCAGCTTTAGTTAGCATCTCGTTCTGAGGGTGCCACTACAGTCCATCCCCACGACTCGCCGACGATTTCTGACACGAAGTCAGCACGGGAAAGGACGTAGAGAGGGCAGCAGTACCAAGGTCACCGCCAGAGAAGGGCATGAAGACCACGGAATTTGGGGCTTTCCCCCGCTATGATTAAAGAGGATCATAATGATGAAGACGATTCTGTGGAGTTCCATTCTGGTTATTCTGTTATTAGTGAGGATAGAGATGATGAAGACGATGCTACAAGGTTCTGTTCTGTTCAAAAACAACGTGACAGAGCTGAGCTGTATTCTAAGCCTCATCAGTGAGGATAAAGATGAGGAAGATGATGCTAGATTTCTGTTCAAAGACAACGTGATAGAGCTGTACTCAAAGCTTCATCAGTGAGGATAAAGATCATGAAGATGATGCTACAGAGTTCTGTTCAAAAACAACGTGATACAGCTGTACTCACAGCTTCATCAGTGAGGATAAAGATCATGAAGAAGATGATGCTACAGAGTTTTGTTCAAAAACAACGCGATACAGCTGTACTCAAAGCTTCATCAGTGAGGATAAAGATTATGAAGAGGAAGCCACAGAGACCATGTGATGATATACCTCGACGTCAACAAAGTCCGGAACACACACACACACACACATACACACACACACGCGCGCGCGCGCGCGCGCGCGCACGCGCGCGCGCGCTCCTGCAAAGCCGGTCGAGAATATTTTAGCAACATACCCTGAGCTAGAGACGCATCCGTGAAAACAACTGTCTGGATATAGCCAATCCATCTAAGCCCATACTACGCTCAGTTTCGTGTTGGAGTCCGCTGAGGCCATGAAGTCTCACAAATGAATGGCTCGGATGGGAATCGAACCCACGGCCTCTCAACCGGCAAGTGCGCAGCGCCAAGTTTTCTAACTTTAATGTCAGTAACGGAAAAATGTCACCGTTACTCGCTGTGTTTGTGATTATAAGATGTAGAAAAAAGGTTGTTGTAATCCGCTAAACTAGGCGAAACTATAACTGGTAACAGACGAGTGGGTCAAAATGTTTATCCGTATTAAATTTGATATCTTTATTATTATGATTATTATTGTTATAGTTAAAATTATTACTATTACTGTTATTACGATCAATATTCATTTCGTGTATTCATTTCATTTCAGCAACAGCTGGCCTTGATCTTTCCGCACAGTTGCTCCAGTTTACAGGGCAGTTGAGGGATTGGCGTGTGCGTGCGCTAAAGGAACACCGAAACTCCTCTCTTTAAAAGAAAACTGCACCTCCCACTTTCCCGTTCATCTTTTTTTTCCCAAGAACAAACTCAGCAGTGATTAGCCTATGGCCTATCAGACATTGTACTCTGTAAACAATGGATATCCTTTTACTTTCTAGTAGCAGACTGCAACGCAATATGTAATAAAACCAAACGTGCTTTTAAGTTTAAAACTCTTTCACCTGAACATTTGCTTAGTATCATTCAGATTCCCATTATATAAACTTATTCATATCATTTAATGATGT
>JADBJO010000004.1:272500-287500 GCA_016801955.1 Conus betulinus | reverse complement strand
AAAAAAACAGACAGAAAGAAAGAGAGAAAGAAAGAATTAAGACTAGTTGATCGTTATGCCCTTTCTTGCTGAATATTACGGTCCTGTTTGAACCCATCTCTTCTTCGATATTTGTCGGCATAATATGAACAGACAAAAGTGATACTGACACCAATATGTGGTGTTTCCATTCTGAATCTAGTTTATACACTGAATTGAATGGCTACACCAGAAAACAAAAACAAGGGTGTGACTGGGAGAGCAAAGGAAATGCTGAGTAAGGGCAGATCAAATTCAGTCAAGGTTTGGCTGGGATGCAAGGATTTAATTTAAAAGAAAAAAAAAAGGGAAAAAAAAAAAAACCCTTCGAACAGACAGCATGAAAAATTCACTTGTTTCTGGTCGGACCCGAAATGAACACACTTGTCAGTATCACATCAAACGCTTTGAAGGGGGGTGGGGGTGGGGGGGGGGATAAAAAAAATCTGGTGATTATTTGAACAAAAATAACGCTTACGGTGTTGCCAGTATCATCTTAACAACTCTTTTTTTTTTTTTAGTTCTTTGGGTATTGGTAGAAATCAAAGCGAATTCACACTAATTTCATGAAATATTCTAATTAAGCCCGCATCAATCGGTCAAACCCGAATCGATGTCTAAGCCCACCCAGCAGTCTTACTGTCAAATAAGTGGCGGGTGGAGAGAGAGAGAGAGAGAGAGAGAGAGAGAGAGAGAGAGAGAGAGAGGGAGGGAGGGGGGGGGTGAGGGGGGCAAGGGACGGGGATTCAGGACACCAGTGACGGGGCTGGGGAGAGGAGGAAACGTAATGACAGGAGCAGGGGAGAAGGAAAGTATGTAATCGTGGTGTGAAGGTGCGATGGTGGTCGCTGACCTCTCAGAGTGGGTTTTGAGATACAACTGCGGACTGAGGGTACCCCAGTCCGCAGTTGTAGTATCTCAAACCTACTCCACCCCCAGTCCCATACCCCCCTGCAGCCTCTCCCCACCCATCATCATTTCCAACCCGACTCTGAAGCCGTCCAAAGATACAGGTGTAAGGAAACTAAAACAAACTCACGTGCTCGCACTGCTCCCTGTGTACCCGCCTCAGCCGTCTCTACCTTCCTCACTTGCTCCTTTCTCCCGCTCCTTTCACGTCTTCGCCCTCCCTACCCCCCCCCCCATCTCCTCCCCCCTTTCTTCCCTCATCCCCATCTCCCACCCGGCCTCTTGACCACCCTCCACCCCCCCCCCCCCCCCTTGCCCTTTACCCTTTACCTTAGACCCGCTTCGAATCCCTTAAAAAAAAAAAAAAAAACAAACAACAACAACAGAAAAACAAGTGCCTGAACCCGGGATCAAGCTATGGATCATGAGGTCTTCAGTCTATCCCTTTCCGGATCGAACCATTCCGGCTGACAGAAGCATGGTGTTTACAGTCTATGGAATGCTAACGGCGAAACATGCTCGACTCTCCTGGAACCCTCACATCGCTTCCTATCGCCATAATTATGGTCGCGTAAAATACCGCTTACGCGACTGACCATGACGAAAGTAACTCGCTCTTGATCTGCCCAGTACGCTAACGCGTCCGCCAAGCCAAACCCGGAGAAGATCGGACAAAAGAGTATTTGCATCTTATAAAGAGCGCCAAAGACTGTGGACTACGAAGACAAACGGGACACAGACAGACAAGATACAGACAGGCAGACAGACAGACAGACAGAACGCGTTATATGTATGGGAGGACATAATTATGTGATTTAAAAGAATGAAAATGACTAAATAAAATCAGACGTTGGTGTACATGTACCAAGATTTCTATGCTCCTGAACAGGAACCAGTAAAATGTCACATGGACATACAGTTCGTATGAAAATAAAATAGAAAGACAAGACCACATTGTGCTCTGGTCTGTACAGTACCTAGAGGGTATTGTTTTTTATAGTGTTCTCCATGGCTAAACAGTCTCCCCCCCCCCCCCCCCCCCCCCCCCCCCCCCGCGCGCCCTACCTCTCTACTCTCGCCCCCCCCCCCCCCCCCCTCCACAAACTCTCCCATCCCACCCTCCTTCTCTTTCCTTTCTGGAACTGTGTGGTAAGCGCAGCGAAAAAGATAACGGCTGCGTGATTTCGCAGTCGTGACATCGCCTGTCAACGTGACTGTACACACAGACCGCTGGCAGGGCCACGAACGGGAAGCGGACATGACGTCACAGCCATGAATAAATCATGGGAATGACGGCAACTGACGCGGAGCTCGGGAAAGGGGGCACGAGGACTCGGGTACGGTTCAAAGCACGTAGGTACTGATGTCAGATCGGCTTCACACGTACTGTTACGTAAGTTCAAATCTACTACATGCACATAGATTAATTGCGTGTTGTGTCATAAGTAACCAGTAACAAGCTCACACGCTGTGCGAAAGCAAATCGTTTTAAACGGTTGACATGGAGCAGGCTCTCAGAAGAAGAGTAGTACAGGTAGAGGCAAAAGAAGGCTTTTTTTTTTTGGATACACAGGAGCAGACAACTTTACTGCGCGCACACTGTAAACACAACTGGTTTTTATCAATGAAGTTGTTTGCTGTTGTAGTTTTTGTTTGAATGTTTGTTTGCTTGTTTGTTTCACGGATTTTATGCGGGTTGATTTTTGGAGTACGTCTTAGCTGAAGTTGGGGGGTCAGGATCGCTGTGGGAGTCTTCAGTTTTCTTATCAAAGTTCCTGTCCCTCCCCCCCCCCCCCCCCCCCCCCCACACACACACACACTATCAGCACGCCACCGTGCAATGGAGGCAGGAAGGGGCTGAGAGCGGGGAGAGGAGTGTACATGGGGGGGGGGGGGGGGACAGAAAGGGAGAAGGCGAATCTAATTCAAAGAGGAATGACTACGAGGCACAAATCAATAGAGTGAGGAGCAATAAAAGGGGGAGGGATATCGGGTGACGGCAACGGGAATGAAGGGGCGAGAGAAGAAATGTGTATGTGTGTGTGTGGGGGGGGGGGGGGGGGGGGGGGGGGGGGGTAAGTATATACACGATGAACCTAAGAGAGAGAGAGAGAGAGAGAGAGAGTGTGTGAGAGAGAGAGAGAGAGAGAGAGAGAGAGAGAGAGAGATTGAATGAATTTGGTTTAAATGCTAGCGCCGCAGTTTTTCGTTTTGCTTCGCTTTTTCTTCGCCCGTTTTACAGGGAGGACTGATAGGGGTGGGAACCTGGAGGGGAAAAAAAAAGTAGGGGTTTCTGAAACACAATTTCCCCCTTCCCCAGTCCATCTCCTGTTTATGGGTAGGAAGTATTTTACCGGTAATGATGCGGACCTAAGTTGTCCGAATCAAAAGGGAACACTAACTTGTATACGTCGAACTCGACATCATCAGGAACGGCTGGGCCAACCTTGGCAGAAGTGTTAGCAGTTGGTGGAGATTGTTATTATAGTTATAACATTAGACTGTAGTTACCGCTGTTTTTTTTTTTTAAACTTAAATTCTTTGGTGATCATAGCAATTAAAAAGCACTGAAGTTACCGCTGTAAGGGAAAAAAAAAACCCCGCTGTGGTTACAGTAACATGAAAAAGGGAGTAGGTAGGGCGATGTCAGTAGACTGGCTGCAACTTCTTTCCCTTCAATCTGTTGTGATTACCAACCCCCGTGGATCGGGGACACACCATGACGGGCAACGTTCAGTTTAGTGCCGATGTCTGGATCTTTCTCCTTAGTCAGACTTCCTCGTGTCTCTCTGCCTAATACCTGCAGTGCCACTTCAGTAGTTGTATTAATAGAAGTAGTAGTGTAAGTGGCAACAGCAGCAACAGTATTAGCAAGAGGAGGAGGAGTAGAGGAAACAGCCGCAGTAGTAGTCACAGCAGCAGCATCAACGACAAAACCTCCAAACCGGGTCGAAGCTAATTGATGCAGTCGCGTTTGTTCGTTCAAACATTAATCTCCAGACCAGAAATTCAGCCCTAACCTAGAAGGTTCAGTCCGTTGAAGAAAGAAAGAAAACATAGAGGGAATGTCATCTCATGGATTTATCTCGCCCTTCGCTCCGAGGGCAACGCCAAGAATAGTTTGCTGTCCTAGGTTTTACACTGCTAAATCTTACGGGGGACGGCGAAATGCATGAAGCTTCACCAAGTAGATGTATTAACGACTGAGTGTTTTATCTGAAATTCAGATGAGGACGCTGCGAGTTTCAAGCCGTCCCGGAGGCGGGGGAGGAGATAAGAGAAGGGGGGGGGGGGGGGGGGGGGCAGGGAAGTGAGGAGGGGAGAAAGGTGGTCCGGCGCCTGACCTTTTCCCATAAATGTCATAGTCAATGATGCGTGTGATTCTGCTGCCTCCAGCGGATCGACGTCGTGGTTAGTTTGCTAGTGTTTATTTAGACAGTCTCTTTTCCAGGAAACAGCAAGGAACGCCAGAAATCCTGGTAATTAAAACTGAATGTTTCTTTCAAATAAACTGTTACTGTTAGAAACGCAAAGCCAATGATTAAATGGCAAACACACACACACACACACACACATACGCGCGCGCGCGCGCGCGCACACACACACTCTCTCTCACACACACATAGGCGACTCTCAAAGAGACTCTCTCACACATAACCTGTGGGTTCAAATCCGACTTGTAACGCAAGAGAAATCTGTTCCAAATGTTATGGAGAGATGTCAACAAATGGGAATCCGGGGGTTCAAATCTGCGCACGATCAACTCTCTACATGATCAAACGAACACACGCAACACTATCCTTGGGGGGGGGGGGGGGGGGGGGGGGGGGGGGGGGGGGGGGGGGGAAGGGGGGGGGGGGGGGCAAAAAGAAGGATAAGAAGAAGGGGATAGAAAGGGAGACATACCTATGTGAAAAAAACGGGTGTGTGTGTGTGGGGGGGGGGGGGGGGGGGGGGGGGGGGGGGGGGTAACGGACGCATATGGGGGGGGGGAACGACAGGGTGTATCCCCTGATTTGACGCCTGCAGCAAATTTCCAACATGGCAACCAGACGCTATATTACGGGAGGGGGGGGGGGGGGGGAGAGGACAACCATGGTTTTCTCCCTGGGAGGACGGGACGGTGGATAGGTGGGGCAGGATGGACTGGGGGCTGGGAACAGGGAAAGAGTAAAGAGGAAGCGGAGACAGGGTTGGGGTGATGTGTGTGTATTTGTGTGTGTGGGGGGTGAGAGGGACTGGGGGAAAAGTGTGTGTGTGTGGGGGGGGGGGGGGGGGGGGGTGGGGGGGGGGGGGGGGGGGGGGGGGGGGGGGGGCACCTGACTTGAATCTCGGTCCGCTTTCTTTGTAGGCACCACTTTCTTTGTGGGGGCAGCTTTCAAAGGATCCCTATTGCCCCGGGCAACCAGTTTGGCATGAGGAAAGGCCCTAGCTCCTTCTCCCCCCCCCCCCCCCCCCCCCTCCTCCACACCTCTCTCCTCACTCCTGCCTACCTTCTCCTCAACTTCCAAGCCCCGGGAGACTGATTTTACAGCTGAGGATGACAAATCAGCGTGACAAGTTGAGCTGGGCAGCTTTGAGCCACAAGGCTTGTTGCACAAGAAAGGGCAGACCCGCCCGTGTTGCCAAAGGTGTGGTGGGTGGGATAGGGGTGGGGGGGGGGGGGGGCAGTTTCCTTAGTAACCACACGACATGCTTCTTTTGGGGAGCTGGTTATGCATGCCGGAGAGTGATCGGTCATGCGTGAGGTCGCTGTGACACGAACCGCATACTACCTGGCGAACCGCAAGTTTGGTACCTATCCTGTTGGAGGGAACTATCAAGAGCAGGGGCTCGGGGATGCCTGACCGGCTTCTTGATGGAACGCCGAGTTTGCAGGCACACGCAGCGAGTTCGGCCGCCTCAGTGTAGGTGCGCTTGCCAAGAAGGCTTATTCGACAGGGCAGAAGGAAAACGTTTTTTCATCGGTTAGGTCCCCTCCCCCCCCCCCCCCCCCCCCCCCTGTCTGTCTGTCTGTCTGTCTGTCTCTCTGTTCGCCCTCAAGATTGAAGATTATGACACTGATTGACAGATGGTTAGTGCTAGAGTACGGTGTCCACTGTTGGATATCGTTCTTTAAAGCTTGCCTTAAAGCTTGCCGTCAGTACTCTGATTGTTTACAGTATCTAAACTTGCAGCCCTAGAATTTACATGTCCATTACGGCACACTGTTCTTTTCTTTCACTAATGGATCGGATTTGATCATTCAAGACCAGACTTCTTCCTCCTTCAGTTGTGGGGTATAAACGCCACCCAAGAAACTGGAAAATCTCGGCGTGGCTAAAAATGAATCTCGCCGTTCATGCTCTGTCGATATGCATGCTCTGATACAAAGAAAAATTCGCCCGAAATTCACAAAATTCCTGGTCCAAACACTTCAAGATATACGGCGCTAAGTGAAGATCGAGTTCCTCGTCAGAGGTTCGTACCCAAAGTGTAAAAAATGTGTTGGCCGAAAGTTAAAACAACAACAATAACAACAACAACAAAAACCCGGTGGCGATAGCACCGACGGGTGGGCCCCGTGGATCAACGTTGTCTTAACTACCTTCTTCAGCGCTCACGCACGCTCCGGGGGTGATTATCCCTGAGTGCCATATCACTTCTGGTGAATGCGAACGTTACATTCGACATCAGTAACAAAGCATGTGATTTCATGCGTAGGCCAATCGACCGGATGCGCGCATCCATAGCACAAGAGACAAGACACACAATATTTAACGAGAAATCAATCGATTGTATAACATGCCAGATCTGTCTGAAGATGTGTGAAATAGACATTCCGTGACAAACGATCAAACAAACAAAAACAAAAACATTCTTTGGAAACACGCATAGAAAATCGAGTAGATGTATTGATATTGGTTGACATCAAAATCTATTAAAAAAAGAAAAAAGAAATATCTTAGAATCACTTTGATCAAATGCACTATACAGATTTTTAAAAAAAAAAAAAAAAAAAAAAAAAAAAAAAAGAAAAGAAAAGCCACCACCACCACCAAAAGGGGTTATTCTGAAAGGAAATATATCCTATGCAATCCAGTTTTGCAGTGTGTTGCCTGCCACTTCATTCTATCTCCCTTCTCCATCACCGTTTCATCGCGGTGCTACCTCCCCTGAGGGCCCTCTAATGTTCAACGTTTGCCTTCATTTAGGACGGGTTCAAAGTGGGATGACTGTTGACGGAAATTGAAACAAGGACAAAAACAGAATTACTGCGCCGACAAACGAAGGAACAAACTGATTACACAAAACAAACACAAAGCGTTTCGACCTGTTGGGCCTTCTCCACGCAAGACAAATGAACGTTCACCTACGACTAAATTCTGCAAACAGATCGAAGTGATGTCTGGACTGCCTGTTCGTTCTTCGTTCTTCATTGTCCTGAACGTTTTTTTTTTTGTGTGTGTGTGTGTGGTTTTTTTTGCCTGAAGAAGACTTAACAGGTCAAAACACCTCGTGTTCGTTTTGTAATTTGTTCCTCAATCGGTGACATAAAGCTAGAGTATAACATAATGACTCCAAATCATAACAATGAAGAAATGTCATTGGTTCACCATAAAATCCCATTAAATGTAAAGGGTCGCAATAGCCCAGTGTAGAGCGTCTGCCTCTTAATCTTGGTGATCCTGGGGTTCCTGGTTCGAATCTCCGCCGGGCCCGTTTTGTTACAGGGGGATTTTTCCCCTCGGAGTTAACAATGGTTCTGACTCGATTTCACATACAGTCCTTCGAATGAGACTATAAACCGAAGTTCCGTGTGTGAACGCACGCATAACATCTTGCACACACGTAAAATGCCATCACCAACTTTCGGAAGAGGCCAGATCGGCCGTTGGTATGGATGACACGTTTCATATAGCATGCATCTTCCCTAAGTTGGGAGTATGGCTGCCTTAATGGCGGGATTGAAAACGGTCATATACACAAAAACTGCACTCCCTTTGTTGGATAGATGGGATTAATCCTTCCCCGTCTATACAGGAAGTGTCCGCAGGAGTATCAGCCAGCGTATACAGAGAAAAAGCATTAAAGGTACTTTCTAATGGGATTATGTATCAAACGTACGACCATTTCTATTAAGAAAATAGGATTTCACAGTAATTCTTCATGTTTTTTTTTTCTTCTGAATAATGGTTTCCTGTAAATTAGTCTTGGAGAGAAAAAAAAAAAGTACCCTCTGACAATGGAGTAAATGTAACCAACTGCTATCTGTTCACCAAGCCAGTTTACGTTTTTCTGAGAACTGTTTGACAGCATCACTTTTTACATGGAAAGCAGAAAATGTCGCAAGTCGAAAACAAGAGATGCTGTAAGTCTAGTATAATATGACGGTGAATTCGACAATTTTATTGATATGATGCGCAATGAAAATGAGATATTTTCCACGCTGTTCCCGTTATTTCTACGGGACTACCGTTTTCAATTTCACCATTCAACAGGGGGATGATTAAGGCGATAGATTTCTCTCATTTTATTGCACCTCTCCGAGCAGCTCTGTCAGTTACTTCATTGCCATTGATGCCACACTAAGATGGTACTAAGATGGTACCCCACAAAACTCAGTGACTTATTGGCATATCTGTTATGTTTATTCGAGAACTTTCAATCAATTGAGACAATGCTGCTGGTGTTTGTGTGGCGAAGAAATTTTATATTCCCTGTTCGGAAAATCATATACAGATCAAGATAACTTTCAAGTCTGGCTAGCACCACTATAGTTGTCACCCTTAGATGACTAGCTTTCATAAAAAATTTTTTTTTTTTTTTTTGCAAGGGGGGGGGGGGGGGGGGGGGGGTGCATAAACCGCTCACATTTAACATATACGAATGCGTGTGCGCGCGTGCGTGTGTGTGTGTGAGAGAGAGAGAAAGAACAGCAGGCTGTACTCGGAGTAAGACGTTACCATAATTAGCATTTAAGTATTATCACAATTGTTTGATTATAGCAGTAGTATTTAATGAAGCAGTAGCAACAGCAGAAGCAGCTGCGGTATTTGTATAATATCAATCCGAGTAAAAGGTGTAAAATCAAAGGCTTTCAGATGAAAAGAAATCACTGCATTGGACAAGCACCTCTGCCGGACAGTTCCTAGAACAAACAAGCTCGGCTTTCGTCAAGAGACGACCGTAATACTATTGGAAAGAAACGTTTAGGATGTGAACAGAAAGCAACGAAATAGAATTAGAAACTACTTTTCAGACCAAAATAAGACGGCAATGCCCACAACAACGAGTTGGTTTTATTTACATAAATCGACGTGGTTTGGTTCAGTGTGTGATTTTAAACAATCGAGAGATAAAAAGAAAAAAAACTGAAAAAGTCCAACGCGTACATTGTTACAATCACGTGAAACGCTTAAACCGTCCACTCTGGCTTTAAAAGGACGATCAGGGCGGTTTCTTTTTGTTGTTTGTTTGTTCGTTTTTTTTTTTTTCCCTTATCGGAGCCAGTTGCAGCTTTCATTTTTCAGGCGCCATATTGGGTAGCCTAATATTCTGGATCAGTGAAACTGTTCACCGGCAAGGGTTTGCTCAAATGCTGTATGGTTCTGCAGGATATGTTTCAATCCGCTTCCCAACCATTTTCTTTCTTATTAAGACCCGATAACGCCCCGATTTAGACCTAGACATCTCGGCTCTCTATGCCTGATCCACGCGTCCTTTACGGTTTGCCTGTACTCGTGCAAAGTATGCCATTTTGATTGTACGTGTACTGACCTCTTCCAGAACGACGTCCAGAGCCTGGCCATTCCTGACGGCGTTCTCATCTAGGCCAGTGTCCGCCAGGCACTCCTCTGTCAGTATGGCCTCCGCCAGGTCGTTTGGCTGAGGCTTCACATAATGGGACTGCAGGGACACCACCTGTAACACGACCAGCACACCGTGCAGGACAAACACGACGCCACGAAGACATGGGCAGCTAACTGACTAATATTGAGAAAGAAGTGAGGTAGGGGCACAGTCAACAGGAAACAGTAAACAAGTAGCGTAACTTTTGCTCCCATAAGAAAACCTAACACAGAGTAACCTTTATTCGAGACTGGCACAGCCTTTTAAAACTTGAATAAAGTCAGACAAATACAAAGACGAACGATCTAATAGTGGGGGAAAAAACAAGCACATGCCAAAGGCCAACAACTCAACTGTCTTCATAGTTACGACTTGGCAAAGATTTGGACTTAAGGGGGGGGGGGGGGGGGGGGGGGGGGGTTGAAGATGGAGAAACTGGGAACATGAAATTAAGAAAATATGAATAGATCTGCCTTCGAAACGGATTACGATGGTTCTCCTCATGTAGCTAGTGAAGAGTTTTCATATCTATATTTTTTTTGATTTCATGTTCCCAGTTTCTCCATCTTCAACCCCCCCCCCCCCCCCCCCACCCGCCTTAAGTCCAAATCTTTGGCAAAGTCATAACTATGAGGACAGTTGAGTTGTTGGCCACGTTGTTTTCCCCCCCCTTTGTTAGATTCTTCGTCTTTGTCTGACTTTATTCAAGTTTAAAAGGTTGTGCCAGTCTTGAATAAAGGTTACTCTGTGTTAGGTTTTCTTATGGGAGCAAAAGTCACCCTACTTGTTTACTGTTAACTGACTAATAACATTAAAGTACTGTGAATAATTAGGTGTCCAAACAATACGTTTCTGTTCGCAGCGATCCGCTCATTATGTCGAAATCACTGGGTACAGAAGAAACAAAGAAAATTAGACTGTAGTGATACTTTTGGAGATTGGGACGGCAACAAAGAAAAAGGGTAAGAGAGAAATGCACACAGTCATATGTACACACATAAACATGCGCGCGCGCGCGTACACACACACACACACACACACACACACACACACACACACACACACAGAAGGAGGGAACGGAAAAGGAAAAGGAAACAAATCTGTACCTATCTTTGTCTATTTCGAACATCAGAGAGGATCCAGTGACAAGAATGAAATTACAGCGATTCCTCCAGCAGAGATGAATTGGTCTGAGCGGCTTCGGATAAAAAGGGGATGGAGTGGAGGGGAGAGGGGTCAACCAAAGAGGGAGATCCTTCTGTCTGAAGTTTAAAAAAAAAAAAAAGAAAAAGAAGGAAAAAGAAAAAGAAACAAAGAGACAGAGGAGAAAATGGATCAGGAGAAAGTCCGACGCTGTTCATAGGAACGACTACATTTTGTGAGTAGCCCACATCAGAAACTGTCTACTCTCTGAAATTGGGACCGACCACTCAAGAGTTGACTGGAGTACACTCTACACTGGGTCAACAGACGACACAAATGCAGTAGTTGGCGCGGGACCACTTCAAGGTGAAAAAATGACGCAATTCAGAGTACATCAAAACTACGAACACAACAGAACAAACGCACAGAAAAGAACACTACAGTATAAAGCGATGTAGTGTAAATCATACCGGTAAAAAAAAAAAAAAAAAAAAAAAATGTTCTGAAATTCTAAACTGCTGGGCCACACTGCATTGCAGATGAAATCAATACAACACAATGCAATAGAATACTAACTTGCAGCAACGTGGCAGCTATCATGCGGACATGAATTTATATGTAGTGTTCACATTTTGCGGTGTCAGTGATGTCAACTGCGCATGCAAGTGTCTGTTCTCCATGCACTGCGTACACATGATGAAACTCATACCTCGGGATACTTCTCAACACATCACAAACGACAGAAGGTGACGAGAAACAATTTACTGCCACACAAACTCGATGACAAACTTCTGAAATATGAAATCAAGGACACTTTAGAGAGAGAAACGAATTTTGTAAGCTTCTGTAATGTAAATACCCCATCCCCATAGCCATCCCCTTTTACATCTAATCCCTGCACTTTAACTCTGTGTTTATGCATCTTTTTTTTCCACTTTGTTATAATATATAGACTTTTTATCTTGATTGTGTACGCAGTTGCCTAAAACCATGATGCCATGAACTTGTTCAAATCAAGAAGGAGAAAAGATGAACAACGCCCGATAGATAGGCTAAACGAGGGAGCTTGGAATAAACAACAGAGACGCACAAGGTACGATGGATCAATTATGAAGACTCAAAAGGCGCGAAAAGCGTGTGTGTGAAGCAGCTGACAGCTTGCAGGGTTGTGTGCGAGAGATGCTAAGGTAGCTTGTTAACAACTTCAGCACAAATGAAGTGCGAACACAATTTAAAATCCTCAATTTCCATCTTAATGACTTGGTTATCTTCACTGGTAACGCGCGTCCAGAGTTCAGTTTTGTGACACAATATTCTCGGTACATGACGAACAAGCAGTTCACAGTTGTTTCTACCTTTCACGTCTATCCCCTGACACCCTGGCCCCCTCCCCCCCCCAGTCCCCCGGAAGCACTGAGCGAAGATCTTCAGTAACAAATATTCATGTACATTTTGCATACATCTCAGTTCTTAACAGACTGTTTTTCATTCGATGCTGCCCGACAACAATAATTATGTGCTCTACATACTGTCACTGGTGAAATGTAAACGTGACACGAACGTTTTATTCGAAAAAAAAAAATTACACACCTTAATAATTTTGTTAGCTTGGTGATGAAACTCAAAACAAATTTTAAATATTGGTGTTAGCGCGCCGCCAAAAAAAAAATTGACTGCAAGTTGTGTACTCTCAAAGAAAATGTCTTTTCCTGGTCATTTTGCCGACATCCGTGACAGACAAATGAGGTGCACAGAAGCTCTTTCTGGCACAGTCCATTAGTCAACGTACTTCTGCAAGAAACAGTCAATAGTCCAACATAATTTGCCAGAAACAGAGTCACCTAGTCCAACATAACTTTTTGCAAGAAACAGAGTCCACCACGCAGCCAAACCTTCCTCACAAGCTTATTTCGCAAACATGCTAAACATGCAACCAATGACACCTCGACCACCTATCCCACAGGCAACTCGGCCTAGGCATCCCAGCGATTGTTTGGGTACAATTTGGGTGTAGTGAAAGGAAGACCTGTCCGATTATTCCACAGCTGACCAGCCAGAACGGAGATAGCCAGACATCTGTGCGACTCTTCAAATGGTTGGGAATAATATCCAGAGGGGGAGAAGAGGGTGAAAGGGTTTGGCTACGAACTGGCTGCGGACTGTTATCACCTTTTTGTCCCAGCCCCAGTCAATCGCCCTAATCAAAACCATCCACACGGCTCCAGGCCTGAGCAGGCCAGCCCTACAGCCTCTCAAATTGGCTTCAGACTGGCCCTTCACGTTGCTAGAGGACAACAGCGTTGGGTGGTGGACCGAGTGTGGGAAGGGGAGCGGCCACTGACAACACCACAGAGCACACAGCCGCTGGGCAAAGGAAGGAAGTAGTTTAAAGCTGTCTGACGGTCTGGGCCGGAGTCAATACGCTGGGCGGGAGGGTTGTCTATTAGCAGCCCAGGTGGGCGTTGCTCAATGAACTGTGGAGTGCAAGGTCCTTGTCCATCTAGCCTCCCACCCGTTAACAAACAGGGTAGGGAGAGGGAGAGGTGTTTGGACCCGGCAATCAATAGGGGTTGGAAAGTTGTACAGCATGTCGGCCGCGGTTTGACATAAGAAGGCGAAGAGGATCAAATGTCCACTGATTTAGCGTAGTCACACACACGCACACACACTCAAGCTCACACACACACACACACACACACACACACATATATATATATATATATATATATATATATATATATATCCACAGCTGGCTCGTGCATGTGAGTGCGTACGCGCGAGCGAGCGTGTGCGCATTGCTTAGCCTTGTCCTAATTTGATAGGCATGTTTTGTGATACAAGATGTTTTATAATTGTTTAGACATGCCTACTGAATTCACTATGCACCCAGGAACAGGATGAAATCACGCGTCTTTGTGTAAACTTCTATGCACCGTATTGTGGCTACAAAGCCGAACGGGCGGACTGGTTTGACGCCTTTCGGCCAATGCATCGAGTGGGGAAAAAAAAAACGGTGACCCGCATGTCAAGGTGCAGCTGAATCACACACAACCCTCGTCACAGGATTGGAAAAAAAGTTCCATGTCTAGCCTGACAAAACTCACAAGAATGTTAGAACTGTTTCAAGTGGGCTTTCATTGAACCATCGTCTGCCCAATGCCATATTTGCTTGGTTTTCCTACTTAATGTTTAGAAATGGACTACTTGTACGCAGCACTGTTGAATCTCTCCCCATCTTCTCTCGACGGTTTTTGCCGTCACTTATAAAAATCAATCAACATTATAGGCGAGAAAAATAACACATTCCTCATCAACTTCACCGCAATATCATTGCAATTAACCTGCAGACTGCCGACCGTTTCTCACCTTCTCCATTATAACATATAAAAACTTAACATGCAGACGGGTAACAGTCTACATTTAATGTCTGCGCTTTCTGTGCGCACGGAAAAGAAAGATCTATGTAATGGAATGTAATCTACCACTCACAATCTATGAAGGCAAGAACACGACTAATACGATAGTGCTTCCATTCCAGTACGCCGTCAGTCGCTGGTTTTGTCTTTTTTGTCGAAAATTAAACAAACAAAAAAAATCATATGGGAGAGAGTCCAGGGCACGAACTGGTCACCCTAAGACATGAAAAGCGGAATACGAAATATGAACCAAGTCACGCTGACGGTCAAGGGTATTGAGATTGTAATGTTGCATTACGGTTGGTCCGTTTGCCACATTATTCCTATCTCTCTCACACTCTCTCTCTCTGTCTCACACACACACACACACACACACACACACACAATTCTAGCTGCGTGGGCGCAGTAGGGTTTCACTCTTTCAGGGATCTGCACAGCTGGCGGGTGGGCATCGGTGAGGGAAATGATCTGCCCAGCAGTGCAACACAGACCGACTGACCAACTCCCACTTCCCTGGACTCCAACGGCGAAGCTGACACTGTCCCAGCTGAGCCCTTGGCGCTGGACTACAGGTGGTCAGAAGGCATGGCGTCTGCTTCTGGCCTGTTGACACTGAAGGAGCGACACGTCGCGTTGAATCGCCTTTTACCTTCGGGCTCTGTCATTGTTGTTTCAGTCAAAC
>JADBJO010000004.1:260000-267500 GCA_016801955.1 Conus betulinus | reverse complement strand
TAAAACCAGTAAAAGGGAGAAGGGAACAGTAGGGATGGAGGGGAAAAGAAAGTTAGAGGGGACCTTCGGGCAGGGGAGAGAGAGAGAGAGACAGAGAGAGAGAGAGAGAGAGGGGGGGGGGGGGGGATTGCAGCCAGATTCACACTGCGTAATGATTAATGACTGTGGTTTTTGTTTGTTTCATTGGGGCCTTCATCTTCCTTTTTTTTTTTCCAACTTCGCTTTTTTTTACGGCGTGTCTCCATCTTCCTCTTTTTTTTTTCGCCTTCTATTTTTACCTTTTTTTTTTTTTTTATCGGACTGAAACAAGATTAGTACCCCCCCCCCCCCCCCCACCCCGACCCCGACTTTCTTTTGACAGAATAAACCGTTGACACAGTTACATGCATAGTCCTGGATTTCGTGTTACTACTATAGTGTCTTTATTTGTTGCCAGAGATGACAGATGTTTTCTTTTTAGTGTTCTGTTAGTTTCCAATGAGTTCAGCAGCCTCAGGTTATTATTGTATGCTCTGTGGGTTTGTTAACTGTGTCTTGCTTGCATTCGTCTGCTAAAGAGAGTAGGGAACGACCAGTCATTCAAACTGCCAAATGCTACCATTCACTGACCACGAGCGCAGACTCCACAAATTGATTCACCAGTAAGTTTTTTTTTTTTTTAACCTCCTTTTTTTGTGCTCGCATCTCCCCATCTCTCCTGCCCCCGCCTGTCTTTTGTTTCAAACGTTGAAGAAGACAATGACGGCCGGAACCTCGACACGTCAGAACGCACTTGGAATCGCATGCTAGTGGAAACGGCAATTCACTTCACGACACCAGCTGCCGTTTCTCGGCTACTTGTGAGATATCACGACTATGCGATCTCTATTACTAGATTCTTAACGTTCAGGCCTCCACCCCTTCCAGTCTTCTCTCGTCTCTCTCTCCCCCCGCCCCCTCAAGTCCCTCTGCCTGCCTCCTCCTCTTATCCACCTCCGCGGCGTTCTCCCCTCCTTCCTGACCCCCCCCCCCCCCCCCCCCCCCCCCCCCCCCCCCGTCTCTCTCTTTCTGTAGCGTACACGTATCTTTAGTTAGAAATTTATCCTTCCTTTGAAGGTAATTTTCGTGAAATAATAAAATTTTCAAATAACGAACTTGTACAATAGTTACCAAAAATATTACACAAACACGCGCGCGCGTGCGCACGCACTCGAGCTTAGATAAATTGATATGGCAGTCAAAGTGAATTCACCGAAAAGATAATTTTACCAAATGTTTACTTTCAGAGCATAGATCCGAGTACAAGTAAAAGAAAAAAATCTGGGAGTGTTTATCCCGGACAGAAGATAACATGCTCTTTGTCAAGTTGTCAGAATATCAACGTGGTCCCACCACCCCGAACAAGAAGAATAAACACCCGGACTGGACGCACAGACGATCCACAAGAGGACTGCACTCGTGAAATGTATGTGTGTGTGTGTGTGTGTGTGTGTGTGTGTGTGTGTGTGTGTGTGTGTGTGTGTGACACAGAGAGAGGGAGAGAGAGAGAGAGAGAGAGAGGCAGACAGACAGACAGACATAGAGGAATATAAGACGGCTGAGCGACACAACAAAAGCAGGCGAGTGAGCCAGTGACATCCCCTACAACAGACGCAGTAACATCAGCAGCAACAACAGCGGCAAAACATCAGCAACATCGAGCAAGTCTATAAAGCAACAATAAACAGCAAAAACAACAGCACCACCACCACCGCCACCACATGCAACAGCAACAACTGAAAACAAAACACCTACAACAGCAGCGGCAACACCAGAAGCAACCACCAAAATCAGCAGCGCTAACAGCTGTCACAGCAGCAGCAACAACAACCACAGCAGCTAATCTGCATCGATGACAAGTTCAAGAACATTTATAGTGTGTGTGTGTGTGTGTGTGTGTGTGTATATATATATATATATATATATATATATATATATATATATATATATATACTAAAAAATAGGAGCAACAGAAGCAGCAACAAGAGAAGCGAAGATCAGTGAACTACTGTTGCAATGGCAGCAGCCGGTCTCGTCAAGACACTATCAGTCTGGAGAGGGAAGGCGAGCTGGGAGTGGCGGGGCGGGGGAAGGAGGGACGCCATCAATTGCTGAACAATGGAAACGGGGAGCGGGGGGGTGATGGCGTGGGCCAGAGGCGCCTTCGGCAGCCAGGATAATGAACTCTGCGGCGAGAGAGGCGACAGGACGACACATGCGCGAAGAAACGGGAGGTAGGCAAGAAGAAAAAGATACACCCGAGGGTGCGAGTAGGATCCAGAGAAGTACCGTCCTCAACTGCCGAACACACCAGCTGGGAGCAATCCTGCACCCACGTACTGGTGTAGGCAGAGGACAGGTACTTTTTTTCACCATGGCTACTTCAAGGTCTGGCTCTCGGAAAGTGAGATTGCTGATCACTTTTTTTTTTTTAAAGCATTTTTTTTTTATTGAACAGATGTGTACATAAACAACTTATTGAACTGAAGCAGCAACAACAAGCAAATGCTTATATGTGTTCAGTGACGGAAAATTTATCAACAAAAAACAGATCGGCGGATTGCATAATCAACATTGATACGTAAGAGAGAAAGAAAAATGCTGAATTTCATGTCGGAAAATTTGTAGAGGTCTGATCTAAATTAAAAGACAGATCACTTCAGATTGCTTATCACTTCATGCACCAATCAGAGGGCGACTCGAGTTCGCACGCACCAGTCGTTCTTAAAATTGAACGAAACATGGGTTCGCGGATCCACATTGCGAACTAACGACGAACGACAGTTTTGACTGAAGCCCACTATCTGGTTCACAGTTACAACGAACCAAGAACCGATTCTTAATTGAAGCATAGATGTGTAGGTCCCCCCACTACATATCTATGATTGAAGTGAGAACGATGTTTTTCTCAAGGAAGAACAACAACGTGCCTAGTGCTTGGCATATGTTAGGCCTACTGAACACTTCACTATATTTTAGTTGGGTGTGAAAAAGTCGTTCTTTTTTGTGTGTATTCCACAGCATTGTGAACTTCACTATGTCGGCCGAACCTAATGACAATATTTTCTTACAAATCGAGAACAGAAATGTAGATCAACCAACCACAAAACTGATTCCAGTCACTGCAGAACTTACACAAACTGATTACCATTATAGAAGAGCTTTCTTTTACATGGTTACTTCCATTTGCGCGAACGCACAAACAGTTAACAGCAAAATTTGAACAAAGGCAAGATCGCGGAGCTTCTTCAATTTAAAAGAGCGGCCTTTTCGGTGCCATGTCGGCCATTTCATCTAGCTTGGGAGAGAGCCCAAGAGATGGGCTGCTCTAGCGAATCCCGACGAGTGTCTCGCCCCTCTCGCCGCGAGAGGTTGCCAAGAAACGGCGCCTCTCGCCCACAGCATTGAACTGCGTCCCCACTGCCTATTGTGTACCCCATGCCTGCGTAACAGGTTGCGTCGACAAGCTGAGAGATGGAGACAGCTCGACAGGTGGGAGAAACCGTTCTCTCTGAGAGAGAGAGAGAGAGAGAGAGAGAGAGAGAGAGAGAGAGAGAGAGAGTGCGTCCGCGCGCGTGCGTGTGCGCGTGCGCGCGTGTGTGACAGAGTGAGAGAGAGAGAAAGAAGAGAGAGCGTGAGAGAGAGAGAGAGAGAGAGAGAGAGAGAGTGTGTGTGTGTGTGTGTGTAAGAGAGAGAGAGAGAGAGAGAGAGGGGGGGGGGAGATAGGGGTGGAAAAAGTGGAGGGGTGGGTATTTGGAGAGAGGAAGGCAGGGAGGGGGTAGAGGATGTGGGTGGGAATGGAGAGGAAGAGGGCTCGAGGCGAGGGAGAGAGGGGGGATGGGGAGGGGGGGAAGAAGAAGGATGTTTGTGAAGTGGGTGGAGGTGGTGAGAAGAGGGATGGTAGTGGAAGGAGGAGGGTACGGAGGCGTAGAGGTGCTGCAGGGACCAAGTGTAAGAAAGGCAGGGACAAAGAAAAGAAAGGAGAGAGATGGATGGCCAAAGAGAGAGAGAGAGAGAGAGAGAGAGAGAGAGAGAGAGAGAGAGGAATGTTTACAAACTTATTTTCGAGGACAACAGATAAGCATTGATTTTTTTCTCATCCAGTCTGCACTGAAATAGGGTTTACAAAGTAAAATATAATAAAAAAAAAATGTGGGTCATGCGGTGATAAGAGAGAGAGAGAGAGAGAGAGAGAGAGAGAGAGAGAGAGAGAGAGAGAGAGATTATGACAGCAGGTCTGCATAATAGTTTAGCACACCTATATCGCCTCAGCACATGTTCGTGTATCTCTGGTCATTTGCTTTTCAAATGATCTGCACTATGGACACAATAAATCCTTTTTTTTTCCTGCACTGCACAACTGCATGAGAATTTATCAGAATCTCTCTCTCTCTCTCTCTCTCTCTCTCTCTCTCTCTCTCTGTGTGTGTGTGTGTGTGTGTGTGTGTGTGTGTGTGTGTGTGTGTTTGCACGTGCCAAGTGTGTATTTCATTTTTGCTTGCGCGCTCGTGTGTTCGAGCTCTTGCGCACGCTGCGTATCAGTGTGATCACGAGTTTGGATTTGATAACTGTTTCTGTTGCCTAGTATTACATACACTTTTTAAGTTTGAAGGGATATAATTACCATATGCGACAGAGAGAATTATGGCCTACTAACCATTGAAGCAAAACCACAGCGTGCTGGTTTCACAATGACGTAATAATCACAAAAAAGGCAATTTCAATCAAAGAAGATAACAAGCAGCAAACAAGAAGTAAACAAACAAGTCAACAGCACGAAATACGATTATAAAGAAACGCAGAAAGCACGTTTTGTACAAAACGCGTTCTACCATATGGCAGACCAGAAACGTGTCGCTGTCATCATCACTCTAGTGTGTTACCAGCTGGCTTACCTTGTTGTTGGAAACGTCGTAGAGCAAGTAGACGAGATAGACAATCTGCTCCTCGTCCGATCCCAAGTCTTCGCCATTCTTGCCTGCCGAGACACAGGACAGCACCACCAGGTGAGAAGGTCCTCCAGAACTCCCCATCTCTCGGTGCAGATGCATATGTCCTGAGTTCGTCTCTCTCACTGTCGGTCTTGCCACAAGGCTCAGTTCAGCGGCAGGTGCCCCTTCTTTCTTTCTCTCTCTCTCGACTGCGTTGCTCTTTAATATTTAAGTTCAGCGCAATACGGTCACCACTGGAAGATGAATGAGAAAAAAAAGATGACAAGAAGCGTAAAAGGAACTATAATCCTGTGGAAACTTTTGAAATATATATCAGCATTTCTCACTAGCCATCGATCGATTTAATTTCCATGTTCGTTAAAAAAAAGTGTTTTTATAATTCATCTATCTCTTTACCTTCAAAATCATACCCACTGTTTAATCAACAATCTCTGAACTTATCGTTTTCTCGGCGGCGAAAAGTTTTTCCTCATCCATTTGTATACACAGATTTTTCAATGTGCGAGCTTTTTTTTTGTTTTTTAAATAGAGGTCTACACTGATTCCCCCAGTTGCTCTCTCTCTCTCTCTCTCTCTCTCTCTCTCTCTCTCTCTGTGTGTGCGCGCGCGCGTGCGCGCGCTAAAGCTTTTCTCGCCTACACGTTAATATTTCTCTGGCTGCTGACAAGCAGAATCAGCACGCCCGCGGATTGCTGAGGAAGCGGGGCGCCCTTTGATCCCTGCTTTATCTTACCTTTTATCTTAGTTTCAATCTTACTGCTCAGAATAAGGTGCTCACAGGGAAAAGACTCCAATAATGAAGCCGATGACACAATCCACAGGATCGCCTCCTTTCTACAGCAGTTTTGTACTTGAAAGAATTTGCAAACTGATCACACAAAAAAAAAGAATAGGTCTAATCGAAAGTCCATATGCACTCACACGGAAACCGCCGAGGAAAAATCGCTGAGTTTCACACCGTGTTCTAAGAAAAAAAAAAATGCCAGTGGCACAGTGTCTAACCTGTTTTCCGACAGAACTTGGGGGCAGCGTCACTCTCGTTGAGCACAGCAGTAACACAGCGCGGATCGCTGAGGATGGTACCTACCCCCACGCTGCAGCTGATCACCAGTGAATGAACGGACAGAACTGACCACCACAAACCATCCACCCCGACCGTTGCGTACAGCACTGACGGAGGACAACACGTGGTCCAGGTCCTCGTCGCCCCGTGTGGACAAACAACCCACTGAGCCTGCCACGTGGTTACCGCTGTCAACTGTCGTCCCTTGCTGATGGCCTACAGCCTGTGTCCGTTTCAGCCCGTCTCACACACTCACTTCTCCCCACCGCGTGTGACGGTCAACTGGCCATTTTAGAGCTGGCTCATTTCTTTCCAGATGGTTGGGTTGAGCTCAATGCAGTCCACGTCATCCCTCCGAAAAACAGACCAATCATCGTCATCTAGCGGGAGGGGGGGGGGAGGGGGAGGGGAGGGGGGAGCCAATCACCGTAATCCAGAGTGAGGGGTGGGGGATGGGGTGGGGTGGAGGGAGGGGGCGGGGGAAGAAAAGGTATCGACAAGTTGACTGGGAGGCGTGTGTGTGGAGGAAAGGGATGATGCCGGCTGGCTGTCAGGGTGGGCGGAGGGGTATAGGGGTGTTTGGAGGGAGGAGAAGGCGGTGAAAGGTGAGGAAAAAGAGGGGGATCAGTACATCGATCACCGACTGTCACGACCCGATTATCACTGACCGATTGACTCGCGGCGTGTGTGTGTGTGTGTGTGTGTGAGAGAGAGAGAGAGAGAGAGAGAGAGAGAGAGGAGAGAGAGAGACGTGACACAAGAGAGCGTGGTGACACACGACGGAACTGTGTGTTGTTTTAAAACACAGTGAGCGAAGCGTTCGGTCGACGCCGTCTCTCACCTGGCGGAGGGCTCACACTGTATGACTTCACTGCACCGCCTTGATACTGCAGATAGACAACTTGGTCAGCTGGACTGAAGTGAAGCAAGAGGGGGAGTTGATCACCCACTTACACACACACACACACACACACACCTTGTACACCGACACACACAGACATCCAAGTCTTCTCGGCCAGTCAGTAGTAAGTCAGTGACAACCCCCCCACCCCCTCCTCACCTCCTCCCCTCTCCTCTCTGTACGTACATGCGTGCGCACCTTTCTGGGGGCCGGGGGGGGGGGGGGGGGGGCGTAGCTGTGGTGTGGCTGGGCCTCAGGTAAAAGGAAGACGGTCGCCGGCGCAGTACAGCTTGGGACACTTCAGCCACTCGCTTGGCAGAGGGAGGAAAGAGACACAGAGAGAGAGAGAGAGAGAGGGCTGTAGGCTAATTTTCTGCAAGCTGTTGTTTTCAAAGTTTTAACCGGTCGTACAGTGTGTGTGTGTGTACTGTGTTGTGTCGGCGCGCCGGGCTGAGACACAGAGAGAGCAGTAGGGTGATAAATGGACGGGGGACAGACACATGTTCACTCTCTCACAGCACTTCATGGTCCCACTCCGCACGATCACTGTCCCCCGCCCCCCTACC
>JADBJO010000004.1:247500-257500 GCA_016801955.1 Conus betulinus | reverse complement strand
CATACGTACAAATTTTCAGAAAGATCGGCCAAGTACTTTCTGAGACATTCCATAAAAAAAAAAAAAACCATTATGGGCTGTTACAGCCGTTAGTAACGGCTACAACGGTAAATTAAAACGTCGGGGCATCATCCGTCGCCGATAATGAACATACCTACAAATTTTCAGAAAAGGTCGGCCACTTAGTTTCTGAGATATTCCATAAAAGAAGAAAAATCGTTATGGGCCGTTATAGCCGTTAGTAATGGCTATAACGGTAAACTAAAACATCGGAAATCATCCATAATCCATAGTGAACATACCTGCTAATTTTCACGAAGATCGGCCGAGTATCTTCGAAGATATTCCATAAAAAAGAAAAAAACCGTTACAGGCCGTTACAGCCGTTTTTGTAACGGCTATAACGGTAAACTAAAACAACCGGCATCATCCTTGACCCATAATGAACATACCTGCTAGTTTTCACAAAGATCGGCCAAGTACTTTCGGGGATATTCTATAAAGAAGAAAAACCCTTACAGACCGTTACAGCCGTTAGTAACGGCTATATCGGTAAACTAAAACATCGGGCATTATTCGTGACCCATAATGGACATATCCACAAATTTTCAGAAAGATCGGCCAAGTACTTTCGGAGATATTCCATACAGAAGAAAAACCGTTACAGGCCGTCACAGCCTTTAGTAACAGCTATAACGGGGTAAACTAAAACATCGGACGTCATCCGTGACCCATAATGAACATACCTGCTGATTTTCATAAAGATCGGCCAAGTACTTTCGGAGATATTCCATGAAGAAGAAAAACCCTACAGGCCGTTACAGCCGTTAGTAACGGCTATAACGGTAAACTAAAACATCGGGCATCATCCTTGACCCATAATGAACATACCTACAAATTTTCAGAAAGATCGGCCCAGTGGTTTTGTCTGGAGCGAGTGGAATACATTTTGACCACGGACGGACGGACGGACGGACAGACACACAGACAGCATTTCTTCTTTCCCATTCTAAAATACTCCCTGTTCTATAAGAACTGGGAGTACAAAAAGAAAGAAAGAAAGAGAGAAAGAAAAAGACGGCATACTCAACTCTGTAAACCAAAGTTCCGGGCTATCTGTCTGCTTCTCTGTCTCTCTATCTGACTGTCTGTCTGTCTGTCTGTCTGTCAGCTTCTCTTCTCTGTCTGTTTGTCTGTCTGTCTGTCCGTCTCTCTCTCTCTCTCTCTCTCTCTCTCTGTGTGTGTGTGTGTGTGTGTGTGTGTGTGTGTGTGTGTGTGTGTGTGTGTGTGTGTGTGTGTGTGTGACAACATTGCGTTCTACGCAGTTGGAGCCTCCTATGCTGACGAACAACATCGACTCCAACTTTATGTGGATCAGATCAGACTGTGTGGCCCTAGGAAAATGACTGGACCTTTTGAGCTAGCAAAGCTGAATGTAGGCACTGTCGACAGTACTGTTCAAACTGCGACATTTGTCTGAATGCAGTCACCATCCCAACTTCGAAGGAAGCCATATTTCTGGGAGTTATTTTCGACCAAAAGTTCAACGTTAAAAGTCACTCTTGAAAACTTCTCGTCAGAAAGCAATGAACTTCATCTGAGTCGTGGCATATACGGATTTAGGTGCCGATAAGAAAACTCTTTTCCATTTTATAGGGCTCTGATCAGTTGCAAACTGGACAGTAGCTGAGCCATCTATGGTTTCTGCGAGATCTCACCAATTCAGAACTCTAGGTCCCATAATCCATCAAGGTCTTTAACTCTGGGGAACCATGCCTCTCCATCTGTCCACTAAAACTTTGTCTGACCTATTGTTTTGAATCTCTTCTCTGACACCCCCCAACCCTCCCCCCCCCCCCCCCCCCAATTCTGTTATGACCTTTTTTTTTATTTAACCAGATTCCACATGCAATTTGAAGAGAACCCGAGTACAATTCCACTCCCAGGAATCAGGTCTTCGTCTTACCAAAGCGGACATTGACCTTGGAGTTGTGTCTTATTTGCCCATCCATATTTCTACATGACCCACCCTGCACTTTACACACTCTAGAGACCTGCTTTGATCTTGCCTCTCAAGTCAATTTTTTAAAATCAGTTTCTACCCCTTCAGAGAACATTTATTGATGGTTACAAATTAAAAGATGGAGTTGATTCTGCTGCTTACCTATCGACAGCTCCCCTTAAAAAATGTTAAAGATACATTCCCTACGCAGCTGAACTCACAGCCCTTTAGATCTGTGACCATCAATAAATATGGTTTGAAGGGGTAGAAACTGATAACTAAATTTAGTCAGAAATTATGGCATAGAACTGGTGGAGTCTTTATAAGAGACAAGATCAAAATGGTCTCTAAATCGAAGCAAAGGCTTACTCATTTTCTGTCACTCGTTTTGTGTTTTTGAGACGATTGCCGTCCGTAACCTCGTGCATCTCAACTCCTGACTTTTTTGGGGGGAGTGGGGGTGGGGGTAGATAAGGGGTGGGGGTACTATTCATCTATCTGATGTCTGTTGGCTACAACAACTATTTCGCTTGGGTTCCTAGATCCTGGTCATGAAGTGGGAGGCCAACTTGCCAAGAAGGTAACAAGGAAAGAATGTGCAGATTCTCTGTCCCTCACACTGATCTGAAACCCAAGAGGACTTTAATACACATACGGACTACAGACTCTCTGAATTCCGTCTAAACCTAGGTGTCTGTAAAGAAAACATTTCTGTGCCGCTTATACACAGTTCAGTTTTTCTTGAACCCATTCGTATCTTAGAAAAAAAAAAGTAAAGTTTCGTGATGAATTTCATGTGATGAACCTCTCACTATAAAACATGTTTCTTATAGAGTGTTAGGACTTAAATGGGGTCAGTCAAAAACTCTTTATAGCAGATCTTATGAAAACCCTGTTCTTAGATGTTTTACAAGTGTGACTCTTTTAGTTCCTGAAAGAGATCAATGTTGTTAATCTGATATAAGATTACAGGGAAGGAGACCCAAATCGACCCAAAGCTAAAATCTGTCTTCCCCAAACCTCCCTTCATCGCGTACAACAGAGACAAAAAGCTTCGCGACTACCTGCAGTGCATGTGCAGTCTAAAAACCAACTCCCCAGCCGAAAACTACCCATGCAACGAATTGGGATGTAAAACCTGCTCCTTTGTTGCCAATACTCACCGCATCACTGGCCCAAAGTGAAAATTCAACGTCCAGTCCCGGTTCATCTGCCAGTCAATCAGCTTGGTGTACGCACTGAGATGCAGTTTCTGCTTAAAGTTATATGTAAGGAAGGCATATCGTACCCTCAACGAAGTCTTCGTAGAGCTCCTCAGGGCCTTCCATTTTGTCTCATCCAACGACAGTGGGGATCTATTTCAATGGTGACTTCCACAGCCATTCCTATATCTCCGTCACTGCTATCTGGCAAAACCGCTCCTCAGCTCCGGAGGGAAAATTCAAGGAGTCAACGATCATCTCTCGGCTTGGAACCACAATTTCTGACGGACTCAGTCCCCACAACTGACTTCTTTTGTTTAGTGTCAATCATTCCAGCTTTTAGTCCACTCTTTCCTTTCCCCACCCTCTTCTCCATTCCCCCCTCCTCCCGCTAAGTTCCTCCATTTCTCTCTACACATGCACAATCGCCTATCCCTCCCTCCCTCCTCCTTATCTTAATGTTCACAACCATCTGCAAAGTCATGAAATAAATTATAGACACCCAAAACACCACTGCCACCTGTGCACCCAACTATGCATGCACTAAAGACACATGCACATGTGGATAATCCATATGGACCCATTCCCATAGGATTTTCTACCACCACCCCCCCGTTTCCTCCTCCACACACACTCTCAAGCGCCCCCTTCCAAGCGTAAGTCTCCGTCTCCATCACTGTCTTCCTTTCTTTTTACTTCATCTATTTGTCGTTTTGCTTTCTCCATCTGTCTGCCCCTCTTTTTTCTTTCTCCCCATTACACACACACACACACACACACACACACACACACACACACACAGGCACGCACACACACAGAGGCACGCGCGCGCGCGCGCGCGCGCACACACACACACACACACACACACACACACACACACCATTAAACACGTATTCGTGTGCTCGACTATATATTTTCATTCGTTATCATTTGTCTTTCATTTTGATGTCATCAGTCCAGAAGACAGTCTATGACCGAAACGTCAACAGTTTTTGTTCTTTTACTTCTGTTAAATGTTCAGCGCATCATCAACGAAGGATCTAGTATGTGAAAAAAAGACTGGCAGTAAACAAATCATTTACAAAAAAAATTTCTCCTACGTCAGATCGTAGCAAAATTTACAATTATCCAAATTGCGTCATCTCTCCACAAAGGAATTTAAAAAAAAAAAAAAAAAACATCATCCATCATATCACTGGTATCCCTGGACACAAAAACGCGCAAAGCCCTAATTCGAAAAAGGACAGCAATGACGAGAAATAAATACTTCACGCAAGAAGTGCCACTAGCTATGTTAGAAAGCCGTTAACACGTGAGTGGGGGAGCTGTCTGTGTGCTGTGCAGGTCCGTGTCCATGGTTGCAGTGTCAGCCCAAAACGCTGTGCATTCTCCATTACACTCAAAGGTGCACCTGGCTATTTTCAGAAGAAACGCTAGTACTAAAACAAATTCATCATCACACAGTCCACCCCTTCACCAATACCATACCCGACTCGGAGGCTGCTCTCATGTCCATTTCCTTTTTTTTTTTTTTTTTTTTTTTTTTTTAATGCAAGCACGATCCACATGACCCTTCATTTTCCTGTTGTCTGCTAGACTTTTCACTCCAAAATTCTTGTAGAACCCAACAAGTCCACAAGTCATGCACCATTCTGTAATTTTCGCTGACATATGACATTGAAATAATTTACGGACCCCAAATTCCACAAGAAGAAGATCATCTTTTTCACATTTTTTTTCACGGAGTTAGGACGATTACCATCTGTTCAAACTTTGTTCAAACTACTTGACCTTTGCTGTAACCCCGAACTCTGACCTCACCAGCCTCGTGCTGACAACTTACCTTCACTTCACAAGAGTGTTCCGATCCTGACCATGGACGGAATCATCCGAAATCCAGCAAGCGTGCAGTGACTTCAAGACTGAGTTTTCGGCACCGAAGAAATAGTAGAACTCTCCGAGACTACGAGCGGACCGAACGTTTTCCGATTCGGGTAAACATTTACTCCGTAGAGGTGATCAGGCAACAACGATTAAATCCCAGATAATATCTTTCCAATGCATATTTTACAAAACCTATAGTCACCTGCTTCCGGTCCCATCACAAAAATTGTTGCCGAAGTCTGACATACCAAATTACTGGAGTACTTGTAGAAATGAGTTTCCTCAAAATAATGTCTTCAAGTAAACTCATCATTCCTCTTTCACGGATAAATGGCCGGTAGTTGGAAAAAACGTCATCACACACACACACACACACACACACACACACACACACACACACACACGCACACACGCACTCGCACACACCAGACGAATTTCTTAGTGAGTGAAAAATCAAGTAAACAAGTTCTAGTCCATCACATAAGTAAACAGCCGACACAAACTTCCAACTCGTCTGCCATGTTTCTGGGCCTCCTGTTATCATTTCAGTTGCCATCCATTTCATCCAAACGCAGTTGCCTACTCTTCTATGAAGAATGGAATAGAGTTAGTCGTGTGTGCCAGCTGTTGTTGTTGATGATGATGATGATGGTGATGATGATGTTGTTGATAACGTTCATGATGATAATGATAATGTGTGTGTGTGTGTGTGTGTGTGTGTGTGTGTGTGTGTGTGTGTGTGTGCGCGCGCGCGCGCGCGCGTGCGTGTTTGTAAAAGGATTGCGTTCACAGTCGGTGCCTCACACTTTGAGAGGACTAGAGTCTGTAGTCACGTTTGACTACGAACAGAAAATCTCTATAATCTATGACCAGAATGTATCAATGGAAAACTGAAACCCTCGGACCGAGAGAACAAGGCTTTAACCACTAGGCCAGTGTGTCTCGTTCCCACCCTTTCCACGTCTCGCATTATCCTCAATGTAACGATCGTCACCCTCTCAAGCTGGCATTTTGACATGGACCCTTCTCGATCGATGATCATCAAAGTATACAATGACTGTACAACATCCTATTTTCCTACAAACTACCCTGACAGGAGGCTCCACGAAAGGGTTATAAAGCAGTCGGTCTGTGCTTATGGTTTTGCCGATGCTCGCAGTATATATATGTCGCCATCCGAATTCGGTGACTTTTTTTGATTGGTTCCAGTGTCATTTTGTCCAGTCATAAGCTTTGTGGCTCATCCCTGCTTGCCGTGTACAGTGTCTTGGCCGTGGCTTTAACAGCGAGGGGTCGTCAACCAGTCTTTATTGTGGATTGCCGAAATGGGTGGCCTGGAGGGGGTGACGATTGACTGTCAAGTGCTCTAGCTCCCTGTCCTTATAGGCAAGCAGGGGATATAACTCTCAAGAGTGTTGTCACGACAGTTGTGTCGAGACCAGTGTCTCGGGGACATGATTCTCTCTCTGTCTCTGTCTCTCTTTCTCATGAAAATGTAAAAAAAAAAAAAAAAAAAAAAAAAAAAAAAAAAAAAAATTGTAAAAATATATGTTGATATTATTGATGCATTGTAGTTGTATAATTATCATCCTTAAACAGCTTGTATGTTAATATTTTACAAAAGGGATAAACTTTCTCTCTCTCTCTCTCTCTCTCTCTCTCTCTGTGTGTGTGTGTGTGTGTGTGTGTGTGTGTGTGTGTGTGTGTGTTTTTAATTTAGAGTCTGTTCACACCTGGTGATATTAGACTAAAAAAAAAAAAAAAAAAGGGAGCAAGGGGAAAAGGGAGCGTTTACAAAAATCTGTTAATTTGATGCATGGAAAGTACGTTTGCTATTTGCACAATTTCTGGTTTGTGGGCTATTATTTTTGATAGAGTCATGTACAGTCACATCCACGTTCGATTCTTTATACAATGAAGTTACTATTGAACAATGAAAAAGAGTACGGTCCACTGATAGAAGATTTGAACAATTACATGCTACATTTTGGGAAAATTTGGTTTTCCACGAATTCAGTCGAAGCTTGTGTATTAAAGATGACAAATATCGTGGACATGATAAGATTTCATACTTCTCTGGAAGGTGTTCACTGTTCACGCATTTTTCTAATAATGAATTTATTTATTTCTTGAACATCAAGTTTTAAGTTTACTCTCAGGTGTTTTTCTTCATCTCTAGCTAGTTTATCTGCTGCTTCATCATCAGATATGCCACAGTGTGAAGGAATCCAGCAAAGAGATACCCAAATTCCCTTCAACATCATAACATATATAATGTCTTATTTCAAAAAGCAAATCTTTTCTTATTTTTGATTCCCAGTTTTGCAAGCTATATAGAACTGAATTGGAATCAACGTAGAAAAGTATATCATACACAGCGGCGTTATTGTCACACATAAAAATAAAAATGTGTGTGTGTGTGTGTGTGTGTGTGTGTGTGTGTGTGTGTGTGTGTGTGTGTGTAGTGTGTGTGTGTGCGCGCGCGGTGTGTGTGTGTGTGTGTGTGTGTGTGTGTGTGCTCGCGCGGTGTGTGTGTGTGTGTGTGTGTGTGTGTGTGTGTGTGTGTGTGTGTGTTTTCGTTGGTTTCAGCTTGACAAACGGAACATAAAAATATTTCCCACACGTTAGTTCTTCAACTCTGATGTCACTCCCCCTCATTCTCTCTCCCATAAAGAAGCCAAAGAGGCAGGATTCAGGGAGGAGTGACACGCCCTGATTCCGATCTGACTGGGTTCTGACCCCACCTTGGGACAGACTCACAATCCAGGCTTACAGTGACGTGCCCAGGGGACACAACTGTCAGCGACCTGATGAATCAGCCAGACCAAAATGGCCTCCTGGTTGTGTCAGTCTCCAAGACGACGTGCGACCCGGCCTGTCATACTTACTGCCTGGGGGGGGGGGGGGGGTGGGGGGGGGGGG
This sequence comes from Conus betulinus, assembly GCA_016801955.1. NCBI lineage: Eukaryota > Metazoa > Mollusca > Gastropoda > Neogastropoda > Conidae > Conus > Conus betulinus. The sequence goes on along the minus strand of JADBJO010000004.1, from coordinate 249,490 downwards.
GGGGGGGGGGGGGGGGGGGGAAGGAAGGAAGGCACGGAAAGAAAGAAGCCCTGCCGGAGAGAGAGGTGGGTGGGTGGGTGAGCTGGGAACAGGGTGAGGAGAGTGGAGACTTGGGATGGTGGTTGTAAAGTCGTGGGCAGTTTACGACACTCTGATACAGATTGAAGAGACAGTAATCCCCGTCCCAGCGCCCCCTCTCACTCTCACGACACAAGCGCAATATTTACATTAAGTTTGAATTAGTTTTAAAAAAATCTGTCATCGTTACATTCTGAATCTTTTGTATTGTTTTAAAAGGTGTTGAATATAGTTTCCAGGGAAGGAAGGGAGGGAGAAGAAGGGAGCGACAACAATTCAGTTCAGAAGGCCAAAGCCTATGGACATGAGAGAGAGAGAGAGAGAGAGAGAGAGAGAGAGAGAGAGAGAGAGAGAGAGAGAGAGAAAGACAGAGACAGACAGAAAGACAGAGAGAGAGAGAGACAGAGAGAGAGAGAACTTTAAAAACGGAAACTTCCCGAACTAGAGAGAGAGAGAGAGAGAGAGAAAGAGAGAGAGAGAGAGAGAGAGAGAGAGACAGACAGACAGACAGACAGAGAGAACTTTCAACGGAAACTTCCCGTACTAGAGAGAGAGAGAGAGAGAGAGAGAGAGAGAGAGAGAGAGAGAGAGAGAGAGAGAGAGAGAGAGCCCCTGTTTTTTTTATTTTATTTTTTTTCTGGACGATCACAACGCAACAAAATGAATGACAAAACGTCTAGGAATAGTCTTCACTGCTACTAAGCTGAATGAAAGCCCTGGCCTGCTAGAAAGGTTAAAATCAGTCACACAGTGTGAAGTTTGAAATTTCATTGACGCTTCTTTCCTTTCGAAAATTCGTCCACGCTCAAAAGAGAACCCAGGTAGCCCAAGCTCGGTGACTATGAAAACACGGAGATGGAAAACGTGCCTGACCGTGACGAAGCGACAGCTCTGATGTGGTCCTTAGCGGTCGGCTCGGCTATCAGCTGCATGAATGGAGATGAACTGATCAACGTCGATCCGCCATTTATGTCTGTTCTTTTTTTTTCGAATGAACAGTGTCTCCAGTGTTCTGTCTTTGATGGATACTACCGATATACGCGGCTTTACTTACACTGCAGACAGAATGTGGACGTGGTGGACGTTCACTGCAGACGGAATGTGGATGTGATGCAGCCGTTGACTGCAGATAGATGTGGTACAGGTCATTGATTGCAGATAGAAATTGGTACAGGTCGTTTGACTGCAGACAGAATGTGGATGTGGGTGGACGTTCACTGCAGACGGAATGTGGATGTGGTGCAGGTCGCACCACCTCCTCCATATTTCACATATTTTTTCGAAGTAAAATTGACTTACTCACCCCTTCTATGAAGGCATGTGGAGATAAAAGCAGCTCTGTGTGTGTGTGTGTGTGTGTGTGTGTGTGTGTGTGTGTGTGTGTGTGTGTTTCTTATTTCTTACATTTTTTTTTCTTGTTTGAGTGGTTTGTAGAAACATGGTTAATTGCCCCCTTTTGCATGAGAAGCAAATAGGTTCTTGTCAATAATGCGATCAGTCTGGGGTTTTTTTTTTTTTTCATGATGGGGATGGGATGGGGGAGGGCTGATCGGGGGAGGGGGGGGGCTAAGGCTAACTTATGAATGAAAAAAAAAATCTGAATAGTCGAAGGAGACACCTCCCATCCTCTCCCAGAATCTCCACAATCCACACACACACACACACACACACACACACACACACACACACACACACACACACACACACACACATTGAGCAGAGAGAGAGAGAGAGAGAGAGACAGACAGACAGACAGACAGACAGACAGACAGACTGAGACAGAGAGAGACAGAGAGAGAGAGGGAGAGACAGGCAAACACACATACATACATACACACACAGACTGACTGACAGACAGACAGACAGACAGACGGACAGGCAGACAGGCTGGCAGTTAGAAAGATAGAAAGAC
>JADBJO010000004.1:152500-232500 GCA_016801955.1 Conus betulinus | reverse complement strand
CTGACACATCAGGCGTTAGACAGGTCGTTACATTGTGCTTTACTGACACATAATGTGTTAGGCAGGTCATTGTGTGTGTGTGTGTGTGTTTTTACAGACACACCTTGTGTTAGGTCGCTGAAGCGTTCTGCACTGTCACTTACTATGTTACACAGGTCGTTATGTTCTGCTACATTAACACACAATGTGTTGGACACGTCGCAGTATTGTATACTACACTGGCAGTCAATGTGTTGGACACGTCGCTGTATTGTATACTACACTGGCAGTCAATGTGTTGGACATGTCGTTGTATTGCACTACACTGACAGTCAATGTGTTGGACACGTCGGTGTATTGTATACTACACTGACAGTCGATGTGTTGGACACGTCGCTGTATTGTATACTACACTGACAGTCAATGTGTTGGACTGGTCGCTGTATTGTATACTACACTGACAGTCAATGTGCAGGACAGGTCGCTATATTGTATACTACACTGGCAGTCAATGTGTTGGACTGGTCGCTGTATTGTATACTACACTGACAGTCAATGTGCAGGACAGGTCGCTGTATTGTATACTACACTGGCAGTCAATGTGTTGGACTGGTCGCGCTGTATTGTATACTACACAGTCACAGTCAATGTATGTCAATGTGCAGCTCGCTGTATTGTATACTACACTGACAGTCGATGTGTTGGGACTGGTCGCTGTATTGTATACTACACTGACAGTCAATGTGTTGGACACATCGCTGTACTGTATACTACACTGACAGTCAATGTGTTGGACAGGTCGCTGTATTGTATACTACACTGGCAGTCAATGTGCTGGACAGGTCGCTGTATTGTATACTACACTGGCAGTCAATGTGCTGGACACGTCGCTCGGTGTATTGTATACTACACTGGCAGTCAATGTGTGTGGCACAGGTCGCTGTATTGTATACTACACTGACAGTCAATGCGTTGGACACGACGCTGTATCGTACTGCACTGATGCGTACTAGATGGGTGCTGTGGGCTGGCTCCCTATCTTGCCTTTGTCCACCTTGCCCCTTGTACTTAGATCGAAAGATGCTCCCTTTGGTTTACCGTAGGGGGAAGAGAATCATAAATCCATTGACGCCAGCCCAGTAACGACCGGAAATCCACAATAGACGAGTATGAGCAAGGAATTCCCGTGTATCTGAGAAAGAGATTCTCCACTGAGCGTGGCATGAAGATCCACGAAACGAGAAAGGGCTGTATGAAAACTCCGGTGAATGAACTGCAGCACACAGCTCCAGAAGGGAACACAGTCATCGAAAAACCAAGGCCAGGATTCAAACCACAGTGCCAAGGACATCTATGTTGAGTGTTCAGTCGAGGAATTTGAAAAGGTTCTCGGTGCCAAACGCCAGACACTCAACACGCCACTCGCAAGGGCAACAGAAAGAAGGCTGGAAGAAACTAGACGAAAAAATAAGTCCTCAAACTGGATTCTCGGAGGCAAGTAGGTTGGTGGTATTGGTTAGGGTTTGGTTAGGGTCAGGATTGATCTTGGACTAGGGTCAGAGTTAAAAATATCGACACGATGACATACAGACCTTGTAACATGTAGACACGGGGCCGGAATAGCTCAGCTGGTAGAGCACAGGACTCGTAGTCTTGGTGGTGCTGGGGTTGCGGGTTTCAATCTCCGCCGGGCCGTTTCGGTACAGGGGGATTTTTCTTCGGAGTTAACATTGGTTCTGACTCCATTTCCCAAACAGTCCTTCGAATGAGACTATAAACCGTACACACGTAAAATCCCATCACCAACTTTCGGAAGAGAAGGCCAGTTTGGCCGTTGGTATGGATGACACGTTACACATAGCATGCACCCTGCGTGAGAAATGGAAAGAATGAAGTAAGGAAATGGAGTGAACGACATTGACTGGATGACACGGGGAAAACGACTGAATGAAGCGCCAGCTGGCAGCTCTTCAGTCGGCACTACCCAGGTAGGCAGCCCGTTGTGTAAACGAGAATGCGGATTGTAAAGCGCTTAGAGCTTAGTCTCAAGCCGAAGATACGCTCCATGTAAGTATTCATAAGTAGTAGTAGTGACATACAGACACGCACGCACAGACAATACGCGCCAGCTCAACGACACTTCTTGAACATCGTCGCGTCTGTAGCTCATTATATGATGCCTAATGTGAAATTGCCGCTGAACAATACTTTTCATGTCGGAAAACAGCAAATCAGTACCGAGAGCAAAGCGCAGGACAATTTTTAAAACGATGAAACCAGGCTGCACCATGTTTTCATCCTGTGTCCAGGATATATTGGCCTTGGAAAGTGCTAGTCTGTAGCGCTTAGGCCTGTTGCTGATCATCGCAAAACGTCTGAGCTGTCTTGGAGTTTCTGGAGATTCTTTTTACATTAGGCCTACTGAAGCTGCCACAGCTCTCCATCTCTCTCTCTCTCTCTCTCTCTCTCTCGATCCTAGTCACAGTTTAGACTGACACTGCTTATGACATCTGAGCATGAACGAACGGTTCCAAATTTGTGTATTGATATATTTCTATAGCGTTTAAGATGTGTTCTGTTGTCGTGCCTTAATGCATAGCAAAATGTATTGTTGACACTGTACTTGCATATTTCTATTAAATCCGATTGTCACTTTTGCTTATATGCACACCTTCATGAGGGGCAGTGGCCTATACATGAATAAACTATCCATATCGATCTCTCTCTTTTCTCTCTCTCTGTGTGTGTGTGTGTGTGTGTGTGTGTGTGTGTGTGTGTGTGTGTGTGCTTGCTTGCTTGCTTGCTTTTTCACGCACTCTTTATGTACATGGAAGGGAACGGGACAGCGGAAGAAGGCGGAACTGAGATTGTGTGTGTGTGTGTGTGTGTGTGTGTGTGTGTGTGTGTGTGTGTGTGCACGCACGCGTGCGTGCATGACCTTGCATTGATACACATTAAGTATAGGCCTATAGGCCCTACACTCTCTTTCGAAACACTGGCCTCTTTTCTGCAATTAAATGATGCTGTGTGTGGGCTCCACCCGAACGAACAAACTGGTGTGTCACAGGGCGTGTTTTCCCTGTAAGTTCCACGGGGGGGGGTTTTCCGGCTTTCATTGACACGACGGTGGTACGTGGGTGGCAGGGAGACTGAAATCTGGCAACACACGACACAGCTGCAGTCGACTGACCCGGACATGGCTGTCAGTCTCTTCGTGGATCACGGGCGAAACTGCACGCCGCAGCGAGGTCACAGCTGCACTGTGTCTGTTAGAACGACACGTGCGACACGTGGCTCCCCTGTTGCGAACTGTAATCCGGTATGGCGGGGGTGAAACGCGGCAGCAACATGTAGGCCCAGGGAGAAAACTCACTACGGAGCCAGATTGATTTGTTTTATGGACAGGCTGCATACCAAAGATCAAAGCGCCAAGGCCATGGTTAAGGACTCGAGTGTTTACAGACTGGCGCATTAGATTGTTTTTTTAGAATGTTTATTATGTCTGAAAGTGGAGTCTCCTCATTTTCTTTCATATGGCCATCAAGGTACAAGCCAGGTGGTTCAGATTAAAATCAAAGGAATGGGATTGTTTGGGTGTTTCAAGCTGATGCAAAGATAGGGTCACGGGTGAGTGCAAAGGTCGAAAATGTGACGTCAATTGAGGGGAAGGTCGCGTATTTGAAATCTGTGATTTCATCGGGGGAAAAAAAAGCTTAAAAAAAAAAAAAAAAAAAAAAAAAAGAAAAAAAATAAAAGGTGTATAAATGGTGTAGAATTGCTCTTTTGATCAGTAACTAGTTTAACATGAAATGCATGCTCAAATTTATGGTAGGCCTCAAAACGCTTAGGCTACATGGATTATTTAGTGATTTAGTGCAAAATCCTAGTTGTGGCACCTGGCCACACTGTCACACGAAGAGTGCGAGAACGCAGGGAGATGGGTAGCCTACTTTAAAATCTGGTGATTGCGTTGTAATTTTCGTCCTGGAGAGTCAGCTTTATTCATGAAAAGACCATTCAGTTACGTTTGATACACTGTACGTTTGATTTTCATTGAGTAGGTTTATTGAGGGGATGTACTTGTTTTCCCCGTCCTAGTGAGGACCTGGTTCCGTTAAACCTATAGTTTCCTCAGAAGGTTTCGTGTTCTAAGAGGGTTTAGAAATGAAGACGAAGTGCGGCGAAGTCGAGGACACAATTCTCTGTCCTGGAGAAGGAAGTTCGAGAATCCGGTATTCTTAACATGAAAAAGCAAATTCAAGAATTTGGCATCTTTCTCCTATAAGGGGACGAATTTAGGTCACTTTATACAATTTTCACTATCAAGTAGGCCTATGCAAAATGAAACAGCCGTATGTAAACTGGTATTCTTACAAGGTGTGTGTATACGTGCGTTTGCATGCGCGCGCGCGCATTAGCATATATGTATGTGTTTGTGCGTGCGTGTATGTGTGTGTGTGTGTGTGCGCGCGCGCGCGCGTGTGTGTGTGTGTAAGGCGACGAAATTCGGTCAGTTTACACAATTTAGCTTTCAAGTATGCAAAATGAAACAGCCATATGTAACTTTGTTTCCATGCAAGGTTTGTGTGTGTGTGTGTGTGTGTGTGTGTGTGTGTGTGTGTGTGTGTGCAAGAGGACAGGAATCCAGTGGACTTTCACCAGCAACAGGAAGACCTGGGCTTCGCCGACGACATCAGCCTTCTCCCACAAACAGCAGCAGACGCACAAGAGAAGCTGTGCCGGGTAGCAGAAGAAGCAGGAAAGACGGGCCTCCAAATCAACACAAAGAAAACAGAAGCCATGAGAGTCAACAACCAGCAACGAGACCCACTACGACTACAACAGGAAGACATAACTGAAGTTGACAAGTTTGTCTACCTCAGCAGTGTGGTCAGCAAAGATGGAGGTACAGATGAGGATATCAAGAGCCGCATCAATAAAGCCAGGCACACCTTTACTACGCTACGGCCTATTTGGAATTCCTCTGCCCTCTCTCACTCCACAACAAGATCAGAATCTTCAACTCAAATGTGAAATCTGTTCTTCTGTATGGTTCTGAAACGTGGCGAACAACAAAGACAAACACTCACAAACTCCAAACATTTATCAACAGATGTCTGCGAAACATTGTGAACATCAGATGGCCAGATGTTATGCCAACACAGAACTGTGGAACAAGACCAAGCAAATTCCAATAGAATTAGAAATCAGAAAACGGAAGTGGGGATGGATTGGCCACACCCTCAGAAAGTCTCCATCCAACATCACAACAAAGCCCTTGAATGGAACCCTCAGGGCAAGAGAAAAGTGGGAAGACCAAGGCAGACATGGCGAAGGAGTACCGACGCAGAAGTGAAGGCCGCCGGAATGACGTGGGCCGAGCTGGAGCCGAGCTGAAGAGGATTTTCCCAGGGAATTCAGAGGGCTCAAAGTCAAGCCAGGAAACTGGAGTGTGGTTGCGGCCCTATGTTCCCCAGGGAATTCAAAGGGCTAAGTCAAAGTCAAGTCCAGCTGGGTAGGAAACTCTCCAGTTGCGGCCTATGTTCCCCAGGGAATTCAGAGGACTAAGTCAAAGTCAGAGAAGGGTACGAAACCCAGCACCCAGCCTGTCTTCAGAGAAGACGCTCCCCAGCACCCACCCTCTCCCCCTCCCCCCCCCCCCCCCCCCCCCCCCCCCCCCCCCCCCCTTTTGCGTTTGGGTCCGTACTCGTAACCCCTTGTAGGTCGAAACGGTATTAGAGTTACACAACAATGATTTGATTCAAAAGCAGTCAATATATAATACTGACATCAACCTTTTCATGTGACTAGGCCTACCTCACAAAATGATGACAGCTCGTTTGTACCAGCGAAACAAAACATCATTAGGCTATTGTCATATGAACATTATGTTTATGGTTTGTAATACATCTTTTCGAAAGAAATGACCATGCAACAGATGTAATCATTCACATCAGAAACACACATGAAATAAGCTTACACATTAAGCTACCCATTACACTCCTGAACGCACCAGACTTCAGAGACGCCAACAATCAGAAAAAAAAAAAGTGTCACAGAGCAACAGTTTCCATGAAAAGACCACTTAACTTGTACAAAGTGTGAACAGATACCGTTCAACCACGTGATTCTCATTTTTCCGGATGTGAATCTGTTCCCAGCCGCCGCGTGTTACCATCCACCGAAATGGTAACGACCCCGTTATCGGTTCTGGTTTCAGTTCCAGCTGTGTTACGGTCCAGCCAAAGACACCAGCAGAGATAACATCTCGCGTCGTTTTCAAACCGATTCGCCTCTGTCGGATTCCCGTTCGTTCGTGCCGTAATCTTTTTCTTTCTTTCTTTTTTCTTTCAGGGCAAGAGAATGGTTCAGTAGGCTGGACTACCTTCAGCAGGTAACCTTGTTGTATTCCTGCTTCTTCTTGTCCGCATCGAAGTCATTCTACTGCCTGCTCGAAGGCTTAGCCCGCAAGTGGACCATAGCGTGTGTGCTTTGAATGTGATTCGTCGACGCGATTACCTGTGAGGTGCGGTCAACAGACAGCCAATCCGTGAACAGGAGACAGACAGTGCACAGAGCCAGTCAGACTGGCAGGAAAAGGTATATGCTTTCAACATGCGCAACAGAGCTCCAACATTGCTGAAGACGAAGGTAGGCCTACTGTGCCTGTCCCTCTACTTCTTTAACCAGCTGATCACGCAGAGCCCTTTTAGGGCTGTCAGAGCCCTTTTAGGGCTGTCACCACAAAAAAAAGAAAATTCGGGTTATGAAAAAGTGACTCTCTCTCTCTCTCCACACACAAACGAGAATGGGAGAGGTTGGGGGGGGGGGGGGGGGGGGGGGGTGGCAGGGGGTGAGGGTGTGTGGGGAAGAAAGACACACACACACACACACACACACTCTCTCTCTCTCTCTGAATTGTGTCACAGCATGGGATGATTAACTAATGAAACTCAGCGTGTGAACATTGCACAATGTGGCTCAGGCCCAACTTTCTCAGCTAAGTGTAAACCTAGAAACACGCAAAAAAGAGCTGATAGGATTATCTCCTATAAAATCCCTAGCTGATATTAATCGAACAACAATATCAGCAAAAATGACGTCTGTTGTCAAGTATTCACACTGAAGTCACAGAAATGCCTCAAGTTCACTAAGTTCACTGACAAACCTGGACAGACAGACAGACCTGGACACACACACACACACACACACACACGCACAGAGAGAGAAGAGAGAGAGAGAGAGAGAGAGAGAGAGAGAGAGTTTGCTTGGTTGAATATTCTCTCTCTCTCTCTCTCACACACACACACACACACACACACACACACACACACACACACACACACACACACGCACGCACACACGACGCGCGCGCATGCACGCACGCACACGCACACAAACAAGCGCGCGCGCACAAATGCAGTGTGGGCAAGATATTCACAGGCACATGCACGGACTTCTTCACAAAAGCCCGTAGAATACACAATTCATCTCAGACTTATCAGTCAGTTCAAAGGATATGTGTGTGTGTGTGTGTGTGTGTGTGTGTGTGTGTGTGTGTGTGTGTGTGTGTGTGTGTGTAATCCGTGGCAAAGGACAAGATTACACACACACACACACACACACACACACACACACACACCACCACCACCACCACCACCCACCCTGTGTGAGCAATGCGTTTTCGTAAGACGAAAAGACGCAAGGAACTGGGGGGGGGTGTGCAATGAGAATAGTCGCCTTATCATCCAAATTAACTGACGGGACTTTATCAGCCCTCGCAAGCAAAAAAAAAAAACAAAAAAAAAAAAAAAAAAAAAAAAAAAAAAAAAAAAAAAAACCCTGTCCTTTTTTTCATCTGACTTTGTAACTACTACAAGAGGAGGAAAGGGAGAGATGAGATCGAGAAATACAGACCTAATCAGTTCACTTGTCCCCCCCCCCCCCCCCCATCTCTCTTTCTCTTGTTGCGCGCGTGTGTGTGTGTGTGTGTGTGTGTGTGTGTGTGTGTGTGTGTGTGTGTGTGTGTGTGTGTGTGCGCGTGCGTGACTGCATGCGTGTGTGTGTGTGTGTGTGTGTGTGTGTGCGTGTGTGTGTGTGTGTGTGTACACACGTGCGCGCACACGTTGTAGCATTATTTGATACATGATACTGCGATCAATAATGGGATGGGGAGAAAAGAGGGGAGATGTTGGGGGTAGAGTTGGGGTGGGGGATGGATTGGGTTAGAGGGGTCGGCAGCCATTTGATCTTTCTCTATTGATATGGAGCAAGAAAAACAAATCTACAGCCCCACACTGCAGTACCACTGATTTATTAACATTTTCTTTTCACCTTTCATTTTGTGCGCTGTTGCGTCCCTCACCCATGCGCACACCTGAAACATTACTAAATCTGTCAAGGACGAGTACTGACCGTTCGAATCAGCACTTTTTACTAACTAGATGTCAACAACAAAAATGTAAAAAAAAAAATCATGTTTCTATGCTTTTAATCTTGATTCCTCTTACCGTTTCTTCTTTTATCAAAATAGCGAAACTTTCAGCGCAGAGAACCAATAAACAAAGCAAAGTTGGGTCTCCCTGTCCACAAACCCTTTCGATTTTATATCGTCGTTCAGTTAAACCCTAAATGATGACAACTGATTTGATATTTTTATAGAGTATTTCAATCCACTGGCAAACAGATTCTCCCGAAGCCATATGCCCTCAAAACTTTCAACATAAAACTCCAATTTAATGAATCGAAAGCCTTTTTAAAATCGATACAAACATAATGGAGAAAAAAAAAAAATGCGAAGCCCCGCCCTCCCCTTATGTTAGCTTTTATCAAACGATCATGGAAACAAGGAATGCAGCTGAAAGAAAGCAGATTTTCACGGTTACAATAATTAATCAAATCATGTGCCAATCGAATATTGTCTTCCATATAACTTTAAGCAAGAAACCCTGTTTGATCATAAATAATGAGTCCGGCAACACTTTCTTGACTGTTGGAAATGCATGATGATATGGAGCCCAAGTTTATAATCAATTCTTTTCTTTAGGTTTGTCACCCTCAGGGATAAAGACAATCAACCCTTCCTTTTGCGTTGTGGAGAACTCATGGTTTTATGCGCAGCGTTAAGAGATCTCTCACAACACATAGCCCTAGTTATCGCCAGAGAAGGAAAAAACAAAAACAAACAAACAACAACAACAGCAGCAACAACAACAAAACCCTTAACAGTGAAACCATCTCTACCAGGACTTGTTTCATTTTCTGTGTTGCTCACTGCTTCTCTTGCTTCATCTAAGTTGACATTTCCTTCTAAAGATTATGCTTGTTCGGATGATTAAAAAAAAAAAAGAAAAAAAAAAAATTTTCAATCTGGCAATTTTCTCTCTCTCTCTTTTTTAAAACAAATTTTCAGCAAAACTTTTGATCCCATTGAACATACCTTTATGATCTTCAATGATCTGGTTGTCAATTTTGTCACTGGCTCGCTAACATAGTTCCCTTTTTTCAAAGACTGCAGGAATAGTTCTAAATTCTTATTTCACCGGCGATCCATTCTGCTTTTGATCTTAATACAACACCGTCCATTTTCAGTTATTTTGTCTCCAATATCTAACATTCTTGGTTCTTTTCTTGTAACTGTTCTGTCATGTTCCAGCTTCGGTCTTTTTCCTTTTTCATTGTCGCATACATAATGATTTTTCCTCGAGTTTTCATGAACAGAAAGTCTAGGAAGAATTTGTCTAATACATTCAATTTAATTTGAGATTTTTCTAGTTGTGTTGTTTCTTTATCGTAATTGTCCGATGTATATTTTTTAGTCGCGTTTGTAAATTTCTTCATTGATTTCATCTAGGCCTTCGTATTTTTTTTTTTACCTTTTATAACGAAAAGTTCCATTTTCAACAAGTATTTTTCGTCTCTCTTCACCCAGATTTTAAGTCTAAAGGTGACCATTGAGTGGTCGGAGCGGTACCCAGGGACAAAATCAGTACTTTTGAATTACCAGAACAAAGAATCAGACAATAAGAGGAAATCTCTCCTGCTTTGTTAAAGTGGGAGTTGGTTTTCACCCCGTGTGACCCTACAATCCTCCTCTCTCCAGATGTCTGCTAAACCGGACTCAAAGGTCATGTTTTTCAAGTTCGTGCCTGGCTCTTGGGTCGTTATCATGAATACGATAAGAGCAGTCAATATTTGGGTGCATCACAATTTTAAAATCGCCAATCGCAACAATGTTATGTTATTGTTATCGTAATCTTTGAAAGTTTCTTTGAGTCTTGTAAAAATTTGGAATGCCTTTATTTGGACAGTGAAAGTTTACTAAATGGATATTTTTTAAATGCAGTAAACAAAATCAGTATATAGTTACCATTAAAAAAAAAAAATCTCGATTCACACTTTTGATCTTAAATCAAGGATATCTGAGAACACCACAGAAACTCCTCTCCCATCTGATCGAAAGGAAGCGAGGAAACATTTATACACCCATTCTTTTTTCAAGCTTGCTGGTAAAAATCATAAAAATGAGTATCCTGTAGGCAATATGTCGAAGATTTCTTTCTGTTTAAAGTGATGGAAAAAATCTCTCTTCGTTTACCCATATCCCCCAATTGCCTAACACTTTGAAGAAATCTTAAATAAATGTCAGCGAACCGCCCAGAGAAACGTGGACAAACGAGTCACAAGAAGAAGCAATTTTACAGAACCCACACGTTAGATTTTCAAAGTAACTATACAAAAGACAGACAAAGGCACGTAAGAAAGAGGAAATTTACTTCACGATCTTGTGTGAATATGCACAGTACTGTACAAAATTAAAACATGTGACGAACGCCCCTGTACAATTGTATCAGCTTGGAATACTACATTCTTTTCAAGAGAGACTAATGAACTTTCGTTCAGACACGCAGCCTTACAAAACGTACATGGACAAAACAGAGAAAAAAAAAAAAAAAAAAAAAAGCGGAGCCTGCCCTCCCCTTACGATAACTTTTATCAGACGATCGTGGAAACAAGTGGTGCAGTTGAAAGGAAAAAAAAAAAGATGGAAATTAAGGAACAAGTTAACGCGGAACACGTGATGTTCACACATGAGTTGGCTCTGTCCTTTAAGAATAGAAGGAAAGAAAAACAATCTAACAGAACCGTACCCCTGCGTCCGGTGCACCCCTCCCCCCTTTTTTCCTCCCTCCTCCCCCTTCAAATCTTCTATCTATGCATGTGTGTGTGTATTTCCATTTTTGTGAACATGCACACCACCACTACGTCTAATACACACCTTTTTACAGACATGCACAAGCAAGTGTGCGCGCGCGTGCACATGCACACATGCACGCCCGCACACAGACAGAGAGTGAGCTGGTGCAAAACCATGTGAAATAGCATTTACATTGGCGTTAAAAAACAAAAAGTGAAGTTAAAGCGATATGACCAGGTTGGCAACGGGAAGAAACAATGTCCCCCGCCCTCCCCTCTCCCATCAGTCACTGATTAACATGATTTTAACTTATGTGCTGTTGGCACACAATCTAAACATTTCACCCATTTTACACATTATGTGGGCATCCGCATATATCTTAAAAGAAATATGGAGTGTGTCCACATGTGTGCGTATTACAATAAGCAGATTCCTACCACCCCTCCCTTTCTGAGACTGAAGGGCAGAGAGGTAGTGGGGTGGGTGGGTATATGGTACCTCTGTGTAAATAGATGCGAGTAAATGAGCCAATCAGACTTCAATACCGAACGCTATGCGATGGAGCAAGTGCTGTGATGGATCTGGTGGTAGTGAAGAGATATATTCCCTTGTGCACACACACGCACAGGAACTCCACGTCACCAAAGTTTAGGCCAAACTACTAAAACGTCATGGCGTTATGTTTTTTCTTTGCCTTCTATTACTTTTGCAACACATTTGCAACAAACTAACACAGACTCTCGATGGAAGGGACCCCCGAATCGTGTTCTGGGCGAGAGGGGAGGCAGCTCTTAATATACATGGCTATATGCTAGAATCTGTAGTGCCCAGAGATTTCAAACTCTGTCCAGACTGGACCGCAATTGACCACTCTACAGTGTCCCATTCCCATTCTTTCCTCCTCATTGTTATATTTGTCATCAGTGTTTTTTTAACAATCCCCCCCCCCCCCCCCTCCACCTTCTTTATGACGACAGCATGTCCATGTCATCAGCTGGGAAGAAATGCAAATTAGACAAAAACTCAATTGTAATATACCGGTACCTTTTCGTTTCTTTAGTTTTGAATCCCAAAACATCAAAATTTCATCACTTATAGTATTATTTCCTAATACCACCCCCCATCCCTAAAATTAAACAAATTTTTGTTAAAATGTTTTGCTCTACAGACTGGCGGGGGTGGAGTGGTCCACAGTTTTGCAGCTTTGTTGCTATTGCTTGGATCAGCGCATTTGACTCTTTGCAGAGATTCCAATATAAAATCAGTTAACACCACATTCAGTTGGAATTGTCTTAGTTTGAATGGTAGTCATTTGAAATGCAACACAATACATGCAAATCGTTAAAATTGAACGACGTTGATGCATGTTTCAGAAAGAAGTTGCTTTGGTGATCAATAAATGGTCAGATTACAATAGTTTCATGGTATGAAATACAATTTGGTTAATTTTGTATGCTGTCTGTTTGGACTACATGCGTTCTTGCCAAAATGTAGAAAATATAAAATAGAAAAAAAAAATAATAAATATCAGACGAGCTGCCTCTGTTTTGTGTATGTGTCTGTGTGCATGCACTGGCATATGTGTATGAAGAGGAAAACAAATGCACATGTGTACGTGTGTGAAAACAATCTCAAGATGCCTCAAGACTTCAAGGACCCATTCATCCACAGTCATTCTACTTCCAAGACACAGTACGTTCTAAAAGCACAATCATCCAATGGCATCTTGGTGGGAAAGAGAGAGAGAGAGAGAGAGAGAGAGAGAGAGAGAGAGAGAGCGAGAGCGAGTCTGTGAGTGACAGTCCTCAACACGTTTGTTTGCCCCTAACCAGGTGACGAAATACTTTAGAAATGTAAAAGCCACAAAGATTACTTTCCTCCTTTTATCAGGAATGCCTATCCCCCAAATTTGCTTTCTGGGACAATACAGACAGAAATCAGGGACAAATCCGTAAAATCAGGGACAGAATTCTTTTTAGAAGACACACACTCGCTTCATGGTCGCTTTCCTCTTCTTTTCACTCCTTTCTGACCCATCTGAGAGTCTGAATCTGACTCTCTGTCGACATCCAGTCTCCTCTTTGACACCATATTCTGACTTGAAAGTGAAAGTGAGGTGGTTTTTTTTTTTTTTTTGGCATGCATGCGTATTACGTCTACTCACTCTAGCAGACGATATTCTTGGCTCAGTTCTGTGCAGCACGATAAGATCGGCTTTTTAATTCCCGATTTTTTTTTTTTTTTTTTTTTCGGGATGCCCGATTTTTTTTTTTTGGGACGCGTGTTGCAAATCCGGGATTTCCAGGACAGTGGCTTCTAAAATCAACTTTCCAGGACAAATCGCGGATGGTCAGGGACAGTAGGCATGCTTGTTTTAGCATGTGGAAGTGTCTAGATAAAGCACAGGAATGGTTTAGGAAATTTGCAATACTGCAATCATGCTGCAAAAGGTGTGTAAATGGAGGATGGATGCATACAATGCAGGAAAAAGGATTGCTACGTTGAACTATGTCACTATAACTTGGAATTCTGTAATGGAACAGGATCACTTCTTTCAACTGTGCAATGGAAAGGATCGTTACTTTATGAAATAGAAAAGAACTAAGCAATAGAAATCGTATACTACTACTTAGATGCATTAAAGGGTAAAGGAATTGATTGACTAATTTGCTGTGTGGAGGCTTGCTTCCATTAAGAGCTCTGCGTTATTGCCAATCCAATTTTACTTGACAATGTGGCAATCGATTCTACTAACCTTTTGCAAGGTAGCTAATCACTGCCATGCAATGCCCCATTACACTTTTCAATAAAAGAAGAAACTTACGTGCTTAGGTATGTTGTAATGATACTTATCTCCACATGCTCATCTTCCCAACTGCGGAGGAAGACACAATGTCAGCTGTGATCACTTGAGTGTCTCAAACAAAAAGTTTTTTTTTCACCTCATTTTTTTTGCTATCTCTTTGTCTTCAAATATCAGACAGGGGAGGGTAGACGAAAGAAGGGAAGGAGCAGTAGGGGGTGGGAGGGGGGTCTTCTGGTCTTGTCGCCGACTGAAAAGCTGAAAAAAAAAAAGTACAAGTCTGAAAAAAAAGTACCAGGTCATTTGCCTTCTTCTGCCAATCTTACAGAGGCTTGTCTCCATTTTCATTGTTTGCACTTTCTAGTACTTAACCGAGCTCTCCTTCATTTCAGAGAGCATCTATGCAACATTTAATGTCCAGAACTTCCATTTTTGAATGTACTCACTGGCTGGGCATTTGCGATGAAAACAAGAGATAAAAGTTGCCTTTTGCAACTTAACTACTGAAGAAGTCAATCAGCAGATGACAAGAGTACAAATGCACGAAGTTATTGCAACTTGTAGGTCAATCTTTTTTCACTGTTATAGACCTCTATCTCTTTTTGTACGCATCAAACAATTAGGGGAAAAAGATAACTAGTCATATATGTCTTAAAGCCAGAAAAACAATTCAAACATGAAATTTAGCTGAACTGGATTTGGGAAAAAAATATTTCTATATATCAGATTTCTGGTCTAGGCCAAATAACCTACATCTCTGAAATTATCACTTGCATCAGATAACTTTTTGCTCTTGAAATTTACTTCACTTCAGCATGAAAAGTCAATCACACACATTCTCAAAATTCAAAACACAAGTGTGATTTGACACATATTTACTTAATCAAATCACAGCAGTCAATGCATACTTATCACATCTCTCTCTCTCTCCCCCCCCCCCCCCCTCCCCCTCTCTCTCTCACATATACACACACACACATGTGCACACCCATCTTCCCTATAAGTTACAATTCCTCCGATTTCTGTTTCAGCTTAGAAGCGATAATGTTCTCTCTCCTTGCTTGTTCATCTTCATTCTTTTCTGATGTGCAGCTTTGGCATCATTCATTTCTTTCATCAGCATCACCATCCGGTTTCTGGAAAACATGACAAAACTGAACATGTTAGCATCCCCCCCTTCTCATGCCATCATTGTTTCTTTCTTTCTCTCTCTCTCTCTTTTTTTTTTTTTTGCAATATAGGCAGACTAGATTTTGGTGCTGATGCTGGCTTTGACCAAAAAAAACCCCACCCCAAAAACAATAACAAAAAACAAACAACAACAAAAAGAAAAAAAAGAAAAGAAAAAAGAAACCCACAAGATATGCCTGTGATGAAATTTCCACTTGCATCACTTCAGTCATGAGTCTGTGGTGCTCAGCACTGTACAACAGAAGCTGACCTTGATGTTTTGCGTTAATTTTCAGTCTGGAGGGTAATGATTTCAAGTTTTAATACGAGATTCAGCTGTTGGGCTGGGACCTCTGTTGCTGAAGTTCAATGTGTGTGAATCTGAACTTTTTTAAAATCAAAACTATTCTGTAAACATTAGTCACTGTTGTTCTAGGATTCTTGTGAACTAAAGATACCTATCTTGCAAATACTAATTCTTGACACCTTTCATGTGCTTGTGTGATTCACAGCCAGCAACTTTGTCCCAAATTCCTGAGACAGGTCACATTCAGATAACCTACAGTGAATGCAAACATGTGCAAGAACAGAGGTTCTGAAGTCTTCATTGAAAGTAAAGATCATATAGATGAGTATCCAGATACTGCACTGTGTTTTACTGTATAACTTCAACATCACACCAGACTTCTGTGTTGGTTTTTAGACCCCCTCTTCTTGATGACCATCCAGTCAATTATCACTGCAGACATTTTTCCAGGAACAAGGGTTCTTCTGTGTGTGCAAAGTGCATATACCACAAGGTACCCCAGTTTATCATCACACTGAACACCACTGCTTCAAGTCTGGTGGGAAGAAAAGGACTAAAAGAAAGCCTGCCTTTAGGAAGACCTGAGCTGCAGATTTTTACGTTTCCTATAGATGTGCGTGTGCGCGCGCTCGCATGTGTGTGTGTGTGTGTGTGTGTGTGTGTGTGTAAACACACTGAACATGTGAGAGAGAGAGAGAGAGAGAGAGAAAAAAGTGTGTGTGTGTGTGTGTGTGTGTGTGTGTGTGAGCATGTGTGCCTGAGTGCGTGCATGCATGCGTATGTGTGTGTGCGTGCGCGTGTGTGCCTGTGTGCGTGCGTGCATGCATGCATGTGTGCACACTTACTGTGAGTGTTGCATACATGTGTGCCCTTCTGTGCCTGTGCACTTATGACAGGTGTAACTGGCTGCTAGAAGCAGCATTAAAGAAGGGGGTAGAGTGAGAAAGAAGAGCTGAGAGTTGGGGTGGCTGCATGGTGGTGGAGGAACAGCAAAGGGAAGGGGAAGGGTGAGGAGGAGGGGGGGGGGGAGGAGAGGAGAGAGAGAGAGAGAGAGAGAGAGAGAGGAGAGGGGACAGAGACAGAGAGAGAGAGAGAGAGAGAGAGAGAGAGAGAGAGAGAGAGAGGAGAGAGGAGAGAGAGAGAGAGAGAGAGATCAGAGATTACAATTATTTTCTTACAATTATTTTCTTACAGATTCTACAGAGTTGAAAATTTTTTACATTCTTTTGAAAATACTTTAAAACTTACACTAAAATTTTTGTTCTCCAGTTTACCTTTAAATTTTCAACTAAAATTTTGTTCTTTAGTTTATCTTCATTGTGCCAAATGTCAGTATGACCTAAGATTCAGTCAGTCATTCTAATTCACAAGGATTAAAAAAACCAAGCAAACCCAGAAACAAACAAAACTCACAGCTAAATGATAATTCTTCTCTTTCTTCTCCAGCTGCTTTTTGGTCAATGGTGTTGGCCGGCCATCTGACACACATGCATATTGACATGAAACAAGTGAATGCACATTATCTGAGTGTTTAAAAAGGGAAAAAAACAACGGCAACAGCACACACACAAAATTTAAAAACAGGAACAATGAATCAACTTAGTTAAACAAAAGTGAACTGGAATGCAAGTGGCTGTTGGAGTTCTCAAAATTAGAAAAAAACAACAAAAAATATGAAATTATATATAACATGCTAAAAGCCTTATTTGAAGATGAAGCAACTCTTAAAACAGATGTGCAACAATAAAAGCACATGGGCTCATCATTAAGATGAAACACATTCTTGAATAGCTGTTGATTACACATACCAATAAAAACATAGACCAATGGACTTAAAGAATTCATACCAAGCGAGTGTGGACGCTGAGAGATTGATTTTCACGGACTGATCCAAGTTTGACAGTTATGCCCACAACACTAGGGACCGATTCTTTGATATTTTTGTTCACAACCTATCAGCAGGACAAAGACTGATCAGAAATGCTTTATACTTTGATCAGAAATGAAAATGCATCATATTGAAAAATAAAATCAAGGGCTATCAGTTTAGACGTTTCTGGAAATCAGACAGAATACCATCAGTCAATCAGTGTCATTATTGTTAATAATGATGGCAGATGGACAGACGAACAGACAGAGAGAGAGAGAGAGAGAGAGAGAGAGAGAGAGAGAGAGAGAGAGAGAGAGAGAGAGAGAGAGAGAGAGAGTACCAACACTGGTGAAAGCTTTTCTTTTTTTGAACCTGTGAAAATACCCCCTCTTGTGGAAAATGAAAAGCTTTTTACTCTTACATCAGCCTGTGAAAATATGCCCCTCTTGTTGATGAAAGTAGAGGACATCGAGAATACTCTACATCAGCAATGAACAGGTTGAAACTTTGCTTTTTCTTCTTGTATTTTTTTTTTAAAGAAAATGTTCCTTTTTGTCTGGATTCAGACTCTCTCCAATGCATGATAGTGGTTTTAAAAATTTCTGCAAGCTGTACAGATCGGTTCTGAAACAAAGCCCTAATGGCAGTCACAACACCACCCAGTAATCATCCAAAAGTACCATCCCTCAATAATCATCCTAAATCCTCAAAATGATAACCAGCTGAAAATACTGACGATCCCATCTGCTCTGATATCAACAATAAGCTGTTGATGAAATATGCTATGAGTGAACAAGAGTACAGCACCACCACAGCAAATTCACATCACAGCTAACCAACAGAATCAGCACATTACCTAGATATGTGAAATCTGGCAGGTCAGTCAAAGGACTTCGCTCCCTTGATCTGTCCTCTCTTGGAAATCTTCTGCACACCAAACAAGTTTCACATTGATTCATTACAACACACAGTTGTGCTGTATCTGGCCTGTATTTAAAACCGTCAATTCAACTTTTTGCATTCAGTAGCATTTTACTTTGATGCCAGCTTGTGCAAGTGCCCTTCTTCCTCAGTTTATCATTCCATTTCTTTCCATTCCATGTGCGCACAAATGCACATTTATACATCATTCTCCTATGCAGAGGAAGGATTGGGGGGCCAATGCATACTATATTTCAAGGTGTTATCAAACAAACAAAATATCTCACAGGGAAAGAGAGAGGGGGTGCACATAAGCCTTTACTGTGACTGAAACCAAAGCGGTATCCAAAGAAAAAAAGACTATTTCTTTTTCCCCATGAGATCGATTTGGACTGCAGGTCTGAGGAAGCCTGCAGTGACTTGAGGCCTGCAGACTTGACATTCACAGACTGACGTTCCAGCCTTAGCAGCATCAAGTTGCAAAGTGAAACGACTGCAGGCGGAAATCTAAAAAATCTTAAAATAAATGTCAGCAAACCAGCCCTGAAAACGTGGACAAACGAGTCACAAGGCAAACGTGCACTGCGTTTCGACCTCTTAGGTCTTCATCAGGTGAAACAAAGACGAACAAAATAACGAAAATGCACTTAGCTTTGATCGCTTCAGATTGCAATCTTTAGATTGCTAATCTGAAGCGATCAAAACTAAGTGCACTTTCGTTATTTTGTTCGTTTTTCTTTTCACCTGATGAAGACCTAAGAGGTCGAAACGCGTTGTGTGTTGCCTTGTGACTCGTTTGTCCACGTTTCTCTGGGCGGTTCGCTGACATTTATTTAAGATTTGTTTAGCAGCATCAGTCAACATAATTTGGGCTGGTCTATAGGGCTGTTCTTGCAGTGGCCTCAAGTTGCTTTGAGAAAAGAACTGGGTTCAGTAGGTACTTGTAAATTTCCCTTTTCTCATAAAACATTTCTCTTCACAAACAGAAGTGTAAGAAATCTGACATGCTAATGGCAAGGTGATTGGAAGATTTGAATCTGATGAAACAGAACTTGGATACTCTAGGATTTTTTGCAGAACAAGTGAGGTTACTTTGTTTATTTGGTCAATTATTATTTCATAATAAACAGTTATAAAACCAGACGTTGACGTTCCTGTCTTGACCACATGGTCAAAAGTGCCATTTGTCAAGGGAACTAAAGTGTCCTTTTCATCCACCTCCGAGATGCTGTTTCCCTCAGAAACTTTCACTTCACTATCACCAGAATTATGGTCTCATCTAGATTAAACATGAATCTTCATGAGACAGACAACGATTTCTAGCCCTTTTCTTTTATTTTTTTTTTTCTGTA
This sequence comes from Conus betulinus, assembly GCA_016801955.1. NCBI lineage: Eukaryota > Metazoa > Mollusca > Gastropoda > Neogastropoda > Conidae > Conus > Conus betulinus. The sequence goes on along the minus strand of JADBJO010000004.1, from coordinate 212,901 downwards.
ATGCTAAGGGTTGCTCTGTCTGGATGCCAAACATCAGTTACAGGTACATGTTCACTGAAGTATGCAAGTAAGGGACATAACTTTTAAAAAGATGAGTCCGACATCTTTAACTGGCAAACCTACGATCACTGCTTCCCATCTACATGGGTATCAAGCGTGAAAAAACTATCAATGGTTCCCATCACTGATGCGACAATGTGCATTACGGCATACTTAATTTGAAAAAAAAAAAAAAAACAAAAAAAAAACTGTAAAAGCCACAGTGGGGTATATGAGTGAGCAGCCTGCTGCCGAAATGGCACGCAGTCTTTGCACGCCAGGTATTTCACTGCTTCCTATTACGGTCAGAATCACATGTTCTAATTACTGCCCCTGATCCTCAGGATTGGACGGTGAGGTTTCAAAGCAAGAACTGAACAATACAGGCGTAATACCGCACTATTGTCTGAAAGGATCATATGAGTGTGAATCAAGTTTGCTTATTCCTATAGGGTTGAAAAATATATGCACTATTCATAAATGAAATACCTGGAATTTGATCGAAAATGGTACCCTTATGAAAAACTAACTGTTATGTCTAATGGAGTGAATTAGACGAAGAGGGAAACAGAAAAAGAACGAGCAAAAAGCAGTCGGGGGTTATAAGTAGCCAATGAAATTTATGAAAATATGTGTATACATGTGAAAACATTCTGACTAACCCACTTTACCCTATTTAGACAGGTATACTGGATGTAGTCATTCCTCGTGTGCCTAATGAACGAGAAAGAGCTAAGGTAGTACGTTTGTGACCTTTTTCTTTTCTTTTTTTTATTCTTCGTTGATTCTTGAATGGACTATTTGATTTTTTTTTTTTCATGTGTTTATACGTTTTTTTCCTTTTTACCCCTACTCCCTCCCTTGATTAGCATACCTATTTGTATGATGTTCATTGTATGTTATGTGGAGTATACCTTTTGCTATTAATGTTGGAAAATCATTTAAAAACCAAAAAAAAAAGTTTGTTTATTCCTTGTCGGAGGAATGTTGCAATAATGTTCAATTCTCTTTGCCAACAAGTAAAGACACTGTTCAGTGGATAATGAAGCTTCAAACAGCTAACCAAAACTGACACTGCAATGCACATCCAATCAAAAGGTTTCTTAATTTGTAGCTGCACCCTATTATGTAAGCCTCTTAAATGCTGACAGTGTCACAATGGTCGGACATTGGTTGATAAAAATGCACCTGAAGGACGCTTTTTCTAATGACCACACACCATTTCACTACTTTTTGTGTGAATCAACTAAATGGCACAGGTATATTAACAATCTGAAAATTTATCCAAGCATGGTGAAATAAAACATTAAAAAGGTCAAATTAAAAGACAATGTTCAAGAAGAAAAAAAAAAAGAATTTTCCTCACACATCACTATTCACTGAAGACATATTTCTCAGCAGTAAATAATGATTCAGAAACAAAATTAGATCAGAAACAAAAGTTACATTCACAAACATGCACATGTCTCATTAGGTTGCGATACAAAAACACATCCCCTGACTCATTACAATGGCACAGTGGGGTGTCTCTTTACTGCATGAGCTACTTCAAATTAGCAAAAACAGACACAGTAAACAGGTCACAGCTTGCAAGCCATGATAATTATGCCGTATGAAACCAAAGCTAAATTCCACCTGATGAACCAGGATGAAATTAAAACTGTGGTTGCCATCACTTACTCTAGGCCCCATTTTCCTCAGAGCCGGTTCCTTTTTCCTCTTGCCCAACAGGACACTGGCAGAGCTGAAATGTCGGCTGACTGAGGTTACCTGGAGGCTCCCAACTGAAACAGTATGTGCACAAAAACTATGTTCATGTCACTGTATTTCCCTGAGTTTGGAGTATGGCTGCCTAAATGGCAGGATAAAAAAAATGGTCATACACACAAAACTCCACTCCCTTTCTTCGGTAGATGGGATTAATCCTTGCCTGTCTATACAGGGAGTGTGCGCAGGAGTATCAGCCTGTGTACGCAGAAAGAAAAAGAAAAAACAAAAAGGTGACTGCATTAACCCTTTCTATGGCTTTACCAGTTTTGTCTCTCATGCAAAGGAATGTTTCTTTTGCAAAGAGAGTGGCAGGTTCAGAGAGAGAGAGAGAGAGAGAGAGAGAGAGAGAGAGAGAGAGAGACAGACAGAGACTGAGAGAGACTGAGAAAGAGTGTGTTTGATGCATGCATGTGTGTGTGTGTGTGTGTGTGTGTGTGTGTGTGTGTGTGTGTGTGTGTGTGTGTGTGTGCACACGTGCGCGCTCATGCACGCACATGTGTGTGTGTGTGTGTGCATGTGCGCGCCAAAAAGGTATATGAAAGAAACTACAGGACTACAGGAGAGACGTGGTGGGAAATTGACAGTTAAGTACTTTCTTTTGAAAAATGCAAAAGTAGGTTTACTTTAACCCCAACACTTCTAGGGGTTAACTGACCGATCAGTAAAATACCAGTAGCCAGCCTTGCAACCAGTGAATCACCAGTCAAAGGCAAAACTGGGGGAAGGCTGTGAATAATGTGCCAAACACCACATTCAGACTGGTGTAATGCTAGTTCTGAATGTTTGAAAAGAAGCATCTGAATCAATCAAACCCAGCGCTGGCGCTGTGGTCTTCCTTAAAGTCATCCCTTATGCTGACACCAAATGGCTGACATTTCATACTTTGATCAAAGTATGTGATAAATACAGTAGATTTCATATGAATCCTATGCTATCCTTCCACGTTTACACGTAATAAAGCATGCACCAATTAACCTGCACTACACAGACCAGTGGGTCATGTTGCACCCCGACACATCAACTGGTGAACAATGTGTGCAAAAAATAACCATGACATGTATTCTCATACGATCAAAATGTCAGATTCTTGTTGTTCACAAAAAATGAGAGAGAGAGAGAGACAGACAGACAGATAGACAGAGAGAGAAACAGAGACAGAGAGAGAGAGAGAGAGAGAGAGAGAGAGAGAGACAGACAGACAGAGAGATCCTGCACTGGAAAGATCTATCTGTTTGTGTGATAATGTACACAATCAATAATAGTACAGAAAAAAAAAAAGAAACAGCTGTTACACTTGGGGTTGTACTGTATCTTGCTAGTCATATTCTCACGTAATAAGTCTTCCTTTTCTCTAATGTTTTACATACATGTTTTAAACAAATACTTGTTTCTGAAAAAAGAAATACTGAAAGATAATACTGCACTAATCTGTACATATACAGAGCCAGCATTGTACAATTTAAACTGCAAGAGAGATGATTCACAAGTATGCATCCATGAGCATGGCGACTTGTCTCCCTTGAAATTGTGGCCTGATGACAACTGATTGTGATGTAATGGTATTTGCACACATCACCCTTGTTTCTTTAATTCATTTTAGCTTATCATCATATTCAATCTCTCTCTATTCAATGACTCTTCTTCTACTCTGCTTTTCATTACAAAAGAAAAAAAAAAGCTAAAGGGTTTTATTTTAAATGTTTGTGTCTTCCGTTACTGCTCTCCCTTAAATAAATGGTTAAAATTAATGTGTTGCACCATTCCTTTTGATAAACTCTTTGAGCTCCACTTCTTTGTGCTTTTTTAACCTCTGAACACAAACTTACCTCAACTATTTAAGCCTGGTGTGTGTGTGTGTGTGTGTGTGTGTGTGTGTGTGTGTGTGTGTGTGTGCACATGTGCATACGTTGTGTGTGTGTGTGTGTGTGTGTGTGTGTGTGTGTGTGTGTGTGTGTGTGTGTGTGTGTATGTGTGCGTGTGTGTACGCATGCACATGTCTGTGCATGTGCATGCATGGGAGTGAGCGTGCAAGTGTGTGCATGCATGTTTCACATTGCTGCCTCAGCACTATTACACCTGTCTGTAAAAGTCAGTAAAAATACGACAACAATGTTCAAATTAGAAATTTTGAATACAACACATGATACAGAGTATAGAAAGCAAAAAGAGAGGAAGAAAAAAGGCAACAGACTGGAATGCCACGCACGATCAACAATGGCCTGAAAATTGTCAAGCATTTTGACTCAAGGCTTCATCAAGAGAAGAATATCAGTCATACTATTTTCCCACACTTTCTTTTACGGCTGTTTCAGTTTAAGTACATCATCAATAAGCAAACCGTGTCTGTTCATCCCAACCATCCCAGCTTTATCCTCAAGATAAGAGGTCATTCATTCAATAAATGTGCAGTAAAGGTCTCGAACTTTGTGAACTACTTTTTTAAACCCATGTTGCTGTAGGACCACTCATGCTATTGAAAGTCCCAGCTTAAGCATGCAGAAGACAACAACTGAACTACTCACATTGTTTAGAGTCTTAGCTTTAATTAAAAAGGGAAGGTAGAAACGCAGGAAAAAAAAAAAAAGGAAAGAAAAAGAAAAGAAAAGACCCAGTCCAGGTTTGGTATTTTTAGTTCAACAATTAATGCAGATTTTTTGTTTGGAAGGGTGGGGTGGGGGTGGGGGGGGGGGGGGGGGGGGGGGGGGGGGTGGGGGGGGGGGGGGGGGTGGGGGGGGGGGGGGGAAGGAATAATCATAGTAAATAACACTGCCATCTTTTCTTTGCATTTGTTTTTCTTTTTACTCGTAGTTTTAGGAAATTTAACAATAATCTATTTCACTGATCAACAGTAAGGGCCAACATTCTAATGATTGCATGTTAGCCAGATAGTATCAGAAACTGAAATAAGAGCACTGTACACTCTGGCACCTGTAAAATGTTCTTTTGAATGATTGTTTTAAATCATATTGACCAAATTCCAACAATATGAATAATAAAACTGATCTCTGTCAAAGCATTTTTAAAGAAGAAGGATTTTGTGCATTTTTACTATGTGCTCTAATCTAAAATATATACAACTCCTTTTAATGTATGACTTGTTTTCTCTGCCAAGATTGTAAATGAAAGTGTAAGTGACATTCTGACACAATAACTTAATATGAGACTTCCACAGTGACATTTTTTATCATTTTGATGAAAATTTCTGGTTTTATTACATATAACTGAGCAATTTCTTGTCACTGTGATGTCAGGATTAATGTCAAGTTCATTAAAAATGTAATGTCTATATCATAATGCTCCTTAAGTGTCATCCTTTGAGTGAGATTACAATCAAGGTATTCACTTCAGTTAACAAATTAATCAGCGTGCAGATTACTGGGCAAGAACTTTTCACTAATTTCAGGGCATGCGTGCACATTTGAGACCGATCCATTCAGAATCAGTTGAAGATGTATCATGAGCTGAGGTTCATGAAATGGCTCACAGGATTGGTGTGCTGTTTCTCTCTGATAACAAATCCAATTCTTGATCAGGTAGTCAGGTCAGAGGCCCTTTAGAGAATGCATGTCAGCATTCGTGAAAACTTGAGTGGAGGAAGTAGGGTGGAGTCTCAGACCCTCTCTGTCTCAGAGCAAGACGTGTTTATAGTTACTTTTTTTTTCTTGAAAATTTGGGGTTAATCATACCCCCTGAAAGAATTTTCAGGCAATACAGATTTAACTGAAATGAGTATCTGTTTATCTTCTTTCTTACTTTTCAATGCCAAAAGTTTCTCTTGCATTTGTATCAAGAATGCATTCACCCTCAGCAGAAGCTAGTGAAGCTCTCAAAGAGCATACTCCCACGGTCCTGAACAGAGTCATCTGGCATGGAGGAGCTAAGGCCAAACTGTTTTCATCATGTCAGTGTTTGTGTTCCTTAATAGCGCAGTGACTGACAATCTGTGGCAAGCAGCAGAAAAATAATTCAAGTCTTGCCAGTGAAAATAATTCAAGTCTTGCCAGTGTGATTTAGTTGTTGAAATTTTGTCAAGCCACACATTCCCACAACAGATAAGACTAATTCTTTGTCCTTTTCATTATTTTTCTCTGCATCAGCATTTTTCAGCTTCATAGGGTAATATAATATACACCTATGTCTACGTGATCAAAAACTCTGTGGGGTGTCCCAAAACACAACTAAACATAAACAAATGTGAAAACACTAGTTCAGCTATGTGTGTATGTGCACCTGAATTCCTCTGTGTGTGTGTGTGTGTGTGTGTGTGTGTGTGTGTGTGTGTGTGTGCATGCATGCATGTGTGTGCGCATGCACAGACACGTGAATGTGTGTGTCTATGTGACTGTGTGTGTGTGCAAATGTATGTGTATTGCTTCCTTGACTTGCGCGCAAGTGTGTGTGTGTGTGTGTGTGTGTGTGTGTGTGTGTGTGTGTGTGTGTGTGTGTGTGTCTATCACTCTATGTCTCTGCTTGTATTCATTAATTCATGTAAGCGTTACCGTGAGTATGTGTGTATGTTGTATGTGTGTGTGTTATTTGAGGGCTTGTCCACGTGTGCCTTGTGTGTGATTTGGGACCATACTATTAATAATGTGCTTTATATTTGAAACAAAACTGCTTGCTTCAAATTTGGTCAGTCATCAAAAGATCAATGCTGACAATGTGTATGATCATGTTCTCATTTGTGAATGCGAGCTTTCTTTTTCTTGTCAATTTGCATGCAAACTTTCATTCTGAAAAGGTCAGTTAATGTCTCTTTCTTGCATACCCTGAACCATGATTCTTTTCTCAACAGTACAAATTTACGACTCTACAATGAACAGTCGAACAGCATAACTTTCCTGGCAGGCAATCAAAGTCAAAGACTACAGATGTCACTTGAAAGATTTGTTGCATGATTTGAAATTGTATTTGCAGTGCAGGCTGCTCGCAACATCTGAGCATGTTTGATACAAAGACCATAGTAAACCTTGCAGCAAATACAATCTATGATTCTTAATTAGTTACGTTTATTATGGCAGTACCTTCTTGCAACCAGACAGCTGATGTCACTCAAAAGGTTTGCTGCATTATTTGGGATTGTACTTGCAACGCTGGAACTTGAGGAAGCCATCAGCAAGCCTGATTCAAGACCTTAGCAGATTTTTCAGCAAATACAATCTATGATTCTAACTGGTCATCTTTATGGCAGTACCTTATTGCAACCAGATCGTGGTGTGCATTTTACTTCAATTTTCACTGATGCATGGGAAAGAAAAAGGAGCACCTGAAACCAAAAGGAGGGCACATCTGTGGCAAAACTGAAATCAGCCACAATGGCTGACAACTCGTAAAGCGCGCGCGCGCGCGCGCGCGCGCGCGCGCACACACACACACACTGATGTATACATAACTATGCCCGACTAATGATGATGCCAGAGATAACATGATATTGATAAGTTCTGAAGTTGGATTCAGGATTGTGGAAAGCTCTCGATACTGATCAAATTCTTGCCGAAACATGTGACAGACCACATTCACCCCACTTCCATACCCTATCTTTCCCAACAACGAAAGTTTGCTCTGAACAACTACACTGCTAGTACTAGTGCTACCTAATATTAAGATTACATATATATGGCTTGCAGTTGCTTTGTTCCGAATTACTGTCTTCTTTGGACAGAATGTCAAAACACACGTGTGGCGTATGCATGCTGTATATAATCGGTTCTTTGATATTACAAACAAAAATGTGTTATACCTCTCAACCTCAAAAGCAGTGTCCCACACCTTGAACAAGCCATGTTGCCGTTCAATGTCGTGTCTCTCGCAGAAATCCGGAAAAATAAGTTTTTGGGTGCAGAAGAGAAGTAGTAGTAGCAGCAAAAGAAGAAGACGAATACCACTTCACCAAAGACAAAGTTTTTGCATACGAAATGATATCCGATTTGACGAGTCAGTGGCCTTAAACCAGAACAGTGGCTTTCTTTGAAATTATGTTTTAATTGCTTTGAAATAATTTAGCACTCGCCAGTTTTCATATTTTTCCTGGTAAATAGATAAAAAGGAGACATTGTGTATATGCATTAGAGGTGGAAACTTAGAAAGAAAACCGGAAGACTCTTCAACTGCAGAATGCATAACCCCAAACCTAACCTAACCCAAACCAGATCCTTATATTGAACCGTAATCTAGACTATCTGTATCCCTAATCGGAATAATACCTGATCTTAACTGTATGAATCCTATAGAGACCTTCTCAATAAATTATGCTTGAAGAGTAAGTTGAGTTCTCTTTTCCTTTTCCGAACCTAAAAGAAAATACGTCCATCTCGCAGCAGGACAGTTGATATCATTTAGTTGTTATATGTAACAACATTTGAAGAAACAAGTGAAGAAAAGCTCGTAATTTACTTCTGTTAACAAACATCAGTTTTAAAAAGAAGGAGGGTAGCAAGGGGGAGGGGGTAGTGACATGCACGTGCAATCCCTCTACTTGCATAATAACAGCCCCCTTTGCAGACGAATGATTGAAGCTACCTTGTTTTGATGGCCCTTGCCAAATGAATTGCTCGACACGCCCGTTTGGCGTACAGGTGAGTATGCGGAAGGAATGGAAGCATATTTTGATAAATCCATATATGTACTTGTTTTGTGGAGATTGTGAGGAACTTTGCGCCGCAAGAGCACTAAAATCCTGAATCATGGACCACTACGGCTGAATCAGTCCGAGGAGATATTGCCATAAAAGGAAGTTGAACTGAAGCAGTCTGCGTAATCAAGGAACAGGTATTATTAGCAGCAATAACACCTTTGGGAACGTGCGTGCGCGATCTTTGTCAGTCACTCAGCAGGTGATAACGATCACAGAAACGTCTACTAACCTAGTCAAACCAATGTAAGTTTTTCCTCGGTTTGGGGCTGGACTTGGTGAACAACGGTGCCATTGGAAATTCGTTATTTTTATTTTATCACTCTCTGTCTTTTCGCGCAGTCTCTGTCTCTCTGTCACTCTCGCTGTCTCTCTGTCTCTGACTCTCTCTGTGTCTCTCTGTCTCTCTCTGTCTGTCTGTCTCTGTCTCTCTCTCTCTCTCTCTCTCTCTCTCTCTCTCTCTCTCTCTCTCTCTCTCTCTCTCTCTCTCTCTCTCTCTCTCTCTCTCTCTCTCTCTCTCTCTCTCTCTCTCTCTCATAAGTTTCACATTGCTATCTCTCTCTCTCTTTTTTTCACATTGCTTCTTGATCTTTGTTGACATTGTTCACAGGAAGATTGCCTGTGACCGTTTTTATCATGTGAATATTGCCCAGTGTCTTCCTAATGGCGGGCTAGTCTTTTGAAACTCATTTGAACAGACACTACAATATTTATTTTTTCTGAGCAGTGATACATTTTCATTTTCAAACCTTCACACACACACACACACACACGCACACATGCACACATGCATGCACGCACGCATGCACACATGCATGCACGCATGCATGCCCGCATGCATGCAAGCAAGCATGCACGCGTGGGCGCAAATGCACACACACACACACACACACACACACACACACACACACACACACACACACACACACACACACACACACACACTCTCTCTCTCTCTCTCTCTCTTTCATTAAAAGAAATACACAAACACACTTGTAAACATGCACATGCATACATGCATGCATGCACGCAAGCACGCGCACACATGCACACACACACACACACACACACACACACACACACACACACACACACACACACACAAGATGTGCATAATGGACAATCTGTGGACTCTAGAGACAGTAAGTATGTGTAGTGTACCATTTTTAAAGATAATACAGATTATAAATGAAAGATGAACAAGGTTGGATACATGAAATCAAAGCAAAAGACAAGGTGGCAGGCTTTTTTTTTTTTTTTTTTCAAGAATCTGGTTGAAAAAACTTTGCTTTATTGTTGTTGCATGCAGCTTCAAAATTGCTTTAGTTTTTATAAATCAGTTTTTGTATTATGCAGTTTTAATAGTTAATTAGTTCTTCAGTGCTTGGCTAGGCATAAACAACATGAACTAAATTGAATATACCTGGAAAGCCTGACATGTTTTTTTTCAATTTTACATTTATAAAGATAAAAGAATGTGTGGACTGCAGGATCAAATTGAGCTGTCACAATCCATGAACAAAAGAGTATGGAAAAATGATCTTACTTTTTTTTTCTGAAAGGCCATTCTTCTATAATCTTTTAATTAATCAATGTGAGTGTTTCCTGGGAAAAAGAAAAGGTTCTCTCAGCTAAACATAAGTATTACAAGATGATGGTTCAGTTCACAGTTCAAGTCCTGGCCATCATACGTGGTGTAGGCTTACAGTTACCAGTTTGGTGGAGTAATTGTCCAAAGTGTACATTGCAAAGCCAGTCCCGTGGATTATGGATTTTCAGTGGATGATGTACTTTAAATTCATGTTGATCATTTGTGCTGTCTTTCATGTCCTTGTTCTTGTGTGAACATCTTATTCGTATTTGTACCAGATTTCTGGCGGGTGCTCAGGAAAACGGTACGGAAACCTCTGCAAAGAATTATCTTCTTTCATTTTGAAACAGATTTCATGCTCTGCTGTTTGACAGATGTGAGTTGAAGAGCAATGGCTGCAGGAGCAGAGTCCACTCCTGGTGATAGCAGTTCCTGGGATGCTGCCTGACCACATCCTGGTCATAGTGCTGTCCTATCTGACACCGCACCAGCGTCTCCAGGTAGCCCTGACCTGCAAGTCCTGGAGCTCTTGTCTGCAACACCCACTCCTCTGGCATCGCTTCCTGTGCCAGTTCACACTGCCTGTGCATGAAAAGGTGATGTGTTGGGTGGTTTGTGTGTGTGTGTGTGTGTGTGTGTGTGTGTGTGTGTGTGTGTGTGTGTGTGTGTGTGTGTTTGCTGGCATAGAGCAGACTGATGAGATATCCACTCAAATAAATGTTTGTGAAATGCATGTACATTACACTTCTACAAGTATGAATGCATACAGAGAGAGAGAGAGAGAGAGAGAGAGAGAGAGAGAGAGAAGGGGTAAGTTGATAGGTGGAGGGATGGGGGGATAGGAAGGGGGGGAGAGAGAAGGAGAGAGAGAGAGAGAGAGAGAGAGAGAGAGAGAGAGAGAGAGAGAGAGAGAGAGTGGCAAATAGAACTTCTGTATGACAAAGCAGCATTCAGGTACTGTTGTAATCTAATACATGAAAAACATGTTCTGTCTGTCTGTGTGTCTGACCAGAGCATTCTGTTGTTGATTATACAAATGCACTGTTTCCATCTGATCTCTTCCAAATTTGGCACGGCGACTCGCTAGCACATGGGGCACACCAAGAGTGACTCATTTTTGTACTAGAAATCACATTAGTCACATGCGGCTAGCATGGATATAGATTTAAAACAATGTACTTGTTGTCCACTTGAATAGTTCAATTGGGAGAGAGAGAGAGAGAGACTTGAAATCTAAAGTCCTTGATTTGATCCTGAACATTTTTCTTTCTTCACGGTAGTCGAAGTGGATCTTAGCAAATGGAGTGGAGGGAAGGGAGAAAGGGGGAGGATGGATGATGGTTGGAAGGGAGACAGGGAAAGAAGGGGGAGGAGAGGAGGGGGAGGGGGGGGAGAGAATTGGAAAGGGGGACGGAGGAGAAGGAGGGAGGATGAAGAGGATTGGAAAGGGGGATGGCAAGATGAGGAAGGGGGATAGGGGAACAGAGAGGGGGGATTGGGGAAGGGGAAGAAAGGAAGAACAGGGAGGGGGTGGAAGGCTTTGTTTGGGAAGGGGGGGGGGGGGGACAGCAGGAGAGGAACGGCAAGTAAATATATGTGGATCAGATCTAATAATGACAAGTATTTTGTTCAGATATTGTAATATTTGGATATTATTTTGTTCTGGTCAGCATTGTAATGTCTGGATTATCAAATGCTCAGGTATTATTATGACTGGATATAGTGCTCAAGGTTTGTGATATATCATGAATATAATTTATTGCTCATTTTTTGTTTTTCATCACTTAATGTTTCTTGCTCAGTTGTTGCAATAAATGGTTACATACTACTGTACATATATTGTATCTACTGAATCTGCATAGCTCATTTGTTCTGTTGACAGGATATATAAAGTTCAAAGTGATGTAAGAAATGGATATGTACTGTTCAGGTGTTGCTATGAGAGAGATATGTTGCACACTGTAATAATAGCTCAAGATTTGTAGAAATTGTATATATATAAATACATAGGAAAGATAGAGACTGTTGAGGTTTAGCGATAAATGAATACATGCAGTGCTCGCATGTTATTACCAAACAGGTACAGTAATAACTGAATAGGTATATTGCTAAGGTTTTTGTTGTATCAGGGTATATGTAGCTTGCATAACTGGGTGAAAAATTTTTGCTCAGGTATTGGGTGCAATTGAGCACCATGGTCATCGCATTCGAACCTTGTTGATGGATGTGGACCAAGGGAATGCTGACAACCGGGAAAAAAAATGCTTGCAAGGTGAGTGATATTACACATGTTTACCGTGCGAGCGGAATGCTTTGAAATTTATGCACAGTATTAAAGCTACATATCCCAGAAGTTATTAAATTCATTGATAATTCACCTGTTAATTTACTCAGTGTCAGTGTCTGTGTTTTGAAAGTTATACCAAGTGACAAAGTTACAGATCTCACTTGTGATAGATCCAATACAATTCTTATGTTAATCATTATGTGTCTGAATGTATGGTTTGAACTTTGCACAAAGTATGGAAGCAACAGATCCCAGTATGTTATGAATTATGCCCATATTCAACTATTTATTTATTGATATTTTTGCTGTCCCAATCTCTGTGTGCCACCTCAGATGCAGTGCACCTACGCCGCTCATTCCGACACCCCGTCCACAGCCACAGTCAGGTTGGCCCCACTGCAGCCCCTGCACCGGCAATCCACAGGGAGCAGTCAGTGTCAAGTCGTCAAGAGGCAACCCACCAGAGGAGACACTGCACTGCTGCCGAGTCACTTCGGTGGTGTTCAGTGGCGCCTGTTCTGATCTAACATACGCAGGACACCACCTACTAAGCTCCCTGCTGACGAAAATAATTGTGTAGTCACGGAGCCGGCGTGAGTGAGCTCTCCCTCTGGAGGGTGCCACCACGTCCGTCCAACGACAGCCCCAATGGGGACTCGCAGATACCGGTGACCCGACAGAACCAAACCAGGCCACAGACATGGAGAGGACATCGAAACTGAGGTCACCATGAGAGCAGGGCATGAAGGGCCATAGAATTTGAGACATTTTTTTTATGCTGATCAATGAGAATGAGGATTAAGATGATGCTCCGGATTTCCATTTCGGTTTGAGACTACATGACAGGACTGTACTCTACTCTACACTTCCTTTCATAATATATCCCGGCGTCAACCATGCCTGAGAGATACAGGCACCTGCAGTGTTGGTCAGGAAATTTGAGCAACACTCTCAGAAATGCATCCGTTAAGTGGATGAAACTTGACTGTGTGGTCCCAGTCTTCCCAACTGTGTCTGCAGCAAACTCAGCTCTGGGTATGAGCCGGTCAGGGCAGAAAAACCCACATGAATCTGATGGGATTTGAACCCACAACCTCCCAGCTGGGAGTCCACGACGCTAACCACTTTGCCACTTTGTCAGTGTTTATACTTGGAACTTGCACAAAGTGTGTAGGTTACGGATTCCTCCTGTGTAATGAATTGAGAAAAGGCATACAAATAAGATACGTTAATGGATATGTTAACGTCACATGTCTGTGAAAAAAAAGAATTCGTAATGATTTTCAGGGAGAAAGGTGGGGTGGGAGGGGCCAGGGGGCATGATTTTATGCAAAATATATGGAGCTACAGGCCCAAGAATAAAGCCAGTTAAAATTAAACAGCATTGTTATCTAAATCCAGAAAGGGGAATTATTTGAATGAAGCAGAAAGAAGATAAACAGTTCACAGCTGAACTCATCAGAAATGGTCACCGAGACGAATACAAACTTAAATGATTAAGACTATGGAAGACCACTCGAGAGAACTCATGCCTCTGTGAAGGTCAAGTGGATCCTAGATCTGCTGTGTTTGATTCAGATCTGCCCAAGAATGAAAAACCAGGGGAAAAAAGTTTGCGAGTCTTTTGGTATGCTTTTACTTCTCTGTTTAAAACATCCATAGCAAGTCGGTTTTCAGCATGTAAGCTTTTACCTTTCTGTTTAAACTTCCATGAGCAAGTCGGTTCAGCAGGTAAGCTTTTACCTTTCTGTTTAAAAGCTTCCATGAGCAAGTCGGTTCAGCAGGTAAGCTTTTACCTTTCTGTTTAAACTTCCATGAATGGGTCGGTTCAGTAGGTAAGCTTTTACCTTTCTGTTTAAACTTCCATGAACAAGTCAGTTCAGGAGTCAGAATAAAATGTCATTTTCTACCAGAGCAACTATTGTGGATACTGTTGGAAAGAGTACCTTGTGGGTTTTTTTGGGTTGGTTTGTTTTGTTTGAATAGGACAGAGACATAATATGGCTCACAAAAGCTGTGAATATTAATGGAAAGTTTGAATATTCCATGAAAAGCTTTTACTTGGTTTATATTGACCCAGTTTGTTGATGGTTACTTCTTTGAGAACGAAATCATTTTTCTGTCAGAGGAACTTATTGTAGAAACTGGCAGAAAGAGTATCTCGTGTGTGTGTGTGTGTGTGTGTGTGTGTGTGTGTGTGTGTGTGTTCAAATAGGATATAGAAATGCTAAATCTCAGAAAAGCTGTGATTATCATGGGAACATTTGAATATTCCATAAAATTATATTACTTCACAGATGTTGATCAGTTTGTAGAGATTCACTTCTGTTAGACCAAAACAATTTTCTGTCTGAGGATCTTGTTGTAGGTACTGACTGACAGAGTGACACTTGTGTTTTAAAAAGAAGAAAAAAGGATATACAAACGGCTCAGAAAAGCTTTAATATTATTAAATTGGAAATGAAATGAGGCAGGGAACAGTAAACAATAAACAGTAAACAAGTGGGGTAGTTTTTTGCTCCCATAAGGAAACCTAACACAGAGCAACTTTTATTCAAGACTGGCACAGCCTTTCAAACTTGAATAAATTTGTATTGCCTGCTCCGAGGCCTTTCGTCCACTGGGTCGGAGCAGGCAATACAGATATATCTGTCCTCAAAAGGGATTGCGATGGTTCTCTTATGCAGCTAGTGAAGACTTTTCATATCTACAATATATTTTCTTAAATTCATGTTCCCAGTTTCTCCATCTTCAACCTTCCACCCCCTCCACCACCTTCCTTAAGTCCAAAGTTTTGCCAAGTTATTACTATGAAGACAATTAAGTTGTTGGCCTGCGCTTGTTCCCCCCCCCCCCCCCCCCCCATCCCCCACTATTAGATTGTTCGTCTTTGTATTGTCTGACTTTATTCAAGTTTGAAAGACTGTGCCAGTCTTGAATAAAAGTTGCTCTGTGTTAGGTTTCCTTATGGGAGCAAAAACCCCACTTGTTTACTGTTTAATATTATTAGAAAGCTTGAATATGCCATGAAAAAGTATTACTTCATAGACATTGATCAGTTTGTCGATAGCCCACGTTCAGTGGAAAATGTGTAACTATGTTGATGAACAGATCATAGAGCCACCATTTAATCCAGATTTTCTACATGGATCAGCATCAAACTTTGAAAGGTTTGTCTTTGGGCCACATTTTATCTTTCCACCAAAACCTATTAAAAATTACAACGTAGTTCGAGCGCGCAGTCTTGTAGACAGTGAAACAAACGGAAGGGGGTGAAACCCTAATGTCTTTGATGGAGATAATGACGTAATATTGTTGAAGCTGTGATGACAAAAAAATTTGTGTGTGTGAAGATTCACAAGGAATTCTAGCAGTTCATTAGATTCATTCACGGAATTATTGTCCAAGTATTAGTCTGTATTTATGAATTGACTCGGCCTTGATTTCAGGCTCTGAACAGTCTTGCCAAACGCAGGGAGCGGAAACTAACATCACTGGCCATTCGCTTCGCCGGGCAAAATCCTTATTTCTACGCAGGGCAGGAGTTTGTCGTTGAGCTCAAGCTTCTGTTTTAACCGTATTGGGGACAGTTTAGAACCCTTCAGCCTTCTCACTCATGTTGACCTCAGTGGACTAGACATTGCTTTAGATGACTCCTTGTTTGATATTTTGGCTGACAACCACCCTACACTGGAGTTCCTGAACATTCAAAACCGAAGCCTGGTTTGCAAAGTCAGCCCCAGATGCATGAAGCATCTTGTCGCACAGTGCAAGAAGCTGCAAGATCTCCGAGTCTTCCATCTAAGTTTAACCGATGACATCTGATTGATATTGCTGAGCAATGTGAACCCCGTCTGCAGCATCTCTCCATCATTTTTAGACGGGAGACCAAGTATGCTGTGGACCTGTCTTCCGAGGCCTGGTCCAAGCTGGTCAAGAAGATTCCATCACTGCGTGTCACCCTCGGCTTTGATCACACCTGCCCGCTCAACAGAATTGGTGAGGTGATGAAGCCGGAAATTCCGGTGACGGAACTGCGTCTGGAGACCTTCACACGCATCTACGAAGAAGTGAACCTGGCCACGAGCTTTTACCACAAAACGCTGGAGAGGCTGGTCCTCCAAACGCGCTTCTTCTCAGAGGAGCTGGATCGGGCCCTGTTGAGGCTTGCACAGAACTGTCACCGCCCTGAACTCCCTGCTGGTGTACTGCATAGTGAGCCAGAGCATCATCGACCAGATACTGGACCTGCACCCAGAGATGAGGAAACGGAGGTCTTTCATTCTCAAGTCCACCATGGAAGAAGGGCCCTGGGTTGTAGGGGCTGAAACTAACGAGGAAGCAAGGGAGAGACTGACTGAATGTCAGGGACAATAGGTTGGAGTTTTAGTACAATGTGGTGATAATACAAAAGTAAATAGCTGTATATAGCATAAGTGAATTTGTTCCTGTTGTCACAAACGGTCCCAGCCGTGGTGCCAAACATTTGTACAAACTGATAGTCACTTGATTAGTATTTAGGTACATTGAGATGAAAGTGTATACTTTTTGACCATTATTTTACTTATCAAAATGAAAGGAAAGCAGAAAGTGAAAAAGAGGAAATGACATTTTTAAAAAAGTCAGCGCGATTCAGTTTGTTTTTACCAGAATCTTATGATCAGTTTAAAGCCAACCACTGGATGGAAGAATGAATCATGAAGTACTATTTTAACACACAGGCAAGTTTCTTATCATGTAGAAAAGAAAATAATTCAAAGTTTTACCTTTCATCCAATTTCCACCCTCCCCTCTCTGCGCGCCAACCCCCCCCCCCCCCCCCCCCCCCCCCCCAAAAAACACACAACCCAAAAAAAAAAAGGAAAAGAATGATCAGTTCTGTAGAATACACAAACTGGGGGATGGGGGGGAATATGTACAACTTTCCAGTGTCTTAATTAAAGAAAAAAAAAAATTTTACAATGTTTATCCATACTTTTCCCCCCACCTGGTATCATTGCCCAGAAATGAAAAACAGATCTCCCAGTGCAGTAATAAACAGATTGTTGTTGTTGTTGTATATTTTGGGCTTTGAATCAGGATGATATTCATCACCAAGGGCATTCATACTGCAGTGTTTGCATGGCTGTTGATTTCTTTCTGTTCCATAGTTTCTTGTCTGTCTCAGGAGGGAGTTTGTGACTACTACACCCCATGTTTGATGAGTTTGGCAATGTCTGAGAGATTATATTTGAATGATGTTCTCTTTGAAACCAGTTTCTCTCTCTTGTCAGTTACAGTAACATTAACTATTGTTTTCGCAAAGCTTCCTTCCATAGGGGGAACTGTTTCTAATTCTCGTGGAATGATAGCTGAATAATTCTGCAAAGTGCTTCTCTATGAATGAAATATGTCCTGCCCAAGCACTCTTAGTAAGTGTCTGCTTTAAAATTGTAAGCCAAAAGGAATGCCTCTAACATGTTGTAAATGATCAGTAAAGCTGTACATTACAACAGAACAAGTATCTTTTGGTTATAAACAATATCATGAAAACTGAATAGTTCCACATTTTGATCAAAACAGAGATTTCTCCAAAGACCAAGTGAGTTAATATTTTGATCTAGTCTGCATAATTATTTAAAAGATTTCAGTCGAAACTATTCCAAAATCATCATGTCTCATACCCCCAGATCTCACAGCCATGAAGTAAATCTGAAGTTAACATTTGTTGAAAAGATCAAAAACTGCATTGCTGGAAAGTTGTTGATTCCTAACTGTATAACAATGCAAACATGACCTTTTGTGCTTGATCTATGAACACTTAAAAAAATCCATTGTGATTGGAAGTTACTCTAAACTGCAATGCCAAGAATAATTATTCAGAACATTGTTTAATTTAGAATCTTGTTGCAAAGTGAAACGACTGCAGGCGGAAATCTAAACAAATCTTAAATAAATGTCAGCGAACCGCCCAGAGAAACGTGGACAAACGAGTCACAAGACAAACCACAACGCGTTTCAACCTCTTAGGTCTTCTTCAGGTGCAACAAACATGAAACAAATAACGAAAATGCACTTAGCTTTGATCGCTTCTGTGTTCAGCGCAAGAAAGAAGGCATTGAATGAAAACGAGGCTGTTGGAAGGGAAATAATGTGCGAGTCAAAAGTCGTAATGATGATAATATTACTGATAGGAATACTAATAATGGTCAAAATATTATATATATAAAAAAAAGAGACAAGATTACTACCAGTCTTGTGTCAATAAGTAGGTATGGGAGAAAGGAGAGTGGGTTAGAGGATTCTTAAACAGCAGGGTTGCCGTGGCAACAATCCCGGAGGCTAAGGCGATGGTGAAGTGTGTGTGTGCGTGTGTGTGTGTGTGGTTGTTAGTGTGTGTGTGTGTGTGTGTGTGTGTGTGTGTGGATATGTGTGTGTGTGGTTATCAACATTTCCACAACATATGCATAGGAAAGAGGGAAGATGGAACAGGAGTACATGTTGAAGAAATAGTGAATGAAAATAAAAAAAATAAAAGAAAAACCAAATGAAGTGAGGGAAATGGAGTGGACAAGTATCTGAATAAACAATAGACTGATGTGAAAAATAGAGAGGGTGTGGTGAGAAGGGAAAGAAAGATAGCTATAAGTTATGTATAAGGTAAATAGTGGATATATGGTAGTATGTGTGTGTAGTGGGAAGATATTGTGGGCTGAGACTGAAGTGATGGGTTGGTTGGTACATGTAACTTTAAGGTGTTGATGGTAAGAGGGTGGAGGGAAGAAGGGGATGGGTTTATATACTGACTGGGGGGTGGGGGGGGGGGGGGGGGCAACATATTCACACCATATTCACACCTATACACACTCTCTCTCTCTCTCCCCCTCTCTCTCTTCCCCCTCCCCCCCCCTCTCTCTCTAAAAATTAAGTTATTGTTTCTAAGTATTATCATTATTTATTAATTCTACAATTATGGCCGGCAATGGGATTAGTGATAATAGGACATAATGCTTAGAAGCATAAAGGTGAAAATGACTGACGGTAATAACAATGACATCAGTGTTGTTGTAAATTAAATGTAGTGATGTAATGATGTTGATGAAGAGAACAGTAAAGGTAATGATATGATGATAGTGATAAAGTAATAAAGGTTTTAAGTAATATACCCTCTTACCATCATCACACCTTAAAGCGGTGGTAAGTGCAGTAACACTAGCGGAAATAAAGGCGCCAGGAAAGGAGAGGGAACGACCAGCGATAAATAGAATAGATAGAATCTTGATCCATGCATTTAAAATCTGCTTTAGTTGTAGAATTGATTTCTAACTTCCATGTCTGACTAAACTTGTAATGTACAGTTTAAGCTTTATTTCTATTAACCTTTTACCAGATGAGGATAACAAAACAGTATCATCAGCATCAGCAGCATGTAACAAACAAACAAACAAAAAAGCAGAGGAGGTACACAGTTGTATTTCAAAGCAATTTGTTATCAGCTTTAACCCTGCTGTTTAAGCTGAAAAAAAAAGGTTTTCTCGCTTTGTCGTATTGCTCACTCAGATAAGCATTTACTAAATGTGCATGCACACATACACATTTATACAAACACAGAACAAAACTGGTCACTCCTAACTACTTCTTATGCCCATAATGAGTACAGTTAATCTGTCATCTTAAGTACAAATATGTTTTTTAGAAAAAAGTATACCATCTACATGACAAAACTGTCATAAATTGAAAAAGAACAACTGAATGAACTGATAATTTATTATTTCCAGTTATGATACATTTGTTGCATGAATATTAAAAAACGATATATATATAATCAGAAAATTGTTTTAAAGATACGACATTCTAAACATCTCTGTTGATTTCATGGTGTGCTATTCTGAAGTCATCAGCTCACAACGCACTTTGTGTATAGTGTGACTGTGATGTGTAGTGGGTGATTTCTGGGGAGGTCACGTGTGATACTGGTGCTAGAAATCCAGTCTTCCTCTGTCCAACACAGGCCCAAAGGGTCAGATCAGCTGACCCTAGGCGTACTTTGAGCTGTCACAGCACACTGTTTTTACTCCAGTGTGGATAGTCATGGAGACTTTCTTAGCAGAGCAGTTGTTAACATGTTGACATATGTGGCTTCATTTCTGACCTCCAGCATGATGTCTTTGTGTGTGTTCTTTTCGTGTTGTCAGTGCCTCTCTCAGCAACCTTTCAATCTGTACATCATGCAGTATATTGTGAATGTATTTCAATTCACTAAGGAAATGATATGCAATTGCTAAAGCTGAAATATTGTTCTGTTGTTTGATCAGCGCCTTTCTTTAATAGACATGAACATTTGAGTGTCTTGTATACTGTGAAGAGCTTTGTGGATGATCGAATCTTGCAGTATTAATTTGACATGCATTGACTTTGAAACATACTTTTCATGTATTTGATCTTATTTCATTGTTCTCTGATCCATTCTTCAAATTGACCGATGATAGTCATATTTTGTACAGTGTTAATCTGAGACATGTTTGTATTTTATATTGTTTATACGCTAATATCATTATCTAAGTATCTGAATCCGTTCATCTCTGTTCTCTGCCACTGAATGATGTTTATTTTAGTGGCAAGTTTTATTAATAGATTCATAATATTGGTCACATTCAGATTCATCTAGATAATGCATTGCTTACAGTGCTAGTTGCATGACTGTGATGCTGCTTTCATAAAACAATGAACAAAAATTACTTGATTGTTCTTTCTGTAAAAGAAGGTTTTATAGACGAGTTGCAGAACTAAATATATATGTAATTTTTTTTTAGTAGACCAAGTGGCACAATTTCTGTTTGTACAACTTCCACAGACACTGGTTGAGATATCACCAAAGATTGGGAGAATGCTGATACACACCATTATCTTTCTTTCTGCGCTTTCCATGACTGGTGCTGCACAATATCCCATTCTACCTTGTACCCATTTTCCCAAGAATATACCATTAGAAGAGTCCGATTTGCACAAAGTACAGTCGACATAATGAGGCCCATGGCTTCAGACAGAGGGCAATGAAAGTAAGCTTATGTACCTGGTCGTGCAAAACTTTTTGAAAATGGGCTTAGATACTCAGTTGGTAGGAAGGTTTCTTTCTTTTTTTTTATGTTTGTTTATTTTCTTCACACATTTCTTATCTATTTCAAGCTGCTGCTTCTTGGACATTGCTGAAGTAGAAAATGATTTAGAGTATTTTTTTTCATCTAGTATTTTACTTTTTCACATGAAGAAATCATTTTTCTTTCATTAAAAAAAAAAAATGTAGCCTCCATAATCCTTAGCTTTTCCCTCTCTGCTCTTTTTGCTTCATCGATTCCCACTCAGCATGCACGTCTGTATGATCAATTAGTGATGGACGTTCCCTTGCGGAATTTCATGATTCGATGTTCAATACAGAAATTCAGCATCGAGTAAGGGATGCACATGCTGTACTGAAATAACAGGCTCACGGATTGTGAATTGTTTTGTTCTTTCAAAAGTCAACTCGGATCCTGTAAAGATGGCCATGTGGAAAAGTGAACATATAAATATTGAGATTAGCTAATGAAGTGGAGAAAGTGCTGGATCCAAGGTCTTGCCTTGCACAGGGTAAGCTTGTGTCCTTCTCCTTCTTCCCTCCCTTGCGAGTCACTGGGGTGCTGCATGAAGAACAGATCACCAGGTTCCTCCAGCTCTATCGGTCGAGTGTGAAGACTTGGGTCTCTTCAGATGTTTCACCTGCCCATTCTGACTGTCATCATTCCATTTTTTTCTCTGTTGTTCCCCCCTCCATCCCCCCCCCCCCCCCCCCCCCCATCCCCAGTCTCTATCCCTCAGTAGTTCCCTGAACACCAGGGGTGTTGGATCGTGTTAAATGACGATGTCAACATCGTTTTCCTGACTAATATGAGCAGATCATTGTATGGTTTTACCTGCAGATTTGATCCTCCTGTTCCTAGGTGATATAATCAGTGTATCTGATGTTCACTATCTTGGTCTCTGTGAGGATGTTGAGGGCTTGAAAGTTCTGTGTTAGGAACTTCCCCTTTTCTATCACACTCTCATCGACTCTTTTTCCAACAGGTATTTTTTTCTCTTCCTTTACTGTCTGTTTTTTTTTTCCCCCAGCCTTTTTGGATCATTCTCCAGTCTTTGTTCCGAAAATTCATACACATCTGTGTATCTGATAACCATTTATGACATGCTAGTTTTTTTAGTCGTAATCTTGTGTTTAAGAAAAAAAGGGCCAAGGTTAAAGATAATAGCTTAATGGCAGAAGGGCAGTGAACTGTTACAGGTTCATCTTTTCTAAGGCACAGTGTGATGGAGGGCAGGGCCCAACTCTCTCCTTCCACCGCCTTTGACCTTTCCTGAACTGAATCAGGTACCCATTACTGCTGGATGGACAGAGAGGATTTTCAAGCTTGAAAAATCCACTCCCACTTGAGGTTTAAAGTAATAACTGTCACCTGTGCAGGCGAATGCTCTAACCATTTGACTCTTGGCCTCTCTTGCCTGGTGAGTGGGTAGTGAGCATTGAACAGATTGTCTAGGGTGGACACTAGCGGTGCATTCTGAAGTGTCTGTCTGCCCGTATGACATTTCAGTGTATTTTGTGTGCATTCAAATGTTTTTCATAATTACCAGCAAATGTGGTGAAGAGGTTAGCGCTGTGGACTCCTGGCTGAGAGGTCATGGGTTCGAATCCCATCAGAGTCATGTGGGTTTTTCTGCCCCGACTGGCTCCCACCCAGAGTTGAGTTTGCTGCAGACACAGTTGGGAA
Organism: Conus betulinus; assembly: GCA_016801955.1. Lineage (NCBI taxonomy): Eukaryota > Metazoa > Mollusca > Gastropoda > Neogastropoda > Conidae > Conus > Conus betulinus. Next base: position 189,802 of record JADBJO010000004.1, on the reverse strand, counting down.
GACTGGGACCACACAGTCAAGTTTCATCCAATTAATGGATGCGTTTCTGAGAGTGTTGCTCAAATTTCCTGACCAACACTGCAGGTGCCTGCATCTCTCAGGCCTGGTTGACGCCGGGATATATTATGAAAGGAAACGTAGAGTACAGCCCTGTCATGTCGTCTCAGACCGAAATGGAAATCAGTAGCATCATCTCTTAATCATCCTCATCAATCAGCATAAAAAAAAAGTCTCAAATTCTGTGGCCCTTCATGCCCCATAGTGACCTCAATTTCAATGTCCTCTCCATGCCTGTGGCCTTGGTTTGGTTCCGTTGGGGTCACTAGTATTGGCGAGTCCATGGAGACTCTCGTTGGACGGACATAGTGGCACCCTCCCAGAGGGAGAGCTCACTCATGCTGGCTCCACGACAAAGCAATTATTGTCGCCAGTACAGGACTTAGTAGGTGGTGTCCTGCATTTGTTAGATCAGAACAGGCGCCACTGAACACCACTGAAGTGACTCGGTGGCAGTGCAGTGTCTCCTCCGGTGGGTTGCCTCTTGATGACTTGACATTGACTGCTCCCTGTGGATTGCCGGTGCTGGGGCTGCAGCGAGGCCGACCAGGCTGTGGCTGTGGATGGGGTGTCAGAATGAGTGGCGTGGATGCACTACCTCTGAGGTGGTGCAGAGGAAGGGACAGGAAAAAAAAAGAAAAAAGTTTTCATAATTTCTTTTTAATGATTTTGTCAAATCTTGGTGCAAAAAACTTCAGGGGCATGCTCAGCACAGCCTAATTCTGCATGCTGCAAGACGCCAGTTCGTTGAAGTACCAAAGTACCATGCCATGAACTGCTTTAATTGTTTCTTTTCAGGATATGATTTTCTTTTCTGATGATCTGATTTGATTATGATGTGACCTGCCCCCCCCCCCCCCCCCCCCCCCCTGAGTCTGACAGCTCTGACAAAAGGCTCAGAGTGGTTGACTGGCCTATCATGGGCTAAAACCTGATTCATGGCAGACCCCTTTCTACTGGACCAAAAGTGATGATCCCAGTGCTAAAATGTTTTCAAGAAAGAATCGACCAGAGCCCCAGTGTACTGTAGTAAGCCTCATAAGAGAATCATTGACGACAAGCCAATGTCTTTGGCAAAATTTCGTACACCCTCCCCTCCCTCTCCCCACACACTCATTCATACACACATGAAAAAAAAAGTGGTGACACAATACTATGAAGACATATAATACTTTTCCAAGAGAATGTAATCGGCAATTTTACAACAGTTATCAAAAACAAGACAACCAGATTTTGCTCATCTGCTTTATTTGAAAGTTCTATCAGTATCGCTGCTCATTATTATAACATCCATTCACCAAATTTGAGTAGTACATCTGACACAAGAGCTGCTTCACACCATTTCTACTATTGTTCAGGAATGGGAAAGTATTGCAAAGGTATGATATGTCCGCAGTCAAATAAGGCAACAGGAAATCAGCGCATTATTCATTTAATTATTTCTTCTTCACTCATTCCCCCCATTCCCTCATCCCCCAGAAAAACAGGAAAAAAGTAAAAATAATCCTGCACAATCCATGAGTGCTTTTGCTTGTTACAAGCTCTCAAGCTTTTCAAAATGCAAAAAGTCATTCTCTTGTAATGAAGGCATTAATCTTTGTAGAGAAGATGGACCCCCAAAAGTACAGACAACGTGATACAAGTAAATTGTAAAAATGGAAGAATCAGAGAAAAAAGCTCCTCAAAAATAGATATATGTCACCTTTGACCTCTCATGAAACTGTCAAGTCATAAATGATTTTCCATGTCTAGTGTTCTTTATTTTCCTAAGTTAAATCACCCCCAGACCAGTGCTTTGTCAAAATCAGATGATTGAAGGAAGCAAGTTCAAACCGTATGTTGTTGTCGTACCCTGGCTAAAAGACTCCAGGGATCATCTGAACAGCTGAAGTAAAAAAAGCAACGATTGCATCCCTCTTGTTAAGTTATTTCTCTTCATGTACTGCTAGTGAATTATAACATTCTTATGACACTGTTTACCATTCTATTCCAGTTACTTGTATTAATTCATTAACAGCTCCATTCTGGACTCCAGTCTAACTGTAACTGTTCTTTGTTCCTGGTTTGGGTATTCACTGGTTAAAAAAAAAGTCATTCCAACTCATGCACATGTATTTTTCATATGACTTATAAAAAAAAAAAAAAAAAAAAAAATCAACCAGTCATACACAACACCTTGTGCTGACATATCCATTCTCTTGTTCTTTTTGAGGATAAAACAAGACTGGCAAAGAAAAAAGGAAAAGATCCTTTCCTGCCTGGTCTGTTGTGCTTTTCTCCTTGGGCCATTTACACCCTGGATCCTGCAGTCTTTCTAACCATGCCAAACAATAAAAAAAGGTAAAACTATTGGTAAAAGAATATTTTGAGAATACTCAAGTTTCTTTCTTGGTCCTCAACAATGGTGACATCATTATTGAAGCAAGCAGTCTGCTTCCCCCCCCCCCCCCCCCCAAGGCCTCCCCTCCTTCCCCCCCCCCCACAAAAAAGAGGAGATTAACCCCCCCCCCCCCCCCCACACACACACACACACACACACACTTTTCCACTTGCTTTAAGCTTTCACTGAGTAGCAAGAGTGGTGGAAAAGATGGAGGTGCTATTTCTAGCTTGAAGGAACAGGCACAACAGACCTTGAAGGGCAGAACTTTTTCTTGGCCATTCCCTTCTTTTCAAGCTGAGAAAATGTCTGCTCAGTTGTGAGGAGCATCTCGCAGTGACAGATCAGTTCTACTGGTACATGCATTCTATGTAAAACTATAACAGTGATAACCTCAAGCAATCATAAAAAAGATGACACTATGTTTAAAAAAAAAAAAAGGACTGTATATACAAAATATACGAAACTTTAGTAGCAAAACTATACATATAGCTTTGTGAGCAAATGTGCTTAAAAAATGAAACGGTACAAATTAGTTAAGAAGCACACAGAAACTTACTGTGAACATTTTTTGTTCATAATCATCTACAATTGCTATGTGCCTTCCAACCGGATAACTAAACGTAATACTGCAACTACACAAGTGAAGAAGCATTGACGATCAAGAGGATGATATATTGATAAGAACGCAATTTTGATTGACAGTATTTCAATTTTTTTTTAGAAAAAGGGGGATTGAGAGAAGAAGGAGGTATCAAAAACATTCTCAACATAACAACAACAAAACGTAGCAAACAAAAGCACCAAACAACAACAAAAAATATTATCCTTGATAAGAGAGAGAGAGAGAGAGAGAGAGAGAGAGTGTGTGTGTGTATACGTCTGTATCATGTATGTGTGTCGCACTTGAACTTCAAAAGTAACATTTTCTTTTTTTTTTTTTCTCAAAGCAGAAAGCAATCTGAGCATTATGTCAACAAATGTTACAGAAGCAAAACACACTGTGAGAAATACGCACAACACTGTATAGAACACACATGCAAAAACAAGGCGGGCAGAGAGTATGGCTGGTGGAAGGAGTTAAACAAATCACAATGTGCAACAGACGTGCGCACAAGAGCAAGGCTTGGTAGACAGTTATGGAGATCATGTGGACAACAGAAAGGACTGATGCAATCATGCAACCACTACACAGAATAGAACACATATGACTGAACAATGTTGATGAGGGGAAAAATGTTAACAACCTATGAAACAGATAACTGTCAAATCAATTCATATAATTGTATCTGTACCCAGAAATTCTTGCAGCCATCTTGTTTCTAGTCAAAACGCAGTGTCTGGCCAGAAGAGTAACATAATGAAGGAACCCATCTACAAAATGTAGAAATCCTTATGTGTATTTTTTTCTTACCAAGTTGTTGATGTGGGTCCATCTTAACAATGTCCATCCTCTGAAACTAACTGATTGTGACAATCTCACACCTTCCCCTCCCCATCCAATATGTCTTTGAATTTAGGAACCAGGATGTTTGTATTTTCATCTTTTACAATGCTGCTTTTAAACTATGCGCACTGGGATGTACAAATTGAGAACGAAACATTTTCAGATCTGTACCGACTTTGAGGTTCCTCCTGTCTGAATCCACAAGCTGCAAAGTGGATACTGTTGTGCAGACAACGCGCTGGTCATACCTACAGTACATAATCTTAAATTCTCAATGGTGAGAAGGCTCCATTGTGCATTCAGTGTGATGAACTACTCAGAGTTAACCTTTGACATTTGTTGCCTAACGTTTTGCTGCTATACATCAAGGGTCTCCAGGGACCCACGATTTTCAGAGGAATTAAAACTTGCTGTATGGCGTTTTGTTTGCTCCCTTGTGTGATGACAAAAGAAAACAACGTTTAGTACAGATGCAAGGCCACACTTCACCGACAAAGTAAAAAAAGAAATTGTGGAGGTCACTTAAAAACCAACTCAGTTATCAAGAGAAAATCATGACTGTGGGTCATCTAATACCCACGACGCATGGTGAATATTAAACATCCTACTGAGTGTTGCGATGTATATGACAACAGGCACAAATATTTGACTGCAGATTCCATGAAAACCTCTTCTGAGGTTCGATGCCATTTTCTGTAATTCATTGAAAGATCAATAATTTTTCATTTGATCTGATTTTAAACATGGTTGGTGATAAACACTGTATTATTAAAGCATTTTTGTTACAGAAACTTGCTTTTGAATTTTAGTCTTAACGTTCTAGTTTTACACAGACCCATTTTCAACTTGCTTGACAGCCCTGCTGTCTCTCAGATTGACCGATTCATCAACAACATGACTCTACTTGGCTGTTTCATGTTTTTTTTTTACCCAATACTTCTTTAGTTATCTATCAAAGAGACCAAAGCTCATAATTTGGTAAAAGATCCATCCACACTATCACATATTAAAAAGACCCCTACTTTCTCCATTCTTTTTGTATAGGCCAAAGAAAAAAAAAAAAAAAAAAGAAATCCCCTTTTTCATTACAAGATCAGTGATAAAATGGAAGTAGAAAGAAAACCTATTTCTGATTTTTGTTCTGCAACCAACTTGCATTAATATGAATTTGTATTCTTCGTGAAACAGGAATCCTAATTTGAGTCAATGTAATACATGCAGATTATCAAACTGAGAGTATCTCTATTTTCCAGCGAAGAAACTGATTACACATCACGACTCATAAATGAATGAATAAATGAGTTATGTCATGAGTTTGGTATTTTTACTGATGAAATGAATTTACAAAAAAAAAAAAAAAAAAAAAAAAAAAAAAAAGTTGCTTGAAGTGCCTCGTACCCTTCACCTTCCCTCCTTCCCCATCTCTTCTTCTTGAAAGACATGCAGTCAGTTAAACAAAACAGTATAAATACTAAATATCAATGGAGTTTAAATTCATAAAAAAAGTCATGTTTAAATAAAAAAAGAACCAAAAAAACAACAGAACTTGTGATCAGTGCACATGAAGGCAAAACCTATTGAGAGAAATGGGAAAAAAGGAAAACAGAAAGACACAAAAACAAAAATCAACGACAAAATGCTTTGCAGTGAAAGCCAGAGAAAATGGAAAATGCATTTGATTATGTAAGTATCTCATCTAAATGCTGTAAACCAGTCATTTTGCCACCCACATCGGGATCAAACCATCCAGTCTCTGTTTTCTAGAGCACAAAATACAATACTACATCACCATACAACGTTCAGCATAAAAAAATGATGAAATCGCGCCACAGGGAGAAAGAAAAATGCAGCGAAATGGAGAGGGCTTGGAGAACCCACTCTGACAATGACATGACAGCTTGGCAGGTAGCAAGGGCTTCCTACAGATGTTGGTGCAACACATCCCCCTGCATCCCCACCGTACAAACCCCTATATAACCCCCCTCCCCCCTAATTCTCCATCAAAGTGTTTCTGAAGCAAGTAACATCAGAATATTCTGGCAAGGCCACTTATGGTGAAGGCTGCAACCTGGTTACTCATAAACATCAAAGGCATTCTGGTGGCTACACGCATTGTATGTCTCTCCTCTCTATGGGCTTGGAAACAACACAACAAAGGTACCCTGCAGACAGGAAGTTGCTTTCCTTTATTTGGCTTTATCCTCCTGACCGGCAGTACCAAACAATACTAACTGCTAACCCAGCTTTGGTTTACTCGTAACATGGCAGGAGATGGAGGAAGCACCAAGCACCCCCCCCCCCCCCCCCCTCCCCCCCCCCCCCCCCCCCCCCCGCCCCCCCCCCATTCACTCTGCTCACCCAAAACCTGACCTTCAGCAGTACCAAACAATACCAACTGCTAACCCATCTTTGGTTTACTCGTAACATGGCAGGAGATGGAGGAAGCACACCAAGCACCCCCACTCCCCCCCTCCACTGCCCCCCCCCCCCCCCCCCCCCCCATCACTCTGCTCACCCAAAACACGAAGTGTGGCCATTTCTTGTGAAGTGATCCAAATGCGTCCAGAGAGTGGTGGGGAGATGGAACCATGCATGGGAATTTCAGCATGAAAATGATGGACCGGGGAGGGGGGCGGCGGTGGGGTAGCGCAAAAAAAAAGAATGCAGCGAAATGGAGAGGGCTTGGAGAACCACTCTGACAATGACAAGACAGCTTTGCAGGTAGCAAGGGCTTCCTACAGATGTTTCTGCAGCATCCTTCTGCACCCCCCACCCTATTTCCCCATATAACCGTTTGGGATCAAAGTAAAAACACTACACTTACATGAACTGGTCCATACACATGGATAAAGAACTCTGCATGCCCTGACAATATAAAACAGAGAAAATCTGAAACAACATTCGTGACTCCTCCCTGCCCCCTTCTCTCTCGACACACAAAAACCCCCGCAAAAACTGGGCTGGCATAAAGCAACCCAAAGAACAGTTGCAGGTGGGAATCGTTCACGTGTTGTTTAAAACAGGTGTATCTGAAAAGTTTCCCTGCTACAAGAGAGACATATATATTTCCCCTTACTTATTTTCTTTTAAGTACAGCAACTTTAAACTCCTTACTGGTTGATGCCAGTTTGCTCTGTGGAGGATAGCCAAAGCTTCTTTATTACATAAATTTCAAAAAGCTATTGACAACTTACAGAGCACGGAAAATGGAAAATGTAGACATTGTTTACAGTTCTCTTAATTCACAGATCATGAAATGAACATGACTCAAAACAACATTTGTATCATGGAGACCATACTGATTATAATATAAAACAGCTTCATCTTGAGTGTTGCATTCTCCACATAAGGCTACAATCAGTAATGTTTTCAAGTATGATGAAGATTCTTAAACAGTCAAAAGTTTATGTTTGTCTACAATAACTTTGGAAATTTTCAAAACTGGCACTATACTATGCTCACATGAACAACAGCTTGAGTTCTGCATGCAAGAAAAAAAAACACCTGAAGATGCCAGAGGGATCCAGAAAAAAATGGTCCTCAACTGCTGAACCATCAAATCAAGTGCAATTCTGAGACAACATGGAAGCCTGCACTGTGTCAACATATGGTGCAGATACATGCAGATTTGTTATTTTCCTTTATGTGAAGACTTCACAATATAACAGAAACCAACCTTTCGTGTTATGGTTGAAAAACTTAACTAAAACCAGCAAAAAAACTGCAATTATGTTAGCAGAGATGGTCTTCCTTTATACAAAACAAACATGATTTACCAGGATAAAGTGAATATTTCCCACAGATGTTTCCTCTAACAATTTTGATTTAAAGATTATTTTGATGTTTTCAAGGAGTTTGCTATAATTTCAAGGAATACAACTGAAATTCGGAGTATCAAAGGCCCTTGAGGGCCGATCCAAACATAAGGGTTTTCAAGAAGATTCAAAGACTGTTCAAACCCAGGCACACATGCTCTGAAACGCAAACATGCATATATTCATTTGTAACAGATATACATAATTATTGCCACAAAGATTATGTCTACAATGCAAATGTGTTATCGCTTCAGTAAAAAACTGTAGGAAAATCATGTTTAGAAACCTTCAACTATGTTTCATTTGGTACAACAGACCTACTCCAGAAAAAAAAAACAAAAAAAAAAAACAGGGTAAAAAAATACCTCTCTTTCCATTGAAAGCAGAGTAATCTTTCCTCAGTTTATGTCAAACAAACAGATCTTGTGAGTCTGATATCTGTAGTGCAAACCAGGATAACAATCGACTGTCTGCATTACAAGTGTACTGTTTCACACTCTTGTTTTAGCATTTTCTCTTTCTGCTTGAACTGTTCACCTGATGGGGCAAAATTGCTTTGGGTGTGACCACCAGCAGAATCTGTCCCATGAAAACAATGGGGTCACTTTCACTGAATGCGAACTCTTACATGGATTACCTCCCTTGCTGACTTCCAAACACTGTCATTTCTCTGTCAGCATGTGAGCTGACCAATAACAGAACTGTTGTACATATATGAACAACCTTTTCATTGTAATATACAACTGGTCTTAAATTATCTTAAACTATATACAACTCAGATGAGGACAGTAACAGAATGAAAAAGCACTTTCATTACATACAACAACAAACCAAATTATAACTACAGAAGTAACAATGCCCTCTGAGACAATCTTAACTTTAAAACTGATCCTGACACAGTTTCTATGATCTGTTGTTTTAAAAGTCAAATGAACATGTCAGAATAGATGAGAGTGACAGACAAAAGTTTCACAACCTTTGTCTAACTGACCAGAATCAGAATAAAGTAAAGCTAGGTTATGATTTGAAACAAATGTATTTCAAAATCCTTTCAAATGTCTCTGAATAGATTAGTTACATCATTCACCATTTAATTCTAAATGCATGAATATTCATCATAGAAGACACTACCCTAAAAGTTAAGAATTGGCACTAGATAAATTCTGATGTACTCAAGAGTAATTCATCATTTTACACTGGAACAACACTTCGCTACCATGCTGTAAGACAGCCAGAGGAACTTGAATTTGCACAGTAGTTTTGCCAAACATTCATATCATGTCAACACCCACACAGTGACAAATATCAAGCCCCCTGGCACATATCAAAACACAACAAGGGTATAAGGATAGATTTTAAGTACCAACACGTTCAGAAGAAAGTGCTGCATGTATATATTTTTGAATCTCACTCAAATACATTACTAAGAGCTTATTCTGGTAGAGTGAAACACCACACGGATTGAGTCATACCACCCATATCATGCTATGCATGAAACAACATTCTGCACCCTCCAAAAACCAATAAAAAGACATTCCACTGGGCTTGTGAATAGCGAATCTTTGGATAAAAAATACCCATTTATTTTTCATTCCAATGTATATTCACAGGAAAAGAAGAAGAAAAATAAAAGAGCGCGAATAGTTTTAAAGAAATACCAGCCCAATGAATGATAGAAAAAAATATAAAAGATGAAAAATCTACCTGTATATTTGGGAATTTAACCATTTTCATGTGAAAGTAGTTTTTCAGTAAGAAAATGAGTGTTTTCATAAACACAAATATGTTTCCACAAAGAAAATCATTTTCATCAATTAGTGTTTCAACAAAGAAACCAGGTTTACACAAAGAAAATCTGTGTTTCCACAGAGAACATTACAGTGGTTACAAATCAAGCCAGAGAACACTAGGGTTTGCACAAAGCCAGTCAATGTTTCCACAGAGAAAAAAATGGCTGTACTAATGTTCTCAAGCAACTAAAAAGCACGTTTCGTTTGGATGGGGTTGTGCATACACTGCAGCTGGCAGGAATTCTGACCCCTTCAACCCCCCCCCCCCCCCTGCATCTCTCAAGGTCAACTGCAGTTTCTTATTACTGGCCCAAAGTACTGCCAATCATGCATGACTTGGCATCATCACCACAAGCTTGCTCAGGATGCTAAGAGAAACAGGAAAAAACAGGCTACAGAAACACATAGCAACAGAATGCCGACAAAAGAAACGTTCTCTGGGCAAAGCATATCAATCCGCAGCCAGAGACATAAAAACACCAAGGCAAAACATCAATGAGGTTCCAAAAAATGAAACAGAGGCACTTGTCTTTGAACAGAGGCAGTAGCTGCTGCTAGCAGGAAACCTCAATTAACTTTCAGGTGTCAGGATAGTGTGATATGCCTGAGTAACCCACCTCAGTGCTTCAGTGTAAGGCCTAAGCCCCTTACAGTGGTTAGGGGGATAAACTCACCTCTTCACTGCCCCACATCCTTCATGCTTTTCTATTTCTATGAGTAAACAATCTGCTTATCTTGAACACATGACCGTTTTTCTTTCAATTAACCTCCGAGATTATGGACTTTTTCCTTTAAAAGTGCATACTTAACGAAAAATTCCTCTGATCAATTCACCCTGGGTAATGACTGACTTAAGAATAACTAAAACATATATTGTGTAATGTATGATTCTTCAATGGGTTGAGACGATACACTGTGAGGCCCATGTGAAGTAGGCACTCAATGCACATTAATGAATGCATGACAATTATGTAGAGTAAATCCATGTCAAAGGTCAACAAAATCATGCAGTGAGAGAGATAAAATGTAAGTAGGTGATACCAATCTATAAACTCTCCCTGAAAAGAGCAGGCAGCCCTAATCTTAAGTAGGGAATCATGTTGAGACCATTTTAAGTAATACTAGAAGGAAGCCTTGATCTGGTGCGTGAATGACTATGATAAAGTGTGTATTCTTGACTGTGGCTATGTCTAAGTGGTAATTATTAAATGAATTCCTGTAGTTGTCTTTGTTTTTCTTCAGGGCATTAACAAATGACCAGCATATCAAAAAAAAAAAAAAACAAAAAAAAAAAAAAAAACTATCTTTGTGTTTCTTCAAGACGTAAACAGATAAATAGCATGATCCAAAAGATACAAAAATGAATGAGCACAAAATAAAGGCCCAGAACAAATTTTTGATGCTAGCTAAACGGATTTCTTTCTTGATTTATATGATTCAGCTTGACTTTGTTCATGTCCAGTTAAAAAAAAAAAACCCCCCCACAAACTTGACAGAATATATGTTAGATGTCTGCTGTCTTCACAGTGTCAGTAATTTTCTAATAAACAATGGTGAAACTCCCTCTAGTATTTTCTTCCATTCCTACTCAAATCAATCCTCTGTAAAGAAATGGGCAGAGAACCAGAGGAAGACAGTTGTTAAGTTTTGGAGATGAGTGAAAAGAATGAGAAAACCACAACAATTCATTTAACAATGATGTAAAAGGAAATGCTTCATCACTCTGCTAACTAGCCAAGGAGGAAGGCATCAGACATAAATAGGTAAACAATTCTGTGTGCTGTGAAAAGGCAGGCGCATGGATGGAAGGAGAGAGGTGGGGGGGGGGAGGGGGAGGGGAGGGGGGGGGGGGGGGGATCTCGAGCCTTGCTATCAATATCTTGAACAACAGTATAAGTCTCCCCAGTCACAATAACTACAGGTTGGAATAAACAACTTTCTACATCAGAACACTGTATAAGAACATGATCACAGATTAATGTAAGCTTCAGATGAAAAACGATTTTCATTTTCTAACATACACAAAAAGGACACATCCTGACAATTACATTTGGCATGTACCAAATGATAGAGCAACACATCTGCACAAACTATGCAGGTAAAACCAACTGCCATGCACATGAAAATGAACAAACCTGTAAGCTCCCTATTCATGCAAATATTTTCAAGGCTTGCTTTTCTTCTGATATGTACACCTTCAGGAAAAGTATACAAACAAAATCACCTTCGGCCGTATGTACAGTTGGAGGTCGGTCATTCACACATACAGCTGCACACACTTCAAAGTCGGTCACATATTTTTTCAGACACCTTTTCATGGCAGTCCCCATGAGTCTGAAGCAAAGAAAGAGAATTCATATGAAAGTTAAGAAATCTAAACATCAACTATCTGCTTCTCCAATGATTCACTGTACTTGCACAAAAAAAAACTTCCGTCATCTTTTTTTTTGGAGGGGAGGGTGGGGGATGGGGGGGGGGGGGGGGGGGGCAACTGTGCCACAGTTTCCTTTCAGCGCAGTACAAGGTCTAAACCTGTGTTCGTACAGTTCTTTTGATCAAAAGTTCAGACTTTTCCAGGACTTCAAAAATCATTCCCACATCAGGCTCCCTCACCACGCTCCCTCTCTCTCCCCCATTCCATTTTTCAAGGATTGTAAAACCCCTGTGAACAAAGAGAAAAACTATACATAATGGAAGCCACTAAGCCACATTCTCAGCATGCTAGTAGTAATGTATGTGATCAGTAGCTGACAACTAATACTGGCATCTTTGGGAATTATTATCTTGTCCTGGATACTTTCTAGGGAAGTGAATATAACACTTGCCGCAAACAAACACACACACTTTTTCCTTCAAAAAGTATCCTAAAGTAAACCCTTACTTACCAAAGACTTCAAAGCCTTGACATGGGGTTCCTGGATCTCAAGGACCTTTCAGGACCTTCCAGGACTGTATGAACCCTGCGGAACATTATGCTGCTTCCAACTTAGCCACAGACTCAGGCCATCTTGAACCTGGTCACCAGACCCATGGCAGTGCAGTGGAATTTCTCCACAACCACGTCCAGAATGGCTTGACACTGGATCATCAGCTGGGTAAGTCTTCACTGTGAGGCCAAGTAGTACAGAGAAAGACACGAATGTTCCCAAACACCACGTCAGAACAGGGAGGGAATCAGTTATCCCCAGCTCCCAAAGCAAGTTGTTCACAACATCACTCATCACACAATTTCTTCCTGCCATCTAATAGAATAAAGAAACGAACACATGTAACAACAAAACTAATCCATTACACATGATCTGAAAGCAACGGGGTAAACAAAATCCAAATAATACAGCCACCCCACTCAACCAGCTGTCTTCTTCCACATTTTGTAAGTTTCGATTTTCTGGATAAACTGTCTGTGAGACATTACTATTACTCCCTTGGGGCTTTTTTTTTCACAAAGAAAGGAATACACACAAATGTGTACCCCTGGTCATCACAACAAAAACCAGCAAGGACGTGCTACAACCAGATCTGGGGAAACTCAAAGGTCATGCACTAAAAATCTTGAGCAACAAATCGCCACATCATCATCCGCAGTCTATGACTGGGAAGTCATGTGCTGCCATTACACCAAACACCTGAATCTAAAATCTATCAAATTTGGCAACTGAACTAGCATCCAGACCTTGGATTTACACCAGCTGTGGTGGATGGGTGGTTAACATCAGGGACTTCCATCTAGGAGGTTGTGGGGTTGATTCCCATCACAGCCATTTGATTGTGGAATTTTCTGCCCTGCCTGCTCCCATCCAGAGTTGAGTTTGCCATGGGCTCAGCTGGGAAGACTGGATGACACGGGCAAGTTTCATCCACTGAGCATATGCATCTCTGTGAGTGTTGCTCAAATGTACAGACCACCACTGCAGGTGCCTGTGTTTCTTTGGCCTGGTTGACACCGGGATATCATAAGAGTACAGCACAATACTGTCATGCAGTCTCAGACCTGAATGAAAATCTGTAAAATCATGTTCATCATTCTCATAAAAAAATATAAAGGGGGGGAAAGTCTCATATTCTGTGGTCCTTCATGCTCTGCTCTCATAGTGACCTCTCTCCACAACTAAGCAATTATTATTGTCAGTATGAGGCTTAGTAGGTGATGTCCTGCAGCACAAGCAACATTAAACATCACTGAAGTGACTCTGCAGACGGCAGTGTCTCCTCTGGTGGGTTGCCTCATAACATCTTGACATGCCTTGTCCACTGTGGACTGCCAGCGCCAGGGCTGTGGCGGTATGGACCTGGCTGTAGCTGGGGATGAGAAGTAAGAAAGAGTGCAATGGGTGCAATGGCACCGAGGACGACACAGAGAAAAAAATTGGCTTTACATGCACACTGTCAACAACAAAGCTTTTAACCAGTTGCTGCACTTTTATTCTTATTTGTTCTTCATCTCATTCGCAGCAACAGCAGAAAGGGTGACTGGCAGAAACTTTTTTAGTTAACGTGTCTAGAGAAATTACATAATTAGTTTGCAGAGTTGATTTGCTTGGTCTTATCACCACATGAATATCATTAAAAAAAAAAATACCCTTCATTTTTTACTGATGAACGACAGCACACCTTTAACTTTAAATTTGTGACAATTGAACATTATTTTCAATTAGTTAATGGTAAGCTGAGTGCCGGTCTGAGACTGACCTAAACTGCCTTCTTGATTAGGACAAACTGCTGATCTTTTGAAAGTTCATATCAAACTTAATGCCCAGAGATAGCAGTGCTTGAAGCAATGGCCACTGGATTATCACAGAATGTCCATTCCAGTCAGCTAGCTGTGTACAACAACACAATTACACAAGAGTACGAATTCTAACAGCTGCAGGTGTAACAGCATCCAGAATAAATATTGAAATCTGAAGTGATGAACTCAGGATTGACTCACTTCTGTATACACCCCAAATGAAAAACAAACAAACAAACATAAACATCCATACAAACAAATAACGAAACTCTCCCAAATCCCAGCCTTTGTGAAAAAGTAAAAACTGTAAAAACAACACCTAACCCAATGAACACAGAAGATGGAAAATATCCACTGAGCACTTCACTCAACGCGAGATGATCTTTGCAAACAGGACAAAAGCACCAAGCTACGCATTACAAAGACTGTGCAAAGAAAAGTACCCTGAATCATACAATACTGCTCGACTTCACCATGTTTGAACATGTTTGCAGGGCAAGTCGAAAAGGTGAAGGATTATTAGCCTCTCTGTTCACGGGAAACTTCTCCCATAATATTCACTGTACAGCTGCTGTCCCCCCACAGTGGAAAAAAAAAAACAGCGATACGCTTTCTGCATATGTCAGTCTCCTGTACACCGTGCCAATTAGAAGACAACTGAACAAGATGAACAAAGAGAAGAACATGAGTCACATAAAAAAGAATAACAAAACTACAGTGTGAAAATGCAAACAGACAAAGCATTACTGTTGGCGCTAGCTTCCAGAGATATTAACAGAGTTATGATTATCTTTCCATTAAAGAATCTTCAGTACCTGCCGACATGCTGTTCTCTTCACAGCACTGAAGCAATTCAGTGAAAGGGAGTTAACCCATTTCCATTCGAAGTGACTTTTTTTTTTACATCCAGCCTCTCTCTGAACTAATAGCCAGGGAGTTTATCAGGCCCCTGATCTGAGCCTTTTCCAGCATGCTGACCAGTTTCAGGTCCCCTTCATTCACTGTTTTTTTTTTTTTTTCTAATGATTTGCTCTTTGAAGAATGGTTATGTATTGTACATGAATGGACTCTATTGTACATGGATGGACTCTAAAATAAATTTTCAATGAAATGATGCAAATAATCTAACTATTCAAGCTAAATAAAAACAACACCATAAATTGGAAGTGAAAATTTGTCAGTAAACATGGTGCTGTCCTGTTAACATTTACCATTTTCTATTTTAAGGAGTGATTCTTTTTTCATGCATGATTCTTGTTGATGAAACGTAGATCAATCATTTTTATTTCATTGGTAACATCCCAAAAGATCTGAATTTGAGCTAGAATCTAAAAGTTATATCAGATCTCATGAACCAAGTCAGTCACAAGAAAGAAAAAAAAATGCCCAGTTTGATGAAATATGATCATTCTCTGCACATTATTTTGGTTCACAGACTGCAGAATTGAAATAAAAACGCAAAATAAGTAAAGATTTAGCAAAAAAAAAAAAAAAAGAAAAGAAAAAAAAAAAGAATATTGTATCTATGATAATAGAAAAAAGTGAATTAGATCAACAGGAACACTGTCAGTATGTGAAAAATGTGTTTGTTTAAGTAAGGCTCAATTTCACGCACGCATTGTTGGTGTACTTCATTCTAATATCATAACTGATCAAATATGGACTCTCGAATCATACGAAATCTTCATCTAAAAACACAATTGCAAACTTCACTTGCCTTGTTATCTCAACTTGTAATGGCATTTAAAACAAAAATGATGGTGAAAAAATTAAGTGGTCTGACCTGCAACTATTATACTTGGCATCTTCGAATTTCATCTCGAATCACAGTTCATAACCATGCCAAGTCATCACTGTTAATCATCTAATTTCAGTCTAAAATGTCCATTGGAACGCAATTATTTGCCATTTTCAATGTTCCTAAATTCCTAAATCTTTGTCCCACGGCCATTTCACACTTGCATCAGTACAGCTTTGTCACAAACTTAAAGTCAAAGACTGAACGATTTCAGCCTGACCAGATCAGTTTCATAAATGTTGATCTCCAACAACGCTGGCAATAAATACACACATTTCTTATACATCAAGCCAGAAAAATTGTGCTGTAACAGCTCATGATAATGTGCCAAATCAAATGAACAACAGGGCACTTCAACAAATCAGTTGTGTGAAAAATTACAGAGTGCTAGAGAGAGAGAGAGAGAGAGAGAGAGAGAGAGAGAGAGAGAGAGAGAGAGAGAGAGAGAGAGAGAGAGAGAGAGATGAGCATACAATCCTGCTAAATCTTTTGTCACAAACATGCATACATGAATGCAGTAAACCTGTTGCTAATGTCCCCTCAAAATTTGTGCAAATCTCTACAGCCCAGAGGGCCCGACATGAAATCTACGATGACGATCAGTCTTGTGCTGGATTAGCCACATTCTGTGTTAACAGTATTGTCCAAATCTGGGATGCACACCGACAGAATTAACCGCTGAATGACTGAAAAAACCTTTCAACCATCTGACAAGATGATATGGAAGGCAGATGAAGTGAGAACACAAAAGGCCTGTTTACATACTGCCATCGATACTGCTCAGGATTCACAGGTTTTTGCTCTTACTAATCTTGAGCCCCCTGTCAGTAATACTAAAACCCAGATTCATACAGCTATGTGTGTGTGTGTGTGTATGTGTGTGTGTGTGTGTATGTGTGTGTGTGTACCGATATCTGTGTATGCGTGTGTGTACTGACATCTATGTGTGTGTGTGTGTGTGTGTGTGTGTGTGTGTGTGTGTGTGCGTGCGTGTGTGCATGTGTGTGTACTGATATCTGTGTGTGTGCATGTATGTTTGTGTGTACTGATATGTATGTATGTGTGTGTGTGTGTGTGTGTGTGTGTGTGCGTGTGTGTGTGTGTGCGTGCGTGTGCATGAATATCCGAGTGTGTGTGTGTGTGTGTGTGTGTGTGTGTGTGTGTGTGTGTGTGTGTGTGTTGTTTGAGTCTGTGTGCATAATCTAAGATATTTCTGGACTACAGTTTAAATTTTCATGCTCCATTACAAAAGGAGATACCTCCCCCCCACCCCCCCCCCGGATACTTTTAAGAGCTGCAGTGAAGCTTTCCCTCACAAATAAGTCTCAGCTGAAACGGACAGAGATGGCCTCAGCATCAGAAATGCTTACTGCGTCTTGGGAAGGAAAAAGGTGGGAGGGAAGAAAAGGGGAGGGGGTATGGAGGGATCTGTCTATTCAATTGCAACTGTTTCGCGTGTTCCTGCAACCACCATTTCTTCACGAGGGAGAGTAAGGATGGGAGGATGAGAGGGGGGTTAGAAAACATGTACCTCATAAATCCCCAATCTGCTGGGATGTGTATCAACATGCAAGGGCCACAACAACACACATGTAAGGAACTGAAACTGGGTATGTAAATGTGTATGTTAAGTGCTTGGATACATTTACTGGCACTGGTTGCATAAACTTCACACACATGTAAGCCATTCATGTCACCAAAATCAGCGTCAATTCAGCAAGATTTTTGTGGAGTTGTCCAGATAAAGGACGAAGACTAATTCAGTGGGATGATTTTAACAAATTTGGGATGATCAAGTTCAGAGACTAAAAGGAATGCTGACCTTCGCCTTGCAGGAACACCAATAGTATCAGCATTATTTTTAGCATGACAGATTTTTTTTCCCTTTTTTTTTTTTATATTTTAATCGTGAGGCAGTCACAGACGTGTTTCATTGTATCTTCTGAAGAGAAATGAACTGATCCCTGAAAAAGTGAAAAGGATCAATACGGACGTAGTCCATTTGTAAGTTCCTAATCTCTGCAATTTGCCAGGAAGCTGTTCAGCTTTCCTTTAAAACTGCAGACCAATGAAGATTTTATTTGAAAAAGCTGAAAAAGGCTTGGTTTACAAGTAATTGGCTGGTCATCTCAGTTGGCGATTTTTATAATGTCACCATTGTTTTAAGCACTCAATATCAAGGATTTTCCAACGTTCTGAAGCGCAGGCTGAGGAGGTGCCAAGCTGAGATCGGTTTATGGAATGAAGGACCAAACATTCCACTGGGAAGACAGCAAATAAACTTTACACCCACATGACAACACTTTTGTACAGATTTACTCCCTCATGAAACTTGATAAATGGCCACTTATGATGGCAGTACGGTATCATTGCTTTTTCATATTTTTCTTTCTGTCCTTTTTTTTTGTCACTAGAGTCAACCGTCTTTGAACAGACACCATGATTATGGCATACCCCTCTGATAATCACCACAAATGAGAATTGAGAGATCTGAAATGATGTGACCGACAAAATAAGCGAATGTATGCTTTCCTAGGAGAAGAGAGAGAAAAGAATCACCACAAAATAAAACATACATAAGACAACAAAACAAAACATAAACACACACACAAAATAACAGCAATTAATGGCAGTAATATTCAAAGTAAAACTCAGCTTACTATCACAAATTGTGAAAAGGGAATGCTCAAGTTTAACAATGAAGCCTAAGTGATACGGCACCTCTCCAGATTAAACACATTAAATAAAGTACTCTGGTTTTCTACTGAATACAGGTAAATAACTGGATAACCAAAATAATGTACATACTCTTACACCATAATTGCACTTCAACACACCCTTGAACATCGCACCCAGACTGTTTTCTGTTTTATCACAGAAATAAACCAGGAAACAACCCATTCAAGTCTTCCCTTTTCATCTTTCATCATGGCAGAGAAACTGTGTACTAGGAAAGCTATTTACATGACAGGCGAGATTCTAATGCCAGTTAAACAATGGCGTTTCAGAGAATTAGAAAAAAAAAAACATGAAAGATTCTCACACTTTCCTCAACCAGTTCCGTGCTGTAGCTAGAACTGAACGGACCAAAACACAATTCCAACATGACCTTACTTTCCTGTGTGCTCAGATGTAAAACGTCATAACATGCACCATCACAAGTGTAGTCAGGCACAAAGGGAGGCAATGTAAATGCACACTTAAGAATTTTTTAAAAAGCAATCTATTTATGGTAAAGCTTTGTTGTTACAGCCACTTTGTTCTGAAAATAAAGTGAAATGTAGTTTTTTACAAATTAGATTGCTTTTCTTTGTCCCTACAGATGCTTTTTCATTCTGAGGCACTTCTCACAGGCTCTTCAAATACAGGAGAAAAGATGTCAACAATTTGTCAAGTGTATTAAAAGAAACAATTTTTCGTCATTTTTTGTACAAAATAGAAAAAAAAAGAAGAAAACATTAGTTTAGGTGGGTAGAGTGGGGTGACCAAAAAAAAAAACTTCCACTGAACTGGGGCAGTACGAATTAGGGAGAGCTGTACGAGTGATAAATTATACACCAGACTGGCACCAACTGTTTCAGATCTGATAAAACACCATCCATTCTCCGACTCTGGCTGGCCATCAGGGAGTCTCACAAGATGACACAGCAGTTCTGTTTCTCCTCGTCATTACCGCCCACCACGGACGCATGATCCGGAGCCACAAACCTTCGTAACTGTCCGTCGTTTGTGTAGTGCACAGCGTTGTTGTTGTTGTGTCCGTTCTTGGCTTTGGCTGACCCTTGGGCGGCCACGGAGTTTCCCTGCATATTACCACCCCCTGCCGAATGACGACTACCCTGAACACTTTCCAAGAACATGTCCTGCACTGCAAGGTCCACCAGATTCTCCCGCGAATTGGAGCGCTCCCTTTTCAAGCTGGGCAAGGTGGGACCCAGCTGTTTCTGGGCTGTTGCTGACGGGTGGGTGAATCGGCTTGGGCTGAGAGGCTGGACTTGAACCCTCTGCCTTCTGGGAAGATCTGTCAGGAGCTGGGGGTGGAGGCTGGGTCTGTGCATGGGGAGGAGCCTGAGGACCTGTGGGCGAGGAAGAGGAGACAGGAGGTTGAGCCACGTGACGGGGTTTAGGGGTGGGCTTGTTGACGTGGATGGTGGTGACCGTGCCTGCGGTGGGCTCAGCATGCCCTCTGCCTCCATCCCCGTTGTCTATGTGATCTGACGATGGCTCCTCACCGGAGACACTGATGTTCACCTCGTCCAAGTCAGTGGCTGGAAGATGTTCATGCTGCTCCTCTTCAGCTTCCTGTGGCCCAATAAAGAAAGGGTATTCATAAAGAATAAGAAACAAAATGACAATTAAAGCAGCCTGAATAAACAAAAGAAAAACAAATTAAAAATAAACAGAGTGTGGATTCAAATAATGCGGGCTAGTGACGGACGACACAGCACAGCTGCTAATGTTTGGAAGTCAGAAGCATAACTAGGCCAGACCACAAAGGATTCATAGGCAGTATCACATACTCTGGTAAGTAAATGCACAATAGTTTACAGACACTTAGCCTGTATAGTTTACAGACATTCTTTGACCCTTTAGACAGAAGCAGCAGAAATGACTTTTTAAATCTTACGTTCTGAAAAATTCACCTTTTAACGATAGAGTTCTAAGGTTAGTCTCTGGACACAAAGTCATGCTGCGCTTCTGCAAATCCAGGATTTTTTATAAACGGTTTGCGCACAGACAACGTTCTAAATCTTGAAAAGTCAAGAATTTTAAAGTTTTTACCTCAATTTAAAAAAGGGGGAAACATTTTTTAAAACCTATCGGACAACATGAACATTTTAACAATGAATTTATAAACAAAAAAAGTGATTATACATATTATTCAGGACATCAACCTCATGAGCTCAGGAGATTTTAACGCATCACCTTTCCATTATCTACGATTTGCTACACAAGGGTTACGTACATATCAATACAAAGGTAATCCATGGCTTCTTGGGCACAATACAGGTATGGTGAAATAAAACTGTCAATACAGTAAAGCTGGTCATTACAAAATCCAGAAATGAACAAAAAGTATTAATCCCCATTTGACTATTTCCTATTTTAACAAACATGCAGACAGGACTTGGAGACAAAAAAAAAAAAAAAAGAAAAGAAAAAGACAAAAAGGGAAGGTAGAACAAGAACTTTGGCTAAACACTGTAAGAAATGTACCCTTCCTTGACATGCTTGTTTTTCTGGAGCTTCTTTTATGTCAATTCAAGATTTGCCTTGCAAGAAAGACTGAAGACACTTGTTTTCTGGAACCATTTTTCTTTGTCATTACTAGATTTACCTTACAGGAAAGACCTCACTGCTTTCTTGTTTTTCTTGAACAATTTCAACAGCACCTATACACCACTCACTCCTAGCAAATAAAACCCTCCTTCAAAAACTTCTTTTCTAGAACATTTTCCTTCTTTCTTTTTTTTTTTTTTTTGTTTCCTCATCTTCTGTGCCACCTCAGTGACACTGCACCCATACTGCCCTTTCCAGCCACAGTCGGGGCCATCCCATCACAGTCATGGCACTGGCAATCCACAGGATGCAGTCAATGTTAAGCTGTCATGAGGCAACCCCCCAAGGGAGACACACTGCCCTGCTGGCAAGTCACTTTGGTGGTGTTCAGTGTTGATTGTTCTGATCCAAGACATGCAGGACGCCACCTATTATGTCTCCTGCTGACAGTAGTAATTGCTTAAACCAAAGAGCTCACCACATCTATCTTTCTCAAATACAATGACAGTCCCCATGAATATGCTGAAGATGACGGTGACCTGACGGAACCAAATGAAGTCCATGGACTGTAGAGAGGCAATCAAAACAGAGGTAAGCATGAGATCAGGGTATGATGGGCCACAGAATTTGAGACTTTCTCAAAAGAAAAATTCTCAACACTGATTGATGCGGATGAGGATGATGAAGATGATGTTATGAATTTCCATTCTATCGAAGAGTGTATGATAGGACTGTACTCTGGCCTTACTTTCATAATATATCCTGGTATCAGGTCCATGAGATAAAACACCCGCAGCGTTGGTCAGGAAATTAATTTCTCAAATTGAGATAATAAAGTTTACTTGACTTGACTTGACTGCCACCTGAGCAGCACTGAAGCCGTGTTAATTAATTAAGTGGATGAAACTCGACTGTGTGGTCCCAGTCTTCCCAACTGAGCCCATGGTCAACTCAGCTTGAATATTTCTGACTGCTCTCTGTAGATTGCTGGTGCTGGGGCTGTGGTACAAAAAATCCAGGCTGTGGCTGTGGACGGGGAGGCAGAAGAGTGGTGTGGGTGCCACCTAAGTAGCACTGAAGATGAGAAGAGACAGCAAAACAAAAAAACAAAACAAACAAAAAATGCAGCTGACGAAAAAAACACCATCCTCCACTAGATTTCCTAAAATGATTTGGTGCCATTTGATCTTCAAACTTTATTTAACATAAACAAACAAAAAATGAAAGAGTACTTTAGTTTGTCTGGTGCTCCAGAAAATTGAGTATGGGGAAGGTTAGAACATTTTACATCAACATATAGCAGTTATTCACTTTTTTTTTTTTTTTTTTTAACGTATAAATGCTGATGAAATGGCACACTCAATAACCACAGTGTCCTCAGTGTTTACATACCATAAGAGATTCTTCATCATTCATGAGATTCCGTCCGAAGTGCAGAGCTTCCTCTGCGTGTTCTTTCTTGAACAGCTGGGTCTTATCTCCTCGCATGCTGCTGCGGCGTATTGAGGCACTGCACAAACACACAGAGAGAACCATGCATCACGCTGCACCAGAAACACACACACAAAGGTACATCAACTCTGTAAATGCTGGCCATTTTTACTTAAGATGACGTTTTCACTAAACATTCTGCATCACTGTCACTGCTCACAGCCAACTGATAAATGTCACACATGGAGCCCGATCCATACCTTCACAGCAGGGTGTAGATTAAACACAGACAAATCTTGCTCTGATACAACAACATGTTGACCCTTCCTGATCAAAGGTGGCCTTGGGGATGATGCAAATGCATAGAGAACAAGAAAACACTGGGCATTTGGTCTGAATCTCAAATGGGGTAGTAATTTGGTTCTACTTTCACTGGACCTTAATTCACAGATGATGACCTCCACACAAAAAAGGCATTTATCTACAGCCGCTTGTTCTAAGCATGCTTTCAACTGTTGCCCACCTGCAATTCTAACACTTTTTGAATTCATTTTAAAGCCTTCATTTCTAAGCAGCCTATTTTCCCACATTTTCACCAGCTCTCATTTCCTGCTGCATCAACAGCATACAACAGCTTCATCGAAGCCTGGTGTGTGCTCAGGGACCTGTTTACGTTACGAACCACCATGAGACCCTTTGTCGTGGAAAAAATTAAGTTGTGGACACGAGTGAGTGAGTCCTTCAGAGGAAAATATCAATGAAGGTCCCATGTGCAGAATGCACGGAGCACATGTCAAAGCCACCATTCCAACAATCAGTGGTCCCTGACAAAATTCTACAGGAAAATCTTCCTTCATTGGTGAACGAAAGCATGAACGAAAGCACACAAGGCAGGGAGAAAAAAAAAAGATGGCGCTGTACCATAGTGACATGATTTCCACAAACACACACACCCACACAAAAAACTCTGTAGTGACTACAATAATTCAATAAAAATCCAATCCAAACAAAACCAGATCATAAACACGTTTCTTTTGTTTTGAATTTGCATTCCCTTCCATTTCGCACGTTTTCCTACTTCCAATAATAAAAATCAAGATCTATCAAGATCTATACAAAATCATATTCATATCCTTAAAGAAAACACTAGAGGAAATCTGAATTTGTGCACTGGGCATGGAAATCAAAGTAAAGCAAAAAGAGACTAAAAATAAACCAAGGAGAGAGGAGAGGGGCAAAGGGAAAGGGGGACAGGGGGCAGAAAGGGTGTATGTGCATGTGTGTGCCTTCCTCCACCAGAACTTTCAGAAAAACAGCTAGGAAAGGTAAGGGGAGAGTACCTTTAGGTGAGCAGGAGATGGGGATGGATTTAACTTTGGCCTTGAATCAACATGGTATTCTTACCACTCATACTGGCTATATATAGGGAACTGTACTCCGTCTTTGCTGGATTTTTTTTTTCAAATACATAATATTCATCTGGCCAGTGCACTATGAAAAAACAGGGTGAATGAAATGACCACCAGAACCGAAAATTTTACATCTGTGTTACACATGGACACCTGTACACATGACTACTACAACCATCAACATACAAAAAACATCCTCATCCAGTCTCTTATCATCTCCTTCCTGAACACACACACACACACACACACACACACACACACACACACGCATGCACACACACACACATACACACACACGCACACATGCACACACACACACACACACACACACACACACACACACACACACAGGTGCATGACCACACTACTACACACCACCATCATGCATACCATCCTCATTGCACAACTTGGTCTCTGACCCTTTCCTAGACACATACATCACAATGACAACTATGAATGTTCCCCAATGTTCAACAGATAAGCTCTCTTGTTAAAACCATGTTCATGTCTACTATGTTCTCAAGGAATGTCACCATATCCTATTTATCATAACCCAAACACTAGCTCTCTCATTAACATCTTCTTAAAATAAAAAAAAAAAAGAACAAAACAACACTTGCAGCGAGTATGTCACGGAATTCTACCAAAATCAAGTAATAATTAACAATGAAGGTATATAGACTTGTATAAGAGGCTACTTTCCACATTTCACATGTAAACAAACCAAGGCAAAAAGAATATCACTTTTAGGATCTTACATGGAGCCAGAGTTAAACACAAACACATTCAAAAAGGAAATCTTGTTAAAACAAAGGGAACAGATTATCAGTATCTGTTCCATTCTGGTGTGCTGACAAAATGCAAAGAATAGTCAAGTTTATTTTCACCCCCCAAATTCACACAAGAACTAAATAAAACCCTGGATCCTGAGCGAAAGGCGAATCACACAAATGAGTGTGCTTGTGTGTCAGCATTGATGGCATGTGTGTTGTTTCTGTACTCAAGTTGCATAACACACATTCGTCTCAGAAGCTAGACTGATGTCCCAAAAGCATGAAGGGTGGCCTGCAGTAGAGTGATATAACTGTGTTCTGTTTCAAACAACAAACACACTACCACCATCCTCATGACACCCCCCCCCCCCCCCCCCCCCCCCAAAAAAAAAAAAAAAAAAAAAAAAAAAAAAAAAACCCACACCAACATGACCATTATAAAATTCTGGAATTATCACACTGTCTTTAATTTTTGTTCCAAGTATTGTTTGTATAGATTTTTAAACCAACCCTTTTTTTTATACCTGATAAAATAACAATATGGGCGGTTTCACAGTATTTGGGGACACCTGTGACTGTCAAAGTCATGAATTTTGATGTCATGCGATTTCAGAATTGGTGGATGAGAACGAAAAAAAAAATGGATGTATTCAGGGATTGTGATATTACCATGCATGCTCCAAGCTGATTATGAAAACTAAAATATTCAAAATGACAAATACATGTCACTAAAATAAAAAGTAATCAAATCTGAGTGATTTTGACGTTTTTTTCTTCCTTTTTTTCCCCTGTCTTCTATTCTTTTTAGTTTTCACAATGAACTAAGATCACCGATGATGGATAACATAGCTAATACAAGAACACAGATTTTGAAAACATCAATGTCATCTCATCTCTTCACCAGTACTGACAATTACATGACTTCAAAGCTCACAACTATGATGATAACAGGTGTTTAAAAAATACTGCATATCCGTTCAAGTATGAGAGACAAATACAGTTAATGAAAGGAAAAGCCGAATAGACGAAAAATACAACAGACAGAGAATGTACACATATATACACAAAGTTAATGGTACTAATGTCAGTTCTATTCCCCTATATACCAGTACTTTACCTGAGAGAAAGAGTTCACCAATGACCGAAAAGAATCATGTATGTTAATGATGGTTGTTGTTGTTTTGTGTGTGTGTGTGTGTGTGTGTGTGTGTGTGTGTGTGTGTGTGTGTGTGTGTGTGTGTGTGTGTGTGTGTGTGTGTGTGTGTGTGTGAGAGAGAGTGTGTGAGTGTGCATGCATGCATGTGTGTGTGAATGTGTGTGCATGCCGTGACAGAATGCAGGTGAAGTGTGCCAGGCAAATGAGGAAGTGAAATACACACTGCCGCAACATTTTGCAGGTGAAGTACCTGTCCAAACTGAGGAGCTATTACCTACAGGTGTTCATAACAGCTACAAGCCCACCTGTCCACACTGTAGCTATTACCTTCAGTCGGCATAACAGCAACAAGCCATGGCTCCCCTTCCCACTCAAAAGTGAAGAGGATATAAGTCTGTTCTCTAGAAGCCTCTCTAGGTATCAACTGAACCATCCATTAAATGGTCCCTGACTTAAATCCCATCTCTTCAGGCACAGCTGACATCAGCATTGTAGTGCTCCCAGCTGAATTTTATGACTTTGTCAAAAAAACAGTCCATCACTGACTTGATTCTGAACCTTCAGCCAAGTGCCTAACATTTATTATGAAAATTTACAAAGATTTTTGGAAGCTGAGGCGGCGAAGTCGGACAATTCTATGAATCTGAGAAAACCACCAGATCGCCTGTCTCCATATTCACCATTTCCAAGCAGATAACAAAACTGACTGTTACAGCAATTCAACTCCATGTTCTCATTTTTTCTGATCAGCACATTCACACTGTCTCTACCAGTATGATCCTGATGGCATGTCCAAGACTTGCTTTTCATGCAATTTCTGCACCCTTTGAAATGGCAGCAAAGTCAAATGGGTGTTTTTCATAGTAACCTCAATTTCAGTTTCATTATAGTCAAGCTGATCATACAATGTCCAGCCTGAACATTGTTTCTGTCTTTGTGCCACCTCAGAAACTTTCAAACTGAAATAAAGCATTCTGTAAGTTTGTTTACTTAAACAATTTACTAAAGTGTCTGTTCAGAGCTGAAAAATTTATTATGATGGATAAAGATGCTACACATGTTTGTTACTGTTACTTATGCCTTGACTGAAAACAATCAAAAACAAAATTAAGAGAAAACCTCTAAGCCTTCCCACAAAGCTGTTAAGTCATCCAGCCATGTCAAAGATCAGTATTGACAGTTCAGAATCATAACGCAGGGAGTCAGGGTAAAGTTAAGTTCTGATTTCCCTGCTTTTCATACCACATCCCCCAGAACCCCAGATGAATGTGTCAACACTTGCCACAGCTTAAATGTGCACCATGTACTTCCAGAACAGCTTTCCAGGTTGTCAGAAAACGACGACAAAATAACACCATACTTTTGTTTATCTTTTGATGTTTTAGAGACTGCTGGATAACCCATCTGAACAACAGTTAACAAGATAAAAGGGGTCACTGGCCGATGCTGTGGACTTATTATTATTGACCACATGGAGATGACTTTCAAAAATTCCACAACACTATACAAAGTGTGTTGTGAATGCATGTGTGTGTGTGCATCACGAGCGCATGTGTGTGTGTGTGTGTGTTCTGTCTTTGTTGCTTTTACAAATCCACAACAAATTGGGCAGGACTAGTCCTTTGCACACTGCGCACACCAAGAGCAAACTTTGGTGCTTAAAAGTGGCAAAAGTCACATTTTGAATGCAACCATATATCAAAGTGAAGGGAGGGTGCAATTCCAAGGTAGTCAACCACATCTTCTGGTTGGTATTGATACTGTTGGTGTTCATATATAGTGAGAACACTGTGTTTAGTAAGAATGTTAAGAACTACCATTACAACTACTACTACAACAATGACTGCTACTACTACGACAAAAATGATGAATACAACTAACAACTACCACTGCTACCAGCCGCCATGACCAAGTGTTTAGTGTTGTGGACTCCTGGCTGGGAAGTCGTGGATTCGATTCCCATCAGTCATACAGGATTTTTCTGCCCTAACCGGCTCCTACCCAGAGTTGAGTTTGCTATGGGCTCAATTGGGATGAGTTTTATCCACTTAATGGATGCGCCTCTGAAAGTGTTGCTCAAATTTCCTGAGCCACACTTCAAGTGTCTGTATCTCTTGGGCCTGGCTGCCGCGAGGTTATAGTATGAAAGGAAGCGTAGTGTACAGCCCAGTCATGCAGTCTCAGACTGGCATGGAAATCCGTGGCATCATCTTCATCATCCTCATTCTCATCGATCAGCAAAAAAAAAAAAGTCCCAAATTTTGTGGCCTTTCATGCCCTGCTCTCAAGGTGACCTCAGTTTCAATGTCCTCTCCACGTTCGTGGCCTTGGTTTGATTCTGTCAGGGTCACCAGTATTGGTGAGTCCATGGGGCCTGTCACTGGACGGATGAGGTGGCACCCTCTGGAGGGAGAACTCACTCATGCCGGCTCTGTGACTAAGCAATTATTGTTGTCTGTATGGGGCTTAGTAGGTGGGTGTCCTGCGAGTATTGGATCAGAGCAGGCACCACTGAACACCACCGAAGTGACTCGGCAGCAGTGCGAAGTCTCCTCCAGTGGGCTGCCTCTTGACTTGACGACTCGACTGCTCCTGTACATTGGTATCGGGCTGCGGCAGGCTGGCCTGGGCTGCGGCTGTGGACAGGGGTCAGAATGAGCAGAGTGGATGCACTACCACTGAGGTGGCATGGTAGATGGGACAGGGAAAAAAAAAACCCACACAGCTACTACTACTGCTCATTCTATCACACTGCTATTACCACTACTGCTGCTGTTGCTATCACTATGATGAGAATGACGACGTTGAAGACTATTACTACGTCCACTATATTCAGTGTGTTCTATCTGTGTGTGTGTGTGTGTGTGTGTGTGTGTGTGTGTGTGTGTGTGTGTGTGTGTGTGTGTGTGTGTGTGTGAGAGAGAGAGAGAGAGAGAGAGAGAGAGAGAGAGAGTGTGAGAGAGTGTGTGTGTGTGTGTGTGTGTGTGTGTGTGTGTGTGTGTGTGTGTGTGTGCGTGTGTATGAAGTCTTTGTTGTTCCACACTTAAAAGTTTTCATCTAATCTCCAAATCATCACACTGGGCATATCAAGAATCAATCACAAACAGCTGCACTAGACGTAATTCTCAGGCAGCTAAAAATGTCACTATACAGCAGTGTTGTAATTCAAAGTGGTCCACCACAGAGAAATAGGAGTGGGAAGGGGGAGGTAGTAAGGGAGGGGAAGTGACAGGGCTAGAAGGACAGTGGACAGGGAAAGAGAGAATGGGCGAACGAGGATAGTGGAAGGAAAGACAAATGAGGAGGGGGGGGGGGGAAGAGAGAGAGACAGGTGAAAGTGAGGAGGGGTGGTGGTGGAGAGGGGGGGGGGGGGAGGGGGAGTAGGTGGAGGTGAGTTTGGCAAAGGGGAGGAGGGGAGACAAAAAGGGACATGAGGGAGGGGGGCCAGGAAATCGGGGAGGGAGAGATAGGGGGCGGGGGGAGGGGGGAGTGAAGGTGAAGGGAAGGAGCGTGGGGATGGGGAATGAGTTGTGGTGGACATGAGGGAGAAGGAACAGGCCAGTGGTAGGGTGGGAAGGAGGGAGGAGTCAGAGGCATGAGGGAGGGGGTGACAGCTGTGGGACAGGGGGGGGGGGGGGGTTGGGGGGTGGGGGGGGGGGGGGGGGGGGGGGGGGGGGGGGGTGGGGGGGGGGGGGGGGGGGGGGGACGATGTGGGAAAAACATGCAACAGAGGGAGATGAGGAAGGGGAGAGAAAGGGGGAACAGGGGGGCCAGAGATAGGGATCAGGGAAGGACAGATGTAGAAAGGGTAGCGGGTGGGGGGGGGGGGGGGGGGGCAGGGCAGGGGAAGGGGAAGGATAAATGGGACAATGGTGACAGGAGGAGACAAGGGCAGAGAGGGAAGAACAGGGGTGAGGTAAACCTCTACAGCTTAGTAAGTGATGGGGAATCAAGCGAGTGAAACTGCATCAAAGCAGACGCTGATCTTGACAAACACTGCGACAATTCATCATAAATCATTGCCAACAAGACACAAAGTAAGCGCCGATTATGAGAAAAATCAGAAAAGTGCAGTGTCAACTAAATTAAAATGTCATGTTTGTCACGTAAATAAATGACATACTCTATTACGCCAACATTCTTGATGCAGAATACCTGGACGATGTACGCTATTAGGTGAGGATGGTAGGACTGCGAAAACACTGTTTGCGAAAAGGAAATCAAGATCCATTCCAGCCTGCTGTACCCAGACCTCTCCCTTCCTGCCACCAACGTCCCTCTCTCCACATCCACTCCTCTCAGCTCCCTGAGGCTGAGGATGGTGGGGAGGAGGAGCAGGAGGAGGGGGGTGTTTGAGTGTGGAAGAGTGAGAATGGCCAGGAGGAGTGTAACCAGAGAAAGTGGAGCTCGCTCAGCGTGAGGAAGACAGGGAGCTGTTGTTTTGTTTACAGACAGTACAGATGTACTGATCGTGTGTGATGTGTGTGTGTGTGTGTGTGTGTGTGTGTGTGTGTGTGTGTGTGTGTGTGTGTGTGTGAGTGTGTGTGCGTGCATGCGTGTGAGAGAACACCTTTCTGAGTGTCCTTTTTGGTACTCCTTTCTTTCTGCTTCCAATCAGATTTATGGAAAGAACGACAAGATGGGACACATTCCTGAAAATGTAAATGCATTACATATCTTCTGTGAGCTAAAAGAAAAGAAAAAAGGCACTGATGTCAATCCTTAAACACTAGCTACTGTTGTGTAAATTCATGTCCCATGATTTGAAAAGGTCAAACTGTCTCTCTTCTCGTTTCGCTTTCTCATTTTTGTTACGACAAACACATCATGTAGTAGGTGTTCACAGGTCTAAGAGAGTATACTGACTCTGAAGTGAAAAAAGAAAGCAGATTTATCATTCTACTTCAAATTAGGCCCTCCTCCTCAATAACAGAAAGTTTATTACAGGCAGTGTGTGGTTAAAAAAAAAAAAAAAAAATATAGAGGTATACATATTTCATATGTGTAAGACACACACTAAATATGATTTACCTCCCAACAGAGAGAAACTCTGTCATATGGCCTCTTGGATTCACACTTTGTATACAAACAAGAATAAATATGATTATGGACCAGGAAAGTCACTTCAGAACTGGATTAAGTATTAACAACAACAAAAAATCATGCACACAGTCATAAGATAGTCACGTGACGCCCACCCTACTTCCGATTACGGAAGATGCCGAAGATTGTGTACTGTCCGTCATTCAACTTCGGCCTGTCGCCCAAGCAAGATAAGTCTTGTGCTCTGTCTCGCCTATACTTTGCCTTTGTGTAAAGATTGTTGTGTTTGCACTCTGTACTCATTTATCTGTGGCTTCCGCTTATATCTTGACGTGTGAGGTTATCGGATGGGCTAGCATTCTAACCTTATTTACTGAAATTTTCTCGCGATCGTGGTGCTCCCGGTTCTTGTCTATTTGCGTAACCGGTTCGAGGTTGATCGGCATTTTCCATCGCCACGTCCATCGCGTTTTCTCTGCCTCCATTTGTCCATCGGCCTTGCATTCTCACTCGCCTTTACGGCCTTTTCCCCCCTAAATTCGATTTCTATCTCGCCGTTACTTGTACCACGATTCCACTATCTCATCTGCGACGATCGCGGGTCGGTTTCGTCGCCATCTTGTTTTGCGCCGGTCTTCATTCCTTGTCGCACCAGCTTTCTAGCCCACGCTATTACACGTGGTTTGTCGTTCGGAATTTGCTTCCTACACTTGTTTACACCCCTCCCATCATTTGCCGCATTTTCGATCGGCTTCGTGTGCGTGGCGATCGCATCGCCCTTCGGCATTGCTGTTACACGTGGCGTTACTCAGCACTTTTGGTTCACGCCACGGCCGTTGCTCACGCACGGTTTCGTTCATCGCTACTGCGTTTTCTGTCACTGTGCGAGCTTGTTTACTTTTATATTTCCATTGTGTTATATTGCTATGGTGTGCGCACGGTCGATCGACCTGTATACCCTCCTCGATCGACCGTCGTGTTACGATCGTGTGCTCCGGTTTTGCTCGGCGCCATTGCCCAAAATGGTGAAGGACTCGGTTGGGCCGAGCAGCTCTGACGTTCAGAGTTCGCTCGCTTTCCCGGAGGACCAACGAGTTGGTTCCAACTCCGAGCAGACCGTTCTTCCCGGGGAGAACGGACGGCCGCGGTAGTTGGAGACGACCTTCCCGCGAAGGGGACGCGGGACTCTCCCTCCTCTACCCGACCGCCGGACGCACGAACGTTGCGTTCGAAAGCTACTAGGCAATGGCTGCTATATTTCCAAATGCTTATCGTTCACCCTGCCCAGAAAATCAAAGGGCAAGGCCCCACTTAGGGACCCACTCAAGTCTAAGCATCCAAGCGGGATTCCGCTTCTCCTCCAGCCACCCTGCCTTCTAGCTTTCCTGCGCATAGTCAGACATCCGTTTACTATGCCCAGTCACGCGACCCTCGGCCCCCGGGGACCTTTGCCGGGGCGCGGACAGGCACGGGTGACGGTTTTGGACTGGAACCTCCACCCGTCACTCGCATTTATGAGACGCGCGGGTCCACGTCTCCCCCCCCATCTGGACTCGCCGTCTCACGACGCTCTTCCCCACCGTGCACAGGTGCAGCCAACACCCCCCTGCACGAGGAGCGTCCCGTTATCTCCGGACGCAGTTTTATGGCCACGTCTTGGCAAGACCATGCACATGACCATAACTCTGGGCGTATGGGAACACCGAGTGCCTCCACCGGTTGTGAACATACACAAGGACGGCCGATCTACCCGCTCGCCCGTCGCAGGTTCCCCTAGGGGTTCAGGACGCTGGGGGTCCGACCTACTCGGCCCCCCTTTGGGCAACGTCCTCGGTCCCGTTCCTCCGGGGGGAGGATCTACCAGCGGGACCACGGGTAACCGGCCCTATTCCCCTGGGTCCCAGCGCACTCCCGGGGGGGGGGGGGGGGGGGGGGGACGACATACCATGGTCGAACACTACCCCCCCTCTGCTGCTCAAGGTTACCCCGGTCCCGGGGAGTCCCTGCACAGTACCCTGGGCCGCCACAGCCCGCTTATCTCCCCGGGGACCAGTGGCTCTATGCCCCGAGAGAGAGACCAGTGACTTTACACCCACTCACAACCGGAACAGCTATATATGGTCGCTTGTGGCACCCAATCTCACAGACCTGGGTCGACCTTGGTCTCCCACCTCGGGCGCTGTCCGATCGGCAGTCCGGGCTCTCCCACCCTAGCCCGTCTGCTGAGCACAGAGCCACGAGGGGCCCGCCCTCCCCCCCCCCCCCCCCCCCCCCCCCCCCCCCCCCCTGCCACCACCCAACGAGGGCGGGACCCTCACGCACCCGCGCATGCCCCTGAGGAGGACCTACCTTCCCAGGAATTCGACTCCCCACACCCGGAGGACGACGACGATGAGGACCTCTTCTCATCCTTTACGATATCCGCACCATTGACCGGTTTCGACCGGACTTGGAGTCGAGGGAAGCCCCTCCTCTCTGCGATATCTTGGCCAAACTCAGGCTCGTCGCTCCTCAGTCCCTCTCTTCGCTGTGGGAGAGTCCGGCAATCCGCGCCAGGGGTGCAGACGCCGTCCCCCCGCCGGGTCAAGACCTTCCCCCGGCACCCAATGCGACCCCCTTCGGCTCCCTCCTCGGGACCCGCAGGAAGCACCCAGTGACCTCCCTCCTTGCAGACAATCCGGCGACCAGGGAGTGGGCCATCTCCCAGTCTGATTGTCGCCTGATGCCCAACCGGGCCCCCCTACTTCGGGCACCATCTCCTTTAAAGCATTAAAGGACTGCGACCGGGTAGCCCGGATGGGCATCTTACACACCATTGCAGGGCATGCCTACCTTACCATGCTCTTGCAGAGGGCGGAGGTACTCTGGCCTGGGGATGACGGCGCCGTCCCAGTGCCTTCGGACAATACCTCCGAACCACACCATGAGGACGAATCTCGCTTATTCAGCGATCCTTTATGCGACACCTAGTCAACAGGATATCGCATCATCACTGGTCGGCTGCGGCGGACAGCGCAGCAACAAGCCACTTCTATTACTTGCTAGTGGCAAGAAACACGGTGCTTACACGCTCTTCACTCCCCGGCACTCAAGGCTTCCCTTCGGTGTGTCCCGGGCCAGGATCACTCGCACTTTGGCGAGTACTCCACCTCGGATATGTCCCTTGCGGTCGAGGAACGCAAGCAGGCGGCGTCCTTTGCCCCCCGGCCTCAGCCACGCCCTTCCAGGCCCCCTATTGGTCTTACCCCAGGTCCATCGGGCCAACACCGTATCCCCGACAAGCCCCATCTCCCAACGCCGGGCCGGCTAAGCGCCCTCTAGATTTGCAGAGGTCAAAATCGAAACCTCACCAGCAACTCCATTTTCGGTTCGGCCAACAGGCACGCCCTCTCCAGTGACTAGGGGACACACCCGCGGTGGGCACGGAACAGGGACAACCCGCCCACCAGGCCAACCCCGGGTTTTACTCCCACTGTTCGTGATCCCCAAACCCTCGGGGAGATGGAGGCCCATCCTCGACCTCTCTTCCCGCCCTCCCAGATCAGGGACTCCATCCACCACCTAGATTGGGCCACTCCATAGATCTGAAGGATGCGTACTTCCAGATCCTCCTTACCCGGCTCACAGACGTTATCTCGGTTCGTCTGGCAGGGTCGGGTGTTCCGGTTCAAAGCTCTCCCCTTTGGTCTCTCCCTGGCACCCTTCCTCTTCTCACGAAGGTTGTCAAGGAGATGGCCGCCCTAGCCAGACAGGAGGACATGCGCCTCCTGGTGTACCTCGACGACTGGCTTGTCCTGGCCTCCTCCCGGGCTCAGTGCTGAGCCCACCACGCGCCTCCTCAGGCTCGGTTCACCCTGGGTTTTGTAACCAAACCCCTCAGATGCGAACTCATTCCCAGTCAGAGGTTCTCTTTCCTGGGCATGAGTTTCGACACGATTGCCATGAAGGTCGCCCCGACCCCAGAGAGGTCCGCTGGGATAGTGGACCTCATCTTTCGCCTCTTACGGATGATGGAAGTCCTTTCAGCCCTCATCCGCTAGGTCGGGTCCCCAAACCCCAGCTGCAGAGGGAGTTCCGTCGTCGTCGGTCCCAGACCTCGGACCGCTGGGACCTGACCATTCCCCTCGGCCACTGGTTCTCTGGCGCCACGGACGAATGGCTCAATCCGTCCACTTTGACCACCGGCGTTCCAATCTCTCTCCCAACTCAGTCCCTCATCTGTACACGGACGCCTCCAACTCGGGCTGGGGGGCCCACTTGGGGGACAGTCATGCCTCGGGGGTGTGGGACGCACAGATGGCATGCCTCCACATCAAGATATTAGAATTGGAAGCGGTCAGGCTGGCCTTCCTCCACTTCAAACACCTCATCTCGCCCAACTGGTTCTCCTCCTCACGGACAACACATTGGTAGCCCATTACATCAACAAAGGGGGGGGGGGGCTCACTCCATCGGCCTCTCCTACGACAGAGGCCCTCCTTCGCTGGTGCCACGCACGGGGAACCACCCTCCGTGCGAGACATATAGCGGGGACACGCAACATCCTGGCAGACTCTCTCAGCGCTCAGGGACCTTCTGCACACAGAGTGGACCCTGAACAAGCTGACGCTAACCACACTATGGGAGCACTGGTTCAGCCCATGGTCGACCTCTTGGCGACCCGCTTCAACCATCGCCTTCCCATGTATGTCTCTCCCGTCCTGGATCTCCGAGCGTACGCAGTCGATGCGCTCTCCCTCCCCTGGACGGGACTCATCGCATACACCTTTCCCCCTTCCCAATACTTCTCAAAGTGATCAGGAAGGCCAGGCTGGAGAGACCCAAACTCATCCTTATAACCCCGTGGTGGCCGGCCCAGTTGTGGTTCCCAGACCTCAGGTCCCTAACTCACGTTCCCCTCTCCAGCTAGCCCCTCGGTGGGACTTGCTCAGACAACCTCGCTCGGGCCTCCCTCACTCCAACCCCCAGATGCTTTGCCTACACGCTTGGCTGATATGCCAACCAAATTGCGACCACGGTCCCCGCCACCCCCGCGGACAGACCCTGGTCTGTCCTAGATACCCTGACAGAAGCGGGGGCATCGCAGTGATTACGGGACTGGCCTTGGCCTCGCATAGGACCAGCACCGAGTCCCTCTACAATTACCAATGGGAGAGAGATGGGTCACGTGGTGCACGGCTAACTCGGTCCCCTACCTCCTCCCCTCCATCATCAGATAGGCAATTTCTATATCCATCTTTCGTCCTCTCGAAAGCCCTCGGCTAGTTCCATTCAGGGCTACAGATCGGCCATATGCACCACCATCCGACAGCTGGGCGGCCCATCATTCGACAATGACTTTCTCCTTAGAGAACTATCTCGGGGGGGGGGCCCTACGGCAAGTTCAGTCCCCTAGGCGCGCTCCCATGTGGGACCGCTTTCTGGTTCTTGAATCCCTCAGAAAACCCCCTTTCGAGCCCCTCCGCGCTTTTCCCTTTGACATTCTCTCCTTCAAGACCACCTTCCTTCTCTCCCTGGCCTCAGCCAGGAGAAGAAGTGGGATTCATGCCCTCAGTGGTGACCCTCGGGACATCGCCTTTCACAGAGACGGCTCGGTCTCGCTTAAGTTCCTGCCGGTTCTTAGCGAAGAACCAGGAACCAGGCACGTCCTCTCCTTCCCTGCTTATCCGCTCCCTAGCGGATATCTTGGGCAGCGAAGGCGGCGGGGACATGGACCTGTGTCCCTCTAAGTGCCTCAGATACTACTTGGAGCGTTCCCGCCCCAGGCGTTCCTCTCAGAGAAGCCTCCTTATTTCCATCTACCCCAGCAAGAAAGAAAGATCTCGGCGGGCTCGATTTCTAGGTGGCTATCCAATACTATCAAATCTGCCTATGCCCAGGCCCACAAAGACCTCCCAGCCCTTTCCCCTCGAGCCCACGAGGTCAGAGCGCTGGCCACGTCCACAGCGTTCCAGCACTCTGTCCCCGTGCGCCATCTCCTGGAGGCAGCCTACTGGCGTTCGGAGAGCCTTTTCATATAAACTTTTATCTAAGGGACATCCGCATGACCAGGGCTGATGGTTCTGAAGGGGTTTCATTTGTGGCGGCCAATGCAGCCATAACAGTTAACCCAGGAACCATTAGGGCGCTCGGCCCTCCTCCTATTCCTTTAAATTCTGCTATGGTCTGACATGGTATAGTATACGACGCCAAAA
>JADBJO010000004.1:145000-147500 GCA_016801955.1 Conus betulinus | reverse complement strand
ATCCCCTGATACATGAAGACCCTTCTGCATTTATCCTCCCTGATAGTTATTTTACAGG
This sequence comes from Conus betulinus, assembly GCA_016801955.1. Taxonomy (NCBI): domain Eukaryota; kingdom Metazoa; phylum Mollusca; class Gastropoda; order Neogastropoda; family Conidae; genus Conus; species Conus betulinus. The sequence goes on along the minus strand of JADBJO010000004.1, from coordinate 147,442 downwards.
AGTGACTAAATCGTTGTGTAGTTCATTGTGAGAACTTCCAGCATACTCCAAAAGCGTATCATAATGAAAATGATAACAAAAACGCAACACTTCTATAGTCCTTTTTGATGCCTTAGCACTTCGCTTACCTACTGAATACACACTCACAAATCTGTACTGATACACTGGATGCTGCATGTCCATGCCATCCTGACTTTCTCTTTCCATCCTCTATTCTCTACACCACCCCCTGCCTTCACGTTTTATCCCCTCTGCCACACACACACACATTATCACAAACACATATATCCCCTGGGTCACACACACGCGCACACACACACACACACACACATGTGTACACATGTATGCATTCATGTAATTGAAAAGAGCAGTTATTACAGAAGTGCTGTATGAGTTTTAAATGAAAGACTGCATCAAAAACATATTTTCAAAGATGACTACTGAGAATGATGATCCGTGACAAGCATAGGAAGGCAAAGAGTTCCACGTTCAAACAGGAAACAAAACTGCATGCTCTTCAGCCATGCTGTCTCTAGTGAATTTTGGGACACGAAAAACCAGCTCATACTTCAGATCCTCTTGAGTACATGCACAAACACTAAAAAAAAATCTTCAACTATAATGAATGTTGAAATTCTCTACAGCAGTAACTGTAGAAAGAAATAAGTTGTCATGTATCTGCACTTCTCTGCATGTATTTGAGCGTGTAGATCAATATGTGTACAGCACACCTGGAGTTTGACCTTCAAGAAGTTACCTCTTTTGGACATTTCTGTTTCAATGTAGTCCAGAGTCAGCTCATCCTCACAGATGTCATAGGGCATGTTTCCATCAGCGTTCACCGCCAGTAGTTCGGCTCCTCTGTCACCACAAAACACACATCCTGCATCAGTACACTGCCATCTTGTTCAGTCAGAAAGAAACCACAGGAAACCCCTAAAATGAAGAGCCTTGAATGACCTTTCATGACCACCCAGTGCAAACTGCGTCTGCTTCATAAATTTTGCTACGTTCTTGTCTACTGCATTTCATTCAAGGTCACCTCCTCTTTTTTTCAACATCGCACGTTCATGTCAAAAAAAGACAAAAAAAGTGCCATTTGGAACTAATGTCGGTGATAGATAATAAGAAGATGACCTCTCTACATCCCTTGAAGTGCTTTCAGATGTCTCCACAGATTTCCATGAAATCCACTTCCGAAGACACCATAGAGACAGAGTATCTTTCAGCAGTAAAGATAAAGAAGAGTAATAGCTAATCTATCAATACCACCACTACCCTCTCCCCACCCCTGATCCCCCACTTCTTTAAATCTCTCCAATGTTGCTCATCCCGGCTCCCTACACACAGCCAAGTACAATTTCACCACAGTCCCAGCACTTCAAAGGGAGCCATGAACACTGGGCCATCATGGGTCAACCTAATACAGGAGAAACTGTGCAACAACCAAACCACTCCACCCTCTTTAACAGAACATCTCTGCATCAATCCAGACCACGGTATGAACACCCACAGTGTTGGGTCATGAGATCTGAAAGGCACACTGCGAGACTCGTCCATTAAGTGGATGACACCTGACTGTGTGGTTCTACCTAGGTCCATTGCAGATGCGGGTAAGAACCAGCTGGGACTGAAAAATCCAACAAACTTCTGATGTGGTTAGGACCTACATTCTTCCTGCTGTGGCCCTCCCAATACCATCAGTATTACTGCACAAAGCCGGCTGGTACAATCCAAAATTCTGATCACATTACCTTCTGGCATTACTTCAGCCCCTAACCAAACTATCAATGGTGACGTCTTACACTTTCTGGTGAAGAGTCACACTTACACTCTGATTAGTCCCTTTCCTGGTGTAACTCCTCATGGATTTATTTTATCTCCACCAGTTCTGCACTCAGAACAAAGGTCGGTAAACAACTCTGATTTGTATACCCTGTGCTTATCAGTTTGCCCTCAGTACAAAAGCAGGTTAAAAACACTAAATAGGTTTATCTTTTCCTCCCTAAACTGGATTCAGAAGCAAAGTTAGGATAATAACTTTGGTTTGTATATCCTGTCAGTCTATGCTTAAAACAAAGGTTGGCTAACAACTCTGATTAGACTGTACCTGCCAGTCTGCACTCAGAAAATGGTCTATCAATTCAACTCGATCAACCAATCCTACCCCTGCCACTCTGCACTTAGAATAAGCATCTTTGCCTGTTTGCCATTGCTCTTTCAACTACCAATCCATGCAAAGGACAACGCTAACTAGCCGACTCAGATGCAGTGGTTAGTGTTCATGAATGTAGGCTGAAAGGTCATGGGTTCCATTCTCATCACAGTCATTCATTTTGGAGATTTTTCCACCCTGACTGGATCCTACTCAGACTTGAGTTTGCTATGGGCTCCACTGGGAGGACAGAAACAACACAGTCGAGTTTCATCCTCTTAATGGAC